>OX422209.1:674185556-674785556 GCA_949130495.1 Sambucus nigra
CATTCCATCCATTCACGTGACTTTTTCTTAGTGTTTTGAGACTTGACTTTGTTTCAATGATGTGCTTAATAATATGTGGATATCATTACGTTGATCATTAATGATTACTTTCTACATGTTAGACTCGTTGTCACCTTTGTTACACACGTTAACGGATTTTATGAACATTGTGCTTACTTTTCATTTGTCGAATACGATGTTCTCATCCAAAATCTGCTTAATAAAGAACCAAATGTGAAAAGAGATAAGCTGTGAATGTAAGAACCATTGCCCGGTTGTTTTTCGAAAAATATTGTTATATGTTAGGCAATGGAAAGGGGCTATGAAAGATTAATATATTCTTTGTGCTAAAGGCCACCATTTGCATAAAAAAGCCTAAAAAAATTAACAGAACATAAAATGGAAGTGCCAAGGCCATTTAGTTTAGATTCATTGATATTTTTCTACATATGAGCATTATGATTTCTTCAAAATATTTGAGAGTAAATTCTTATATATGAGAGATTTTGAGGGAGTTATAAAGTAGAAGATAAATGGGTTTGTACAACGGACTTTGTTGAAAAACATTAATTAGTTTGGCGTTAAATAGGTGTGAGAATCATTTAATTTAGTGGCATTGGATTAATTTGAGTTAATTTCATATGAGTTCACTATTTTTCACCCCTACGGTAGACTTTGAGTTCTTTATTTGGAAGTGTCTCATGACTTCATGCACCTATGTTATGATTGTCTATGTTGATTTGCCTACGAAAAATGTTCCCACAATTACATTCTGTTTTCACGACTCAGATATTAAATGTTGTTCCATGGTGATTATGTATTTTATACCTATATGTACTCTTTATACCTTACACTTGAAAATGTTGAAAACCTTTAAAAATAGTTGGTGGAGAAAACATGCCGTTTGAGATTATTACATGTGCGTTAATTGATTATCTTTGTGATGATATCTTGCTTCTTCATGTGATGTTTATTTTTCGTGATTAGATTTTACTTCTTTGTCTATTTCAGACCAAAAGGGGGAGAACAAATCTAGGGGGAATTTATCTTTTAAAAACTCGTATGCATGAAGATATTTTGTTTGTCTCATATGTGTAAGATATTCCGCCTAGATGGTGACTACTTGGACCTGCAGAAGATGAAGACAAAGTTAGCCAAAGGAGAAACAATTTTCGTTGAAGACTTATACAAGAATGCATTTCCATTTCTTGATTTGGGAGGGTAATTAGTGTATTAGTCTTTAGGATTCAATTTTGCTCTTGTTTGTGTTTTGTATCGGAATTGACAAAGGGGGAGATTTGTAAGAGCAAGTTTTATAATTGCTCAGTTTACTTTTATTTTGGCTTATTTCATTATGCTTACACTGCACCTTCATGACTACTTCTATGCATTCGAAGACCGTGTTGAAGACTTTTGGAAGTTTGAAGAATTGTATATCTCAACAATATTAGAATAAGTTATGGATGCATTTGCTAAAGCTTTATTTTTTCGGGGTTTTTAAAATTTTTAAGAGTTTGAATTTCAAAAAAAATTTCAAGATTTTTTTTGAAAAAACTCGCTAACTCGTTAGAATGAGAATGGATTTTCGTTTGAACGACTATGTAATATTGTTATAATGCGTTCTCTTGGTTCGAACAAATTCTCGAATGTTATCTTTGTTCAAATTCTGGAATCTCATTTGAAGTCATTCCAACGAGAATGGGTATGTCACTCGAATGACACTCCCAATGACTGAACGAGGTGTTTTTTCATCAAGCTCTGAAATCTCGTTCGATATGTCGTTAAAAGCCTGAACGAATGAAAATGAGTGTGTCATTCGAATGAGGTACCGGTCGTTCGAATAAATGCGCAATATTTTATTTTTTAAATTAAATTTGATCCCAATCTCTAGTATGTATCCTTTTGTTACTAATTTCCTTATAAATAGAGATGCAAAATTTGAGTCTCTAAAAACTCTTTTTGAAAGATTTTCACACCATTTTTGAGTACTATTGGTGATCAAACTCTTCCAATATTATTCCAAACCCTTAGAAACGTAGAGATCACTTTATCAAATGAAGAAGAAATTTTCTAGTTCAAACATTCTTGTAGAGATTAATCTTTATTGCTGATTTGCGGAGAAAAGGCTCTACTGCTAAAGAGAAAGGTTTATCGGTGGATGCCGAGGGAAGATTGCTTCTTATGGGCGGTGCTGGACTGTGCCGTTTCTATAAAATATTTGAATAACTGCGCATCATACTTAGTCATTTTAAATAGTTTGTAAGTCCTCTGTGTCTATCAAATTTTGTATATTTATTAATAAAGGTTTTTCCCTTTTAGGGATTTCTCCTTACTTCTTCGAGTATTTGCATGCTTGGTTTGTTGAATATTAAATTGGACCACATCTTTGTATCCACACTTAAATAAATCAAAGATAAAATTTAGTAAAATTTAATTTGCTTGTGGTTGAACAATATACTAATCATTCCATAGAATCCCAACATTCTCAAAAGATCTCCAAAAAAGTGTCAAGTTTCATGGGTTTACGAACTCTTTGTTGCAGCGACGACACTATTTATTGACGCGAAAGGTCAACAACCATGGTTGCGTATGTAACCAGGGTTTTCGTACGTGGGTTACCGTGTGTTACCATGCGAATTCCTATTTTATTGAGTTGACAAGCCCACAAATGATGTTGGACAATGAACTAGATATTATACCGACATAGTTTCCAAAGTCACGACTATAGAACCAGAATCATCACAAATGTGAAGTCTTAAGTCGCTACAACGAGCTTCTATTAAACAAATCACAGATGAAAACATAAATTTCCCTATTTTATAAACTTTCACAAAAAATTAGAAATTTATCTTATTCAACCAAAGACAAGTAAAATTTTAAACATAAAATATGCATTTTATTAACATAAGATATTTCTATGAGAAGTATATAGCATCTTGTATTTGGAAAATCTCAAAAGGACCAAAAAGTTAAAAGCATAAGATTTTCCAATTAAGAAAATTAATTTAACTATGGATTAATTTAAGTCCTTTAGATAGTATACCTTTATCCTAAGTGATTTACTTGGGCAATGGTATTAATGATCTAGTATGAGTTTGATGAAGATTTTTGGAGACTTCTTTGACTAGAATCAACATGTGTTGTACCCAAACAGAATAAGACAATTCCAATGTTGTTGGGCACATGAGTATACTATACTCTTACAATCTCCCTCTCTGTATATTCCATGACAAAAAAAATAATAAACAAAAATTTCAAGAAATCGCCGACGATCCGACTTACCTGACCAAAGGCGTATAGTCAAGATGCTCAAAGACTTTCTTTAAAGAGATTCTCATACCTATTTTCTTGTTACACGCTAGAAAACTCATCAAATACCACCATGTAATCATAAGATAGAAAATTATAAGAGTAATACAATGGAACACGTAGATGTAACAATGTATACGTGTAAACATCAAACTACTAAAGTAACTCCCATGAATTATGCAATTCTCCTTAAGAAACATGAAATAGTGCACAAATATTCTCTGTAATATAACATGATCAATACTATGTACTCCCCCATATACAAACTTCCCCCCCTTTTGTCACATAAAGAGACAAAAGAAAGAACTAAGTATATAATGATATAATAATAGAGTTAAGAAACTAAAGAGAGTATACATGTTAATCAATCTATTAAAATGAGAGATAATTATATAGAGATTGAGAAATTGATATGGTAATCTAGAGTTGATATGAAATATGTGATAAACATACCTAATATAACACATCAATAAGTACACACGGAGATACAAAATATATCAAAGAAAATATATACAATAAACTCATGTTAAAAACTAGTAAGTATTAAAAATAATTAAAAGTTATAGGATATATACTTGATATAAGCAACAAATGAAATCCTCACTCTCAATCCACCATAAGACATAAATAGAAAAAACTTATCGTTCTCCTTTCCTATTCTCCATTAAGACCTAAAACAAAAAAAAGAAGAAATCATGTTTTGACGTTCATTGGGAGTTGATGAAAGATGAGAAGGTATAGATAAGCCAATCGAGTATACACCTCATCCAAATATCCTTATGAAGTAGTATGCACACATGGTTCACTGTGGCACACGATGTAGAGAAGGAACAACTTTAGGTGATACAAGTAGATCGTTGTAGTTGCCTAATTGAGTGATTGATTGATAATATGATTTCATTTTGATCATCCCCTAAAGTTTTTTTGTAACTTCATCTAGAAGAAACGAAACTCGTAACTCTAAAATCAAGCACCCGATCAAATGACTGAAAGGAAATGACTGAGAATTTATCTCATCCTTCGAACAAGACATGATAACGTCAAACATCATGCTCATTAAACCCAAATGATATGCGTTATTTCCAATGGCATACAAAAAATACCTTTGTTCCATTAAAATTTTGCGCCGATGCGTAGTCGGTAAAATGATCGTGGATACCATCATATTAAGAATATAAAAATGCTTAGCGAAGAAGAATTGAGGAAAATTCTTATAGGGTTGTTGAGGCCTGTGGTTGTCTCAAAAGGGCATAATAGTTTCTGATTTAGGAGGGGCGGGATAATTATTTAGGAACGAGGAATTAGGTGTATTTACTACCTCATGATTGTATTTATTAGTAATCATTTAAATTGGTACACAAACTTTCATACCATGAACCACAATATTAAGAACTTTTTCACCCATATCATCCTTTACCTCCCTGAAAGATGTATAATGTTATCTAACCAGATTTGGATAAAAACTCCAAGTTTGAGAACAAAGACCAATCCACCCACGATTTCACAAAATTTGTGGCACATGAGTCTCGAATATATAATCCAAATAAACAAAATCATCAAAACTGGAATAGGTGTTAGTATATGTCGAGACACATGAACCCGGTTTCAGAATGATGGCAATAGTCTGAAATCATGAAGCAAGACAACAGGCACAAAAAATCCTATGTAAATAGATATCATTGAAAAAAGTACCACTTAAGCCGTTTAATTCAAGATTAAACTATCTAAATGGCTCCGAACAGTTTGTTGAAGAAACTCTTATCTTAAAATAAATTTTTAACACAAGATGTGTAAAACAGTATGAACGAGTTATTTAAGCTATAGGTTTACCAGCTCTGAAAAACAAAACTTAAATCAACACAGCCTCAAGAAAGGGATGAGAGGAAGAGGAAGAGGAAGTATACACGAACAATTTTATGGTGGTAAAACCCCACCCAATTGGGGAATCATCCACAGAGGTCTCTACACTTCAAAAATAAAAAATCCACTAAAATAGAATAACAATTTACAAACTATATAACAATCAAGACACACAATCACACCTAATTCTAAGTTCAGAAATATACCAATTCCTCTGGATTTCCTGACTTCTCCTAAGGGTCTGATGTTGTTGATGTTCTCTTAGCTTTGTAACTCCACTCCTTTTAGCTTTACTTCGACTCGAAAGTCCAAGATCTCAATACCAACACTTTTCAGTGTAGTAATGTGAAAGTGTAAGTGATGATGTGCTCTAAATCGCAAGCATGCAACTTACACACACTTAATTACAGACAATATGCAAAACAGATCACAAATATGAAAATATTTCCAAAATCAGTTTATTCAAAATTATCAGACTTTGGATCTTTAAAATATTCGCAGATCAAGAGGGAATCTTGCTATATACACAAGCCAAGATCCTATGCACTTTTTTATTTGAAAATATGTACCCTTATTTCACAAAATGTGAAATATATGAAAGTGCAAATCCCCAATCAAGATCTCAACTAGATCTAAGTCTGAATATTCAAAGAAACTGAAATCAGAAAAGGTTTTGTTGGTTTAGAGTTTTAAAATATCATATCAGTTTGAAAACAACCAACAAAATAAGATTTCTCGAAAGTGGAAATCAAAACTAAGTAATATCTAAGTGATATGTATCACAAAGATCAAATCTCAAAGTTCTATGACAAAAAATGATATTGAATCAATGCGATTAAGTTGGGAAAGAGATAAAGGACAGAAGAGGAAAGATCTACTCGAATATCAAACTAACTCACTCTCAGAAAGGGTTTTCTGGAAAGATTTGGCCAGAGTTTTGTTTAGAGTTTGGTTTTTCTCTCTTCTCTATTTATTTTCTCTTAGAAGTGAGGCTGGCCAAATATTGTAATCGCATAACATATGGATTGTATTTATAGTAAGTGATGGAAGGCTCTGGAACCACGAAGCAAATCAACGCTCATGATTGATTTTAAAAGATCGAAGTAAATATAAGGGTTAAGAATGCACCGCTTATAAGCTAACCCTCATTGGTTGATCCAGACATTACAAGGATCATCTCAGATAACATGTAGGTCATTGATTAAAAATATCCAAGGGTTCACAGGTATGCACATGTATGTGAGAGCATAAAAACATAAATCTAGCCATTGTGGAAACAACACGTGTAAGGCTGAGATGGAACTACAAACATGTATTTTTGAACTTCTACAAATACAAATTGTACCCACATAATTTTTAAGCGCTTTCGGTTTCTGCCCAAGCAGGTTTTTAACAGCTTATGGAATTTATAAAAGAACCCTCAACTTTTTTAAAAACCAATTTTAAATTTCTTAAAATACTTCAAAAAATTATAAAAATTATTTAAAGTATCCCCAAAATTGAAGAAAATTATTTTAAAGGGATTTAACTCACACACAACCTTATAATGAATTAAGGCAAACACAAATGCAACACATGCTTACATCATAGGTGAAGTGTTAGTGTACTACCTTTTGGATTATTAGAGGAAGTCAAAATGAAGAGTTTGAAGGTTCTTTGGATTGAATGGGTATGACTCAATTTTGTCACTATTTCCAAACTAGATGAGAACCTATATAATATAGACTCAAGTGAGTCAAAGATATAAAGTGCTTCAATTTCCCTCTTTGGAAATATGAGACGAAATCTCATTTGAGTCATCTAGGACTCGTAGGGATATAAAAGAAATAAGAAAATTTTATTCCTATAAAAAAATTCTATCTACCCAATATCCTAGAAAGAGAAAATTATATAACTCAACTAGATACAAACTAATACCCTAACAAAATTCTGTTGCAAATAAAGGTAATGATTCCTGAAAATAAGATAACTAAGAGCAAGCTTTTTAGTTGGGAATACACACAAAATGTCCAGGAGGACTCATATTTCTCCCCCATTTTGTCTCAAATGGACAAATGGCAAAAATAAACAAGTATGAAACAATAAATCATTGTTTTGCCATAACCATACCAGTAGATTTGCGTAAAGATTCAAATCGAAAAAAGTCTAATTGCAATTCAGTGGGAAGGTAGTTGATTTCTAACTCCTTAGATTGAAATAACTTGCGTATGAAATGGTATCTGATTTTAATATGTTTAGTTCGAGAGTGCTGAACTAGATTTTTTGAAATATTAATCGTGCTTTGATTGTGACAATAGAGATGTAACTTATCTTCAGTTATACCGTAATCTTTCAGCATTTGTTTCAGCCAAAGTAATTGAGCACAACACCTTCATGCGGCCATATATTCGGATTCGGTAGTGGAAAAGGAAGTGCAGTTTTGTTTTGTTACTACACCACCCTACCAAATTCGTACCAATGTTGCAACACGCTCCGGAAGTACTCTTACTATCAGCAGTACAACCGACCCAATCAGCATCGGTGTAACCTACTATAGAACTAGAAGTGTCTTTAGTGTACCAAACTCCTAAGTTTAGAGTACCTTTAATGTATTTGATAATTCTTTCAACGCACAATAGATGACTCTCTTTAGGATCGTTTTGACAACTAGCACGCACGCAAACAGAGTACATGATATCAGGATGGGATGCAGTAAGGTAAAGTAATCTTCCTATTATACTACGATACAAGGTGGAATCAATGGATTTCCCATTCTCAGCTTTAGATAATTTGACAGAAGTACTCATTGAAGTCCTAGCTTCTTTAGATGTTTCTAAGCCAAACTTCTTGACAATCTCTAAAGTGTATTTCGATTGCGATAGAAATAATCCATATGAATTTTGTTTAACTTGGAGCCCTAAGAAGAATTGTAACTCCCCCATAAGTGACATTTGAAATTCTTTGTGCATAATGTCCGAGAAAGTCTTCACTTCTAAAGGAGAGGTGGATCCAAAAATGATATTGTCAACATAAACTTGAGCAATAGTAATGTTGTTGTCAAAATGTTTGACAAACAAGGTTTGGTCATTCCCTCCTCTCCTAAATGCATTGTCTAAAAAAAAGGTGGATAGACGCTTATACCAAGCTCTAGGAGCTTGTTTTAACCCATAAAGAGCTTTTTTAAGACGATAGACATAATTTGGGTGATGAGGGTCAATAAACCCTTTGGGTTGTTCTACATAGGTCTCCTCAGTTAAAATTGCATTAAGGAAGGCTGGCTTAACATCCATTTGATATAGTGTGAAGTGTAAATGACAAGCTATTGCAAAAAGTAAGCGACCAGATTCGAGGTGAGTTACAGGAGCAAAAGTTTCCTCGAAATCTATTCCTTCAATCTGAGAGTAGCCCTGGGTAACTAATCCATCTTTATTTCGAATAATCATCCCAGATTCATCATTCTTGTTTTTAAAAATTCAACGTGTGCCAATACCCCTTTTATTTTCAGGCCTGGGTACAAGATACCAAACATCATGAATGACAAATTGAAGAAGTTCCTCCTGCATAGAACTTATCCAAAAAGTGTCATTTAAGGCTTCATTTACAGATTTTGGCTCAATAAGAGACACAAAACATGCAAAATGAGCAATGTTACGAAGTTGAGATCTTGTGCAAACAAGCTCAGTAGGATTACCAACTACACTATCTAAAGGATGATCTTTGGAAACCCAGTTAGGTACTTCAGGGGTCTCAGTTGGTAAAGATTCAACTATTTTTAAAGAGTCATAGTTTAAAATATTTTCGGACTCATCCATAATAATTGGTTCTTTGGTCTGACTTTCTACATTAGTGTCACTTACACATTAATGGATTCCATCATGGTTTTGGTATGAAGATTGTATACACGGTAGGCTCTACTATTTAGAGAATATCCTAAGAAGATGGCTTTATCTCCTCTGGTTTTGATTTTAGACAAATGTTCTCTATCCTTACAGACATAACAGGTGCTACCAAAGGTTCTAATGTATTTTAGGTTAGGTTTTTTCCCATACCAAAGCTCATTGGATGTTTGTTTGGTATTTTTCCTTAAGTAGACTCGATTGATTATATGACAGGCGGTACGAATGGATTCTACCGAAAAATATTTTGTTAGGTTCTTCGCATGAATCATTACACAGGCCATTTCTTGAAGAGTACAATTTTTACGCTCAACAATTCCATTTTGTTGAGGGGCCTTAGGAGCACTAAATTCATGTTTGTAACCATTGTAGTCACAATATTATACGACGCCTGAATCTATGGATTTTCCTCCTCTATCACTACGAATTCTATCTACTTGGGAGTTTTTTTCGTTTTCTATACGAACTAAGATTTTTAAAAAATTACGGAAGGTTTCTGATTTATGTTTTAAAAAGGCAATGCAATTAAATCGAGTGAAGTCATCAACCATAATAAGGATGTAACTATTGCCACAAAGACTAACAGTACGAAAAGGACCCATTAGGTCCATATGGGTGAGTTATAGAGGTTCAGTGGATAGAACTTCTTTAGCTTTCTTGTGGGGAGCCTTAATAATTTTTCCTTCTTGACATGGACCACAAATAATGTTTGAGATTGGTTTGATTTTAAGAAGACCTCTAACTATCTCTTGGGAGCATAATTTTCTAAGACTATCATAATTAATGTGACCCAAACTATTATGCGATATCTCATTGTCATCCATTATGGAAATATTATAAGCCTCTGTACTTGGATTGATTGTGTAACAGTTATCTAGAGTACGGAGTCTTATAGTACTGCAATCACCTTTTTCATTTAAAATTTTGCAATTTTTCTTTGAAAAAGTGACAGTATGGTTTGGGTCGCAAAACTGTGATATACTTAGTAAATTGGATTTAAGTCCTTTTACTAAGAGAACATATTCAAGAATGGGTAATCCTTATTCATGGAGTGTTCCTTTACTAATGATCTGGGCTGATACACCATCTCCAAACAAGACTTTTCCTCCGAAGAAGTTGGTTTTGTTTAAAAGTTTGGAATCATCCCCAGTCATTTGTTTGGAACAACCAAAGTCTAAATACCATCCAGCTGTTGTATGTTCAGCTCTAAAAGCACTTATTACAATGTTGTATTTTAGCTAGGGTAATAGTGTAATACCCCGTATTTTTACGCATATTTATTTTATTATGGAATTATGGAAATTGGGATTTATTAATTTAAGAGAGAAAATTTAATTTATAATTAATCCGACTTAATAGTAATAATTACTAGCGTGACGAGAGTTAGTAGTTATCAAAAATAATTATGTTGAAATCATGTTGAGTAATAACTATGTTGAGCATTACGTAGTGAGTAACGTAATAGATGGTTTCGAAAATAATAATATGGGCGGGGACGAGATACACGAAGGTTAAGATATAATTATTTGGGACGCGCGTATGAGTCACGTCACTATTATGCATTTGGGGGTTAAAAAGGTAAATTATTTTTATATAACTCTGATGGCTATTTTGACTGTGCCAGTGTGTCCATATGGATCGAAATAGTCTAAAAACACTACTCGGGTATTTTATTTGGAGTCCGGTGCATTTTAGCCCCAAAACGACACCCTTGAGGGGTATTTTGGTCTTCTGGGATTTTTGAGTAATTAAATGGATGAAAATTAGGTTTAATTAAAAGCTACGTGGGTTAGAGGTCTGTCAGTTTCAACTTACGTGAGAGAGAGAGAGAGAGAAAGAGAACCAAGGAGGAAGAAGACTCCATTGGAGAACAAGGGCAAGAACTCAAGGATTCCCACCGAAAGTTGAGCCAAAGTGTAGATCACAACGAGAAGATCAACTACATACCAATTTCAATCCAAGAATCAGAAGTTTATTACAAGGCAAGTGTTTATCTTGCTCCTCTTTTAGCATATATTATTCCTGTTGATTTAAATTTAATGATATGAAATTGTAGTAATGAAAACTAGGGTTTAATTGGATTGATTTGTAAAGAAATCCCATGAATTGGAGATAGGGTTGGCATGTAGAATAACTTCCCTTCTTAGAACTGTTAATGATGGTAAAATAAATGTTGAAATCACGAAATTATTATTTTTTTTTTGGGGGGGGGGGGGGGGGGGGGGGTTGAAGGAATAAAAGTTTCTGAATTCATATAAAAGAAATTTATAAGAAATTGAGTAATTTGTTGGATTCCCTTGATTCTATAAGGATTTAACCTCTAATTTGTGTCAGGAAGTGTCTAATGGTAACTTAAAATAGTTTAGAAACAATTACATTAGGATTGGGTTGAGTTTGGAATGCGATTGAAGTATGAAAATTGGAGAAAAATGAGTTTGGGGAAGAACAGGGCCAGTTCGAACATCTCATTCGAAGGCCTGCCCAGGTCGTTCGAATGACCTCGTTCGAATGGGCCTTCTAACGAGATTTCCAACGACCCTTCTAACGAGTTGTTGAGTTCGTTTAAAGTGAGAACTTCATTGAAACGAACTCGTTCGAAGGAGAATCCCTTGACTTCTAACGAGATTCCAGAATAGGTTTTTAGGGTACGATCGAGTTAAAAATCATCCTAGGTTTATCCAAGTGAGTGTGTTAACCTACATGAGTAACAGGTTACGTAAAATCAAAAGTTTTAGGGAATTAAGGGTGTAATGATCCTCGACGTATCGAATGTGTATGGAAACCTAAGAGAGAATGTAAGTCCTAGAGAGGTTATATATAAATGGATATCGTGGAGAGTAACGACGTTAATATTACTTACGTATTATGATAAATGGGGTTGCGTGAATGCCTATTAAGTTATATAAGTTGTGTGCATGCTTATTACTGGGAATATTATGTGTATTACATGCCTAGCTACTGGCTATCGAACGGAGGTTAGCACGTTGTGGACGACCATATTTGGTGTGCCTTCGGGGGATTTTGAGTCGTACCACTAGAGCATGGAATCAAGGTATGGGCTATCGGTGAGAATGATAGTGGTGACGGTCGTATGGGTGCATAGGTATGTGAGTAGCCCATCGGCTTGGGACTATGTTAGCCTCTATTATGTGTATATATTTTATTGGTTCTTGAGAGATTGAACCTGTTATCCTTTATGCGTGAGCATTGCAATGGGACTAGATAGTCGAGTATGCCTAGAACCAGGGGTTTGTTAACCATGGGTGCAGTATTGATATATATATATATATATATATATATATATATATACACATATATAGTTGTAGTGATTTTATATATGTATACTAAATTCCTATCCGGTGCTTCATGTTGGCCACTTTATTAAAGTATATACTTATTGGGTCACCAGTTGAGAATTAAGAATGCTATGAGAATGAGTTAAAGCATCTTTAAGCCTATTCCTAAATAATAAAGATATATTGCATTCGGGTTATTTAGATATTTTATCCGGCATAATGGTTATATCACGCATAGTCAGGAAGAGTATAGTGACTAGTATGGATAGTTAAGCTCGCTAGGTGTACACATTAGATGAGTGGTGAGGATCCCAAGTGAGTACGCTAAGTTAACATGAATAATATTTGCGCCGATTAATCAATTTAAGCACTTGCTATATTTAAACTGTTCTCTACTCGGGCTCTGACCCGTTCTTCTGCAAATATCTTTTCTTGTTCTATTATTCTAGGTGTTCAATCACATGGACACCAGACATAAGAGATTCCATTCATTTGCCGAGCTGTAGCTGCTGTGAAAGCTACAGGATATTGCTAAGATGCTTCTGAGTCTATTTCTCCATATCTATCAGTCATTTATATCAGTTGGACCTATCGCCCCTCCTATTTTACATTCAAAGATTTAGAGTTGTTCTGTTATGTTATTAGACTTTGATTTCATGTTATTGGATTATTGTATGGGAGTTTGACTGGAAGTGTTTACTCCAGTTCTTTATTTAAATCCAGTTAGTTCTTTCCTTATGCTATTGTGATGTACGGTGATGATTAAATATTTTCCCTTTAATGATGATGGTTAATTATACGATAAAATTTTGACATCAACCTTTTTAAATATTAGGTGGTTAGTTTTATTAAAGTAAAATTTGAGTTTTCGACGGTGATGCATTATCTGAACCAACTTGATATTCTGAAATTAATTAATTATCGACTGATCATCCAGTAATTAATTAGGCGGGGTGTCACAAGTGGTATCAGAGCATCAGGTTTTAGTGTCCTTAAGATTTATACATCTTGTTATGTTTCCGCATAACATCCTTTGATATAGAGCCCTATATTTTAGGATTGTTGTACTCTTTATGCATAATACGCTCTTCAGCTACTTTGAGATAATAACTGTAGACTTATAGAACTTTTCTCTCCTTTCTGATACCTCCTCGACGTGCACAGAGAGTTCCCAGAAATGCTCTGTCCGAGCCTCTGCCTGCACCATCTCAGGGTGTGGTGAATGCCATTAAAGTTGATGCTATTATAGCTCAGGCGGTAAATGCGGCATTGGCAGTTGTCCAGCAGGCGCCACCTCAGGCACCGGTGGTGGCTCCAGTTCAGGCCCAGGCCTTCCCGTCTGCTTGGGAACTTGTTAGGGATGCCTTCCAAAAGATGCATCCTCCGGGGTTTACAGGGAGCTCCAACGTGGTGGTAGCAAGCCAATGGAAGAAGGATATCTAGAGTCATTTGAGAATTCATGAGTGCACGAAGGTGCAGAGTCAGATACTGGCCAGGTTCAAGTTAGTGGGAGCAACACTGCAGTGGTGGGAGTCTATTACTACCATCGAGGAAAGAGACACACTCACTATTAGAGACTTTTAGGCGCGATTCGACCGGAAGTATTTTCCCTCGGTCGTCCAGACAGAGATGAGACAGAAGTTGTCAAAATTGAAGCAGGTGGGAAAGATCGTGGCTGAATATGAGGCAGAGTTTATCAACCTTCTGAACATTGTACCAGATGAGATCCCGACTGAGGAAAAGAAGATTCAACGTTTTATGGATAGGTTAACATGGAGGATCCGCCAGCATTTGATAGGCAATCTTTCTTTGGCTACCAATTCTTATATGGTTAATGCAACACTACTCCACTGTCAGGACCACCATTTTCATTTGAAAGAGGTTAAGCGAGTAGGAGAGTCCAACCAGCAGGGAAGGATAGGAAGAAATGGTGCCAGTGGGCACAGGCAGTTCAGGGTCAGCATAGACACAATGATCAGTGTTCCCAGCAGGGGGATCCTAAGAGGCTCAGGTCAGGAGGTTTTAGACATGGGCAGGGAGGCTTCAGACATGGCCATCCGGGTCAATATGACTATCAGGGCAATCAGGGCTAGCAGCAGGTTCAGCAGGGTCAGCAGGGCCAAGGGAGGGGTGGAAACTTCCATCGGGGTCGGGGACACCAGGGACAGAGAGAAGGACCTTTCCTAGGGATATGTTTCACTTGTGGAAACACTGTCCACAAGCATCAGGACTTCCCTCAGTAGGATAGAGGCTAGCAGCAGCAACAAAAGCAGCAGGGTGCTCACCATAATCCCCAGAGATCGTTATTTCCTGTAGCTCTCCAATCACCCCCACAGATGCCAGCACTGCCACCCATTCCAGCCGTCCTAGTCCAGTAGGGGTAACTTCAGTACGGATGAGTCTACAATCTTCATCAGGCGCAGTCCCGCAGGACCCACCCGCGATTAAGGGTATGTTTTCTATCGAGGGGACTTTGGGGCGCATTTTATTTGACACGGGGGCCACACACTATTTTATTTCCACGGGGTTTGCACTTATTATGTGATTATTAGCGAGAGGAAGTTGAGGTCGAAGATTGTACAACTAGTCCCCGTTCAGTGGCGGCACCATAATGTTGAGGAATATACCTAGGAGCGCGAGGATGACATGCGTGAATGTTATCCAGAGTTATTCTTGCCAGGTATACTTTCATTTCCGAATTTTGAGATGAAATTCTGTTGTTAGGGGGGAAGTATGTAATACCCCGTATTTTTACGCATATTTATTTTATTATGGAATTATAGAAATTGAAATCATGTTGAGTGATAACTATGTTGAGCATTACGTAGTGAGTAACATAATAGATGGTTTCAGAAGTAATAATATGGCCGAGGATGAGATACACGACAATTAAGATATAATTATTTGGGACGCGCGTATGAGTCACGTCACTATTATGTATTTGGGGGTTAAAAAAGTAAATTATTTTTATATAACTTGGATGGCTATTTGAGTGCGTCAGTGTGTCCGAAAGGATCGAAATAGTCTGAAAACACTACTTGGGTGTTTTATTTGGAGTTCGGGGCATTTTGGCCCAAAAGGACACCCCGGAGGGGTCTTTTGGTCTTTTGGGATTTTTGAGTAGTTAAATGGACGAAAATTAGGTTTAATTAAAAGATATGTGGGTTAGAGGTCTGTCAGTTCCAACTTAACTGAGAGAGAGAGAGAGAGAGAACCAAGGAGGAAGAAGAATCCATTGGAGAACAAGGGCAAGAACTCACGGATTCCCACCAAAAGTTTCTCCAAAGTGTAGATCACAACGAGAGGATCAACTACATACCAATTTCAGTCCAAGAATTAGATTTCATTCCAAGGCAAGTGTTTATCTTACTCCTCTTTTAGCATATATTATTCCTGTTGATTTAAATTAAATGATATGAAATTATTGTAATGAAAACTAAATTATACTGATTTGTAAAGAAATCCCATCAATTGGAGATAGTTTGGCATGTAGAAGAATTTATCTTCTTAGAACTATTAATGTTGGTAAAATAAATGTTGAAATCACGAAATGAATTGAGGGGTTTTGATGGAATAGAAGTTTCTAGGTTCATATCAAAGAGATTTATAAGAAATTGATTAATTTATTTGATTCCTTGATTCCATAAGGATTTAACCTCTAGTTTGTGTTAGGAAGTGTCCATTGGTAACTTAAAATTGTTTATAAACAATTACATTTGGATTGGGTTGAGTTTGGAATGAGATTGAAGTATGAAAATTGGAGAAAAATGAATTTGGGGAAGAACAGGGCCAGTTCGAACATCTCGTTCGAAGACCTGCCCAGGTCGTTCGAACGGGCCTTCTAACAAGATTTCCAACGACCCTTCTAACGATTTGCTGAGTTCATTCGAAGTGCTAACTTCATTCGAACGAGAATCCCTTGACTTCTAACGTGATTCCAAAATGGATTTTTAGGGTACGGTGGAGTTAAAAATTATCCTAGGTTTATCCAAGCGAGTGTGTTAACCTACGTGAATAACGGGTGACGTAAAATCCAAAGTTTGAGGGAATTAAGGGTGTAATGATCCTCTAGGTATCGAACGTGTATGGAAACCTAGGAGAGAATGTAAGTCCTAGAGAGTCTATATATAAATGAATATCGTGGAGAGTAATGACGTTAATATTACTTACATATTATGGCTCATGGGGTTGCGTGAATGCCGATTAAGTTGTATAAGTTGTGTGCATGCTTATTACTTGGAATATTATGTGTATAATATACCTAGCTACTGGCTATCGAATGGAGGTTAGCTCATTGTGGACGACCATATCTGGTGTGCCTTTGTGGGATTTTGAGTCGTAACACTAGAGCATGGAACCTAGGTACAGGCTATCTGTGAGAACGATAGTGGTGACGGTCGTATGGGTGCGTAGGTATGTGCGTAGCCCATCGGCTTAGGACTATGTTTTCCTCCATTATGTGTATATGTTTTATTGGTTCTTGAGAGATTGAACCTGTTATTCTTTATGCATGAGCATTACAATGGGACTAGATAGCCGAGTATGCCTAACACCAGGTTTTTTTAACCATGGGTGAAGTATTGATATATATATATATATATATATATATATATATATATATATATATATATATATATAGTTGTATGTATACATAGTGATTTTATATATGCATAATGAATTCCTATCCCGTGTTTCATGTTGGCCACTTTATTAACTTATATACTTATTGGTTCACAAGTTGAGAATTAAGAATGGTATGAGAATGAGTTAAAGCATCTTTAAACCTATTCCTAAATAATAGAGATATATTGCCTTCGGGTTATTTAGTTATTGTATCCGACATAATGGTTATACCACGCATAGTCAGGCAGAGTATAATGATAAGTATGGGTAGTTAGGCTCGCTAGGTGTGCACATTAGGTGAGAGGTGAGTATCCCAAGTGAGTACGCTAAGTTAATATGAATAATGTGGGTACATGAATAACGGGCCTGGACGAGTAGCCCAATTGAAGCGGCCCAAAGTCCAAGCGGCCCAAAGTCCAAGCCCTTCATATCTTAACATCAATTCGGTTATGACTGAGTCTTCTCCCATATTCTCGTAAAGAGGTGTTCCAGGAGAAGATGGAAAACATGGGGGAGTCCAACACCCCCACTCCCTGAGAATAAACATGTATATAACAAACCCTAGGTCTGGGGCATAACACACGCACTGTATTCTATGTAATCGCTCCCCGGAGTATATAGAAATAATACTAACTGTACCACCGTGGACGTAGGCACTCTTGCTGAACCACGTACATCTCCTAGTGTGTGTGATTGGCATTTTATGTTTCTTACTTTACTTGGTGATTGCGCTTCTCTTATCTATTTGTGTTGAATAATAATTGTCACCACAATTGGCGCCGTCTGTGGGAAACATTTATCTTCCCTGAGAAAGCCCACACCAAAAAAGAAATCTGAAATGTCTGGTCACAGTAGTAATGCTCCTCAGGCAGGGGACATCCAAGAACAACCTGCTCCTCACAGGATCAAATCTGAGGTTCGACATTCAGATCAGAGAGCTCGCCTAGAAAGGCCAGCCTCAGAAGAAAGCCAAGGACGAGCGAGGTCCACACAAATGTCCAGGTTGATCGATGCTTATGAGTCGAGGCTATAAGAGCAAAGGGAGACTTCTCGCAGGCACGAAGCTGAGAATGCTCACCTCAAAAGAAGGTTAGAAAGAATGGAGATAGAGCTCCATAGTGGCACCAGGAGACATCCATACCGCACCCTTAACCCTCAAGCGAGCAAGTCTCGCAGCCGAGGAAGGAGCCCTAGACGCGAGTCCTAGAAAGTTGAGGGAAATGAGTCAGAGGATGACCTTCTTGAGCAACTGCGACTGGTTCGCAATCGCAGGAGCCTAGCTCGTAGCAACGAGAACATACGAAGTCTGGTCCGAAGGGAGATGGACCAATACCCTACGCATCGCGGCACCAGATCAACCCAAGAACTCGCTAGGCGAGGTCTCAAAACTCAGATGAAATCACCTTTCTCAAAGGAAATAGAAGAAGAGGAAGCCCCCAAGAAATTTGCTATTCCAAGGTTCAAGATTTATGATGGTAAAACTGATTCCATTGATCACGTCAGGCAGTACAGTCAAGCCATGATCCTCTGGAACCATCGGGACGCACTGATGTGCCGAATTTTTCCCTCGAGCTTGCATAATGTCGTGCATAAGTGGTTCGAAAGGCTCCCCCACAGGTCCATTAGAAGCTTCAAGTCCATGGCCGAGCTCTTTACGGCCCCATTCATTACTAGTAGCTCCCATCCTAAAAGGATGGATACTTTGCTAATAATGAAAAAGACACCTCAAGAGACCCTCCGAGACTACGCGAAGAGATACTAGGAGTTATTCAACGAGGTTGAGGACTGCTTGGAGCAAGTGGCAGTGGCCTCTTTCAAAATTAGGCTACCCATCTCTTCCCTTCTGTACCAGTCCCTGACAAAGAAAGAGGCCATGACCATCGACGACCCGATGGCCCGCATCGAGAAATATGCCAAGGTGGAGGATGTGACTCGCCTCAGCACAGGAGAAAACGATTGAACCAAGCTCGTTGCCAAGGGCAGTGACAAGACTGAGAACTAGAAGAAAGGAGGAAAGAATGGGGGCAAGAATGGCTCCAAGAATGGAGGAAGCAACGATGTAGCAAAAGCATTTCAGGCAGTCAACACCGTCTTCAGAGAACCCATTTACAAAATTCTCACAAAATCAAAGACGAGCAATTTATTAAGTGGCCCAGGAAGATGGGAGGAGATCCCTCAAAAAGAAACAACGCGCTGAGATGCGCTTTTAACAAAGAAGGAGGATATAAGACTGAGCATTGCAAGGCTGTTAAGTCCCACCTCGAAGAGCTGGCCCAATCCGGGCATCTGAACGAATTCATGGAAAAAAAGGCTGAGAAAGTTGCTTCCCATAAAGAAGCAAGGCCTGACAATGTGCTCGAAGACGACGCCGGACATGAATTCGCAGTAATTCATGGGGGATCTGACTTAAAACAAATTCAAGGAAATTCAGCTCGAATGGATGTAAAGAAGCTTACAGCGGTAATGCAAACTTTTCAAATCGATTCAGCAAAGACGCAATCGGGAAAGCGTCGGCGAGCAGACGACGTCAACTACAGTAAGCATATCGTGTTCACAGATGAATATCTGGTAGGAGTGAGGACCCCACATCATGATTCTTTGATCATTACTCTCAGGATAGCTAACTTTGACGTCGACAAGTTGCTCATCGACCAAGGAAGCTCGTCCGAGGTAATGTATCTTGACCTATTCAGAAAATTAAAGTTAAGCGTAGACGACCTAAAGGAAGCTACTGTCCCTTTAGTTGGCTTCGCCGAAAAAGTAACTATGCCCTTGGGAAATATCGTGCTGCCAGTAAGGGCCGAAAATATCTCTAAGATGATTGAGTTTCTGGTAGTCGACATTGATTCACCATACCAGGCTATCCTCGGCAGAGGATGGCTGCACGCAATGAAGGCAGTCTTTTAGACCTATCACCAGAAGCTCAAATATGCGGCCGAGTGAGGAGTAATGGAGATCCATGGAGACCAAGAAATTGCGAGAAGGTGCTTCATAACGGCCATCCGCCTAAGACCAGAAAGGAAGGACGACAAACCCAACGAGAAAGTTGAAGAACAGGAAGGTCTGACACCTTCTAAATAGTAGTTAAAATACGAAAAACCCGGAGTAGAGGAGACCAGGCTCCTCCCATCTGAACGGGTCATCGAGGACCTAGTAGAGGTTACAGTTGGAGGTAGCAACAATGACAGGGTTTTCTTGATTGGAGCTTCTCTCACAGATCAGGAACAGAAGGAGCTGACGACTCTGCTGAGAAGCAATGTAGAAATTTTTTCATGGGAACCGTACGAGCTGCCTGGGATCGACCCTAGTGTTTTTTATCATCAACTACATGTCAACCCCACCTTCAAACCGATCACGCAAAAAGCATGATGAACTGTGCCCGAGAAGGCAAAGGCGATGGAAAAAGAAGTTAAAAAACTGCTGGATGTAGGATCCATTCGGGAAGTTCAGTTCCGTAAATAGTTATCCAACCCAGTAGTAGTCCCAAAGTATAACGGAAAATGGAGAGTCTTCATCGACTTAGCTGACCTTAATAGGGCGTGCCCTAAGGACAATTTTCCTCTCCCAAAAATCGATCAGCTAGTGGACGCCACAGCAGCCCACGAAAGGATGAGTTTTCTGGACGCATACTTGGGATATTATCAGATCCCTCTGTCTACTCCAAACTAGGACAATACAGCATTCATCACCACCGTTAGATTATACTGCTACAAGGTCATGCCTTTCGGGCTCAAAAATGCAGGGGCAACCTACTAGCGGCTGGTCACCAAGATGTTCAAAGATCAAATGGGAGACACCATGGAAATTTACATTGACGATATGCTCGTCAAAAGCAGGAAGAAAGCCGACCACCTCTCAGACCTATCAAGAACCTTCAAAATCCTCAGGAAGTACCGAATGAAACTTAACGCGAGCAAGTGTTCTTTCGGTGTCCAGTCAGGAAAATTTCTTGGGTACTTGGTCAGTAAGAGAGGCATCGAAGCTAATCCAGACCAGATCGATGCAGTGAATAGGGTACAACCTACTCATACCATCCGTGACGTACAAAAGCTCACCGGCATGCTCGCTGCCCTGAACCGTTTTATCTCCTAGTCTTTCGAGAAGTGCAAACCCTTCTTCCAGCTCCTAAAGGGAAACAAAATGGTAGAATGGAATCAATATTTCTCGCGGGCATTGGACGAGATCAAGGCTTACCTTAGCTCCCCACCACTGCTCATCATACCATAGGAAGCAGATTCCTTATACCTATACCTCGCTGTTTCCAACCACATTGTCAGTTCTGCATTGATGTGCGAAAAAACAGGAATTCAGCACCCCATTTATTACACGAGTAAAATCTAGAAGCCGAGCAGCGGTACCTACCACTGGAGAAGCTCACCTTTGCACTTGTAGTTGCCTCGAGGAAGTTAAAGCACTACTTTGAGGCTCACACTATCATCGTCCTTACATCGCACCCCCTTAAGGCAATCCTTAGAAAAGCAGATTTATCGGGCAGACTATCTAAATGGTCAGTCGAGCTCAAACGATTTGACATCCAATTTCAACCAAGGAACACAATTAAAGGGAAAATTCTTGCTGACTTCATAGCAGAATTCATAGGCGAGAAGCCTCTCTACCAACTTCAACCTGAGAAGCAAGGGAAGAATCACACGACAGGGGAAATCTGGAAATTATTTGTTGATGGAGCCTCCAATTCAAAGGGGGCAGGAGTCGACATCGTGCTTATCACTCCAAAAAATGCAATCCTCGAGCAGGGAATTAGGCTTGGATTTGAAGCCTCCAATAATGAAGTAGAATATGAGGCCCTGATAGCCGGCCTCCAGAAGGCACACGCTTTGGGGGCAAAGCAGTTTCAGGTGTTTGGCGACTCACAATTAGTCTCCAATCAGATAAGTGGAGACTACAATGCAAAAGATGAAAGGATGGAAGCCTACCTCGCCTTGGCAAAGAGGCTATTGGCTAACCTTGAAGAAGTCAATATCCAACAGTTTCCCAGAGGACAGAACAGCCATGCTGACGCCCTAGCAGCCCTAAGCTCAGCAATCGATTCCGACTTAAAAAGAATAATCCCCATCGATTTCCTCACTCATCCGAGCATTAACCATAACACCGAGCTACCAAGCGTGGAGCAGGTGCTCCAAATCGAATCAGCACTCAGCTGGATGGACCCACTAAGGGACTATTTAAAGGATGGAACACTTCCAGATGATAAGAAAACCTCTCACAAGATAAGAGTCAAAGATGCTCGCTTTCACTTATCCCTTGAGGGCAAGCTATATAAGAGATCGTTTTTCGGTCCCTACCTTCAATGTGTGCACCCGAGGGATGTCGACAAAATCCTACGTGAACTCCACGAGGGAATCTGTGGAGGATATATTGGTGGAAGGTCATTACCTTTTCGAGCAATGAAGGAAGGTTATTGGTGGCCATATATGCAAAGTGACTCTGCAATATATGTTCGCAAATGCGAGAAATGCCAACTTCATGCTCCCATGGTCCCTCAACCCGCCAGCGACCTAAAATCCCTTTCCAGCCCATGGCCATTCGCCCAATGGGGAATGGACATCGTAGGACCTCTTCCTACCGCTACCGACAATCGTAAGTATCTTTTGGTCGTAACAGACTACTTCACCAAATGGATAGTAGCAGAGCCACTGACGAACATTCGAGACGCGAATATGATAAGATTCATATGGAAAAATATAATCACCCATTTTAGGATCCCTAGGACCATTATCACTGATAATGGAACGCAGTTCGAGAGCATCTCCTTTTAGAATTTCTGCAATAACCACGGGATCAGACACCATTTCAGCTCAGTGGCCTACCCTCAGAGTAATGGCCAAGCCGAGGCTTCCAAAAAAATAATGACCGATGAGATAAAGAAACGATTAGAACGAGCTAAAGGCGCATGGGTAAATGAAGTACCGCATATTCTGTGGGCCTATCGTACTACCCCATGTCGAGCAACGGGGGAAACCCCATTCTCACCAACATATACAATGGAAGGAGTCATCTAATTGGAATCAGGCTTACCCACTATGAGGTCCACCCTCGTCGACCAAGGCCAGAATGATGCAGCATTGCTCGCTGAACTTGACCTAGTTGACGAACGCCGAGAGCTTGCCCTAGTAAAACTAGCGAGCTATCAGTAACAGCTCGCAAAGCACTATAATAAGAAGGTCAATCCAAGGGCATTCCGAGTTGGGGACTATGTCCTAAGGAACGTCCTGGGCAGTGCAGTAAGACCATCGTACAACAAGTTAGGGACAAACCGGGAAGGACCATTTAAGATAACAAGAGACGATCTGAAAGGAGCCTATCACTTAGAAACGCTGGAGGGTAGAGAGATACCTCGAGCATGGAATGCTGCTAATCTTAAGAAATTCTATTTCTAGATTATTCTTTTACATTGTACTTATGAGAATAGAAACTCATTTCCTTATCATTAATAAAAGTTGTTTAGCATTCGCATTCTATGAAGCATTAGTTAACTAGTACATGAACTTCATAACTCACACACCATTTCCAAGTGACAGGCACATTAATCATTAATCTATAAGCAGGGAAATCACCCTCCTCAGGTTTTCGTTATGAAACATGAAAAACCTCTTAGCATTGCCCCTGGAAATATATGAAGCCCTACAGGAGATCCTTAGGCAATATGGCCAGTTAAAAATTGGCTGCCAAATTATGTTTGGCTAATAAAATCTTGATCGGATGAAGCATCCAATATCAGGTGTGTCCTCGCCAATTGCCCCACTTAGGCCTAAGGAAGTGTGACGACACAACCTAAAAGGTAAAGTGGGGGGAAAATGGTATCTTATAAGCATACTGGACTGGAAGGACACTTACTCGACAATACAAATCTAGTCGGCCAAGAGAGGCCCAAGGTTATTAAGCAAAATCTAAGAAGGATGGAAAATATAAAACACTTGTTGAGTCGACAAATTTGCCTAAAACATAAACTTTATATTACTTCATCACATTTACAACAAATACAACCCATGTTTAGTCCGCAAGTTCACCCAAAACATCTACATTACATTACTTCATTACAAAATATACAAAGCTACTACTGGCAAAATCTTAATGAGGATGAGTCCTCTGAGCAAGATAATCAGCCACTTGTGCTCTTCGACCGTCATCAGGATGGGGAACTAGCTCCTCCTCGACTTCATTCGCATACGATTCCAATAGCTGCCAAGGGATAGAATCAATAGGGATCCATTGATCATCTTTTCGGAAGGGATTAGGCAGTAGAGTAGAAGGAGAAATCTCATAACAATACTAAAGCATCGAGTTCCTTGGGACTTACAGCTCTGCTCCCTCAAAGCACTCAACCATCCCCTGATAAAGGTGATCTCTTCAAACTCTGTTAGCCTCTTTGGAGCATCCATCAAACCTTGATCATAACCATAGGCCCATACTCATCGAGGTCCTCTCTTAAATAGATGCCTCAGCCGAGTGACGTCCCTTTGAAGACCAGCAGCATTCACATACGCTTGTTGGACATCACCTAGGAGCTCTTCCATTTCCCTAGCTGAACTTCTTGCTCGAGTACCAGCTCACGGAACAGTCGGAGGAGTAGGGCCTCGCAGCACAGAAGGAACATCGCTCGGGCCAGTTCCAGCTCGCGATGAGGAGGAACCTCATAATACTGCAGGAATGATGCTCGGTGCATGCTCCCTAAGACGCGAGACCTCTCTCCTTAAAGCCTCATTCTCTTGCTGAAGAATTTCCCCAACCTGGTTGATCTCAGACGCATCTAGAAGCTTTGCTCTCAGAGTATCCGCTTGGACTAAGGCACCAACTTCCTCCATCTCTTAGAGCCTGTCCTTCAGTTTAGCAATGAGATCAGTTTGCTCTATGAAATGCTTATTCCTCAGTCGCAGTAATTTACCAATCCTCACAAAGGTATGACGAACTTTAGGGCTTACATCAGGACCTAACATTATTCCCAATTGAGAAGTGGCTGGTATATAATCATCAATATCAATCAACTACAAGCAATAGAAGAGCAATGAAAAATAGAATTGTTCCATACACTAAAGGGAAAAGTCTTCTCTCATTTCATTGATACCAAAAGGATTAGAATACATTGAAGGGTCAGAAGGAAAATTACAAACAAAAAGTACAAAGAGCAACCCTAAGGGTAAAATTAGCTAGCAACCTCAAGCTGCTCAGAAGATGCTGGCTGCTTCCCCTTATCAACAGTAGTAGAAGCACCTCCCTCAGAATGGATAATCTCTATCGCCTGAGCAGGAGGAGGATCAACAATAACTATCTGGGAGGCAGGATCAACTCCTTCAGTAATTGGGGCAGGGACTTCATCCACAATTGGCTTTGGACCTAGGTCGTGCTCGTCAAATAAAAGAGAGGCAACATCGACACCAGCAGCTATGAGGGCCTTATTCCAGCCTTTCTTGAAGTTCAGACGACTGATGTAGCCTATCTGAACCTCGACATCTTCTTATACCGTAGCCCACCCAGAATTATATGAGTCCTCCTTGATGGTGGCTTCCTGAGACTCTTTCTCCTTCAGCTTCTCGATCATCACCTTATTCTCCTCTATAATGGCCAACTTGCTCTAGCAGACCAGGTTATAGGCTCGCTCAGCTCATTCAGATCTTTAATTGCCGCATCCCTCTCTCGATTGGAATTAGCAAGGGCCAGGTCAGAAGAAGCTCGGGCAGCATCAACAGTCTTCAGATTAGCCTCTAGTTATGTTCCCCTCACTTTTAAGGCAATATTCTGCTGCTCCAGCTCGCTGTTCCTGCTCACTAGCTCATCGCGAGAGCGATAGAGCACGGCAAAATCAGTCACAAACTGTAAATAAAAGAAGATATCAGGAGAAGGAAACAATTGAAATTTATTAAATCATTAGAGAAAGGATAAGGTCTTACCAAGGCTAGCCTCTGACTAGCTTGCAGAGCCAATTGATTAGACCCCATCGCCCTTTGGCGATCTGCAGGAAGAACTGCCCTCTCGAGCAGCACAGGGACCAATTGAGGAGAAATGGCAACTGGGGCATAAAACATGCACTGTATTCTCTGTAATCGCTCCCCGGAGTATATAGAAATAATACTGACTGCACCACCGTGGATGTAGGCACTCTTGCTGAACCACGTACATCTCATGTTGTGTGTGATTGGCATTTTATGTTTCTTACTTTACTTGGTGATTGAGCTTCTCTTATCTATTTGTGTTGAATAATAATTGTCACCACAAATAATATTTGTGCTAATTAACCAATTTACGCACTTGCTATATTTAAACTGTGTTCTACTCGGGCTCTGACCCCTTCTTCTGCAAATCTCTTTTCTTGTTCTATTATTTTAGGTGCTCAGTCATAGGGACACCAGACTTAAGAGATTACTTTCATTTTTCGAGTTGTAGCTGCTGTGGAAGCTAAAGGATATTGCTAGTAGACAATTCTGAGTCTATTTATCCTTATCTATGAGTCATTTATTTCAGTTGGACATGTCGTCCCTCCCATTTTACATTCAGAGAATTAGAGTTGCTCTGTTCTATTATTAGACTTTGATTTCATGTTATTGGATTATTGTATGGGATTTTGACTGAAAGTGTTTACTCTAATTCTTTATTTAAATTCAGTTAGTTCTTTCCTTATGCTATTGTGATGTATGGTGATGATCAAATATTTTCCCTTTAATGATGATGGTTAATAATAAGATAAAATTTGACGGCAATCTTTTTAAATATTAGGGGGTTAGTTTTATTAAAGTAAAATTTGAGTTTTCGACAGTGATGTATTATCTGAACCAACTTCATATTCTGAAATTAATTAATTAAGGACTGATCAACCGGTAATTAATTAGGCGGGGTGTCACAAATATATCATCTTTTCTAACCCAAATTGTTCAAGTTTTCAATTTGCACTTATTAACTTGTATTTGATAAAACTTGCGAGCTTATGTCTTTTCTTTAAAAGATTTTTGCGCATTTTTATTGTTGTTATAAACAGTTTGAGCAATTTGTCTAGAAAATAATTTAGGATTCCTCTTTTGTTGATGGTATTTTAGTATTAGTCCTTTTCTTTCTGTTACGATAGTTAGAATTCTTGTCTGGCTATCTAGGAAGGACATAGTTGTTTCGGCTTCTCCTAAAGTTGTTGAAGTTATGGTAAACAAGAGAGTTATGGACTGGATTACATAGACGTTTGGAATAACAACAATTAAGGTAATGTCCATAGACATCACAATAGAAGCAGTAAAGATGGCACGTAGAACTCACAATATTAGGAAAGCTATTATTCAAAGGTTTGACTAGGTTTTGAGCTCTAGTCTTGTTTGTAGGTGGCACATGATGAAACGTCGAATGTGCTTATTGAATAGGGGGTCAGACATATTTAGTCTTTTTTTTAACATTATGCTTAGAGTTGATTGATTCACCAATGTCTAACTTCAGTTATTTTTTATCAAACTCGTTTTTCGAACCATAAAAATCTGGACAAGTTTCAATAGGACTTTTGCCACCAGACACAAACTTTATAATTTCAACGTTTTTAGTTTGGGTCTTAGAGTTTGGACAAAATCCTATTCCAGTTCTATCATCATAATTAGTTTTACTTTCATCAACACAATCTTCAAAACATTTAGAATTATTTTCAAATTTTGCAAACTTTTTGAAGACTGTGGATGTCTTTTCTTTTGTTTGTTCCAATTCCAACAACGTTCCTTTGTATTTCTTTTCCAGAATTTCATTTGAGTTCGACAACTCTTTCAGTTTTTGTTCAAAATTTTTGGTTTCATTCTCATTAATTAGACATTAAGTAGTTTACTCTTCAGCATTCTGTTTGATCATCAGACTTAGGGTTTCTATCTTCTGTGTAAGATCCTTAACAATATTTTCAATCCTAGTGCTTTTCTTGAGAGTTTTTGTGTACAATATGTGAATGTCAAGGAGGTCATCATTTTCAGAGTCACTAAGTGTGCAGTGTGCAGTGTCCCCTAGTGGTTCATTTTTAGGACTCACACACCCATTGACATCAACAATAGAGCGTTCCCTTTGACTCACACACATGGAATTTGAAACATTATCAACATTCTCAAGCAATATGGCAGATAAACCAGTAGGCATAATATCATTTAACATAGCATGATCATATTCCTCATCATCATTATAGATTATCTTAGCAAAGAATGACATACAAGGGTCAAAAGTGTTAGATGACTCAGGTTCATTATTTTCAGAGTCACTTGAGTCATCCCAAGTCTTGCTTAGATGAGCCTTATTATGTTTGTGAATTTTGTCTAAGTTAAGTCTATAGTCACTAGCTGTGTGTCCTAACTTCCCACATCTATAGCATTCAACATTTTTAAGGTCTTTCTCAGGTCTCTTGTGATTGTTAGTCTGGTATTTATCTTGTCTTCTCTCATGAGGCATGTTGTTAGATTGATTTGATAAGTAGGTTTGCCTTGCCTTTTTGCTATTTTATTTCAAAAGTTCACAATTTTCTTAAACTATTTAGACATAAAGGCAATCTGATTATCCAAGGTATCCAAATTACGGTCCTCATCAGAGTCTGAGTCAATGTTAGGTATGCTAAATTCAGGTGTGGTCAAGTTAGATGTAAAGGATATATTGGAGGTAGAATATATCTTTTCAGAGTGGGTTAATTTTTTTTTAAATTCTAATTCCATTTCCACAGTTCTCAATTTGCTACTGAGGAGTTCAGGTGTGAGATTTTGATCATCCATCTCCTCAATTGCATATCTCTTATTATCAAATTTTTGTGGAAGTGATCTAAGTATTTTAGAGACAATTTCCTTTCTATCACAAATAATCCCATTAGTATGCAATTTGGTCATAATGTCTGTCAGTCTAATATAGAAGTCATCAAATGACTCAGTCTCAGTCATGATCAAAGAGTTGTACTGCCGAATTAACATTTGTGTTTTAGCAGCTTTAACTCTGGTATCATCCTCATGTGCAGTCACTAGGGTGTCCCATGCTTCTTTAGAGGTAGAAAAAAATGATATCCTCTTAAATTCGTGTTCATTAATAGATATGCATATGACATTTTTGCCTTTGTTGTTGTTACAAGAAGTCCGTTTCTCTTCTTTAGTGAATTCACTTAGTAACTTTCTAATCCTCACAGTACTTCCTTCAGTGGTAGGTTTAGTAAGAAAAAGTGTAACCATTTTCAATAAATTCCTAGACATCATATCCTAAGGTCCCTTGGATTAAGGCAACCATCCTTACCTTCCAGTAAGGAAAGTTGATTCCATCAAAGAGAGGGGGCTTGGACATGTTACACAGTCTCTCAAATTTCTCGTCCATAATTTGTTTTGAGAAAACAATTTTAGAAACTCAAGATCTAAATAATTTTTGAAAAACCAAATCTCTAATATCAATTGAAAAAAGTACCACTTAAGTCGTTTAATTCAAGATTAAACTATCTAAATGGCTCCGAACAGTTTGTTGAAGAAACTCTTTTCTTAAAACAAATTTTTAACACAAGATGTGTAAAACAGTATGAACGAGTTATTTAAGGTATAAGTTTACTAGTTTTGAAAAATAAAACTTAAATCAACACAGCCTCAAGAAAGAGATGAGTGGAAGAGGAAGTATACACGAACAATTTTATGGTGGTAAAACCCCACCCAATCGGGGAAACATCCACGGAGGTATCTACACCTCAAAAGTAAAAAGTCCACTAAAATAGAATAACAATTTAAAAACTATATAACAATCAAGACACACAATCAGACCTAATTCTAAGTTCAGAAATATACCAACTCCTATAGATTTCCTGACTTCTCCCAAGGCTCTGATGTTGTTGATGTTCTCTCAGCTTTGTAACTCCACTCCTTTTAGATTTACGTCGAGTCAAAAGTCCAAGATCTCAACACCAACACTTTTCAGTGTAGTAGTGTGAAGGTGTAAGTGGTGATGTGCTCTAAATCGCATGCATGCAACTCACACACACTTAATTACAGACAATATGCAAAACAAATCACAAATATGCAAATATTTCCAAAATCAGTTAAATCAAAATTATCAGACTTTGGATCTTTAAAATATCCACAGATCAAGAGGGAATCATGCTATATACACGAGCCAAGATCCTATACACTTTTTTATTTGAATGTATGTACACTTATTTCATAAAATGTGAAATATATGAAAGTGCAAATCCCCAATCAAGATCTCAACTAGATCTAAGTCTGAATATTCAAAGAAACTAAAATCAGGAAAGGTTTTTTTGGTTTAGGGTTTGAAAATATCATATTAGTTTGAAAACAATTAACAAAACAAGATTTCTCTAAAGAAAAAATCAAAACTAAGCAATATCTAAGTGATATGTATCACAAAGATCAAATATCAAAGTTCTATGAAAGAAAATGAGACTGAATCAACGCGAGTATGTTAGAAAAGGGATAAAGGACATAAGAGGATAGAGCTACTCTAATCTCAAACTAACTCACTCTCAGAAAGGGTTTTCTGGAAAGATTTGGTCGGAGTTTAGTTTAGGGTTTGGTTTTCTCTCTCTCTCTCTCTCTCTCTCTCTCTCTCTCTCTCTCTCTCTCTCTCTCAGAAGTGAGGCTGGCAAAATATTGTAATCGCATAACATATGGCTTGTATTTATAGTAAGTGATGGAAGGCTCTGGAACCAAGAAGCAAATCAATGCTCAGGATTGATTTTAAAAGATCGAAGTAAATCTAAGGGTCAAGAATGCACTGTTTATAAGCTAACCCTCATTGGTTGATCCAGACGTTACAAGGATCGTCTTAGATAACATGCAGGTTATTGATTTAAAAGACCCAAAGGTTCACAGGTATGCACAGGTATGTGAGAGCATAAAAACAAAAATCTATCCGTTATGTAACCAACACGTGTAAAGCTGATATGGAACTACAAACGTGTGTTTTTGAACTTCTACAAATACAAATTGTACCCACATAATTTTCAAGGGCTTTCGATTTCTACCCAAGCAGGTGTTTAACAGCTTAGGAATTTACAAAACAATCCACAACTTTTTTAAAAACCAATTTTAAATTTCTAAAAATACTTTAAAAAATCATAGAAATTCTTTAAAGTATCCTAAAAATTATAGAAAATTATTTTAGAGGGATCTAACTGAAACACAACCGTATAATGAATTAAGGCAAACACAAATGCAACACATGAATGCATCCTAGGTGAAGTGTTGGTGTACTACCTTTTAGACTATTAGAGGAAGTCAAAATGAAGAGTCTGAAGGTTATTTGGATTGAAATGGTATGACTCAATTTTGTCACTATTTCCAAACTAGATGAGAACCTATATAATATAGACTCAAGTGAGTCAAAGATATAGAGTTCTTCAATCATCAATAGATAATCCAAGGGATCTTATACAAAAAAATGTGAAAAAGTTTCATATAAAACACAATGTCAAATAATCATAAACAGTACGTCACACTAGATACTAGAGAAAAAAAGTCCTAAATGGGTGAAGGAATGTAGTAAATTATATAGATAGAGTTTGGAGTAGCTACTTTAATCCAAAGAATCTTATCTCAATATAAATAAATTCATCTATCATAGACAAAACTGTAAGACAAATTAACAAGTTGCAACACTAAAATCTGATAACTAAGAAAAGAGTAATTCATAAAATATACGAAGTAAACTTACCAAGATGACGAATAGCCAATTAAATATAGAATATGAACACCTAAAATCACAAGATATGGATATCGTAGGAAGAGAGATGAAAATGGGGTGTAGAAACAACCTGGTTTGGGTGGGATGTGTAAAACTTCAAAATGAATTAATAAAGCAACTTTACTCATCCCTGTAAGGACATAAATTTCCAATTGCATCCCTGTATTGTTTTGACTCAATTTCGTGAAAAAAACTGTGTTTGTAATATGTCATAGGGAGATTTTATTTTATCATGATCCCACTTGGTCTATGACGTATTGAAGAAATTGAAGACGCTGCGGAAAAGCTTCAAAGAATTAATCATGCGGAAGTTTAATAGCTGCAAGTTTATTCGTCTTCAAGTTTATTGCATTCCGAGATCACACAGGTATGAATGCATATTGTTAATGAGATTCAAAATTGTTTTTATAAAAGATAAGCTTGTAGTTTTATAAGAAAAATATTTTAAAATGTTTTAAAAGTGTTTTAAATGGGTTACACTACGTTTTATTCTGACTTAATTGGATCTCTTTTGGAAGAAACATTTTAAAGAAAAAGTCAAACTTACACACGCGTCGTTCAAATGACATCTCTGCTCGTTCGAGCGAGATAGCCATGTCGCGCGAACGACTGGCCAATCTCGTTCGATCGACACATTTTTTGAGGCGGTGAATTTTTTCTATTTAAAGCATGGTTTCGTCAGAATTTAAAAGGGGTGCAATCTGAAAAACAGTTTTCAATCCTGTACGAGTTTTGCATATGTTTCTCTAAGGTTTCAAAGATTAAACACATCTTTAGAGTTTGCAAAGATCCGAGTTATCATTACTATACATTTATGTAATCTTGCTGCACAAAGAAGGTTTTTTTTATACTTGAACATCAGGGTTTTGTGGTGAAGAAAAGAGAAGGACTTCTTGTTCGACATCGTAGACGTATCAAAGCCTTTCGGTGGACACCGAGACATACGTGAATGCATGTGTTATGGACAGGTACCGTGGAAGTAGGACTTTCTGCGTGGTCATTGTGAGAGGAGTGGTTGAGGATCAGAAGAGTGTCAAGTCCCGTGGGGATCGAGTCGTTGAGTGCGTCTTTTGTCTGTTCGTTATAATTCCACATTCATAGTGATTGTCTGGCTTGGACCGTCCGAGGTTTTTTCCCATCTTATGTTTTTCCTCGTACATCCGGTGTTGTGAGTATTCTTTACTTTACTTTACTTTACTTGCTTTAATCACTAGATGCATGTTTAGGATTAATCAATATAAAATTGGTTTAAGTAAAAATTGGTTTTTCACAACTTGGTTTGGTGTTAGTTAAAAGTTGGTTAATTTTTTGTGAAGATTGGTAAGATTTGAAACACACTTGTGTAGGACCTCTTTCAAATTGGTATCAGAGCTAGAAAACATAATTTATTTATTTTGTGATCCCGTGTGTTTTTAAAGATGAATTTTAGAAATAACGAACTTTTTCGAACTCCTGTTTTTGATGGCACTAATTACACCTATTGGAAGAAGAGAATGAAAAGTGCATTAAAATCTATTGATGAGCGTGTGTGGCTAGCAGTTGAGAAAGGTTGGACACCCTCTCTCAGTATTTTAGGTGAGGTCACTAATTTAAAGCCTATCGAGTCATGGATCGAAACTGAACACAGACTTTCACAATATAATTATAAAGGTTTGCACGTTATTTCTTCACATGTCACACCGAAAGGATATAATAGAATTATGAGTTGTGAAACATCAAAAGTGGCTTGTGATATTTTGGCACTCACTCAGGAGGGCATTAGCACGGTTAGGGCGTCGAAACTTCAAAATCTTACTACACAGTTTGAGACCATTAGGATGTTAGAGAGCGAGACTTTTTATGAGTTTTATGCTAGGTTGTCAAATATTGTCAACTCATCGTTTAACCTAGGTGAGAAAATTCCTGACAACCGTGTCATTAAGAAAATCCTTAGGTCATTGCCTAGTAGATTTGATGCGAACGTGATTATTTTAAACTCCTTGGGTAAGTTAGAGTTGACAAAACTAGAAGAGATTGTAGGTGACTTACAAACCGTTGAAATCGACATGATTACCTCCAAGCAAGTGCCTAAGAAAGAAAAGGGTATTGCTTTGAAAACCCGGAAGGAGGAAATTAAAGTTTTGGATTCCAATTCCGATTTCAATTTTGAGGATGTTGCTTTGTTGGCAAAAAAATTAAAAAAAAATTATTAAATTGTAAAAGCAGTCAAAAGATGCCAAGAAGTTTGAAAAATTCAAGAACAACAAAGTTGGTCACAAAGTAAAGGAGTGTCCCACTACACTGAAGAAAGAGGGCAAGCAACCCATTGTATATAGTTCCACCTTAAGTGATAGTGACCCGAAAGAGGGAGAGAGTTCCCCCATTGATCATAACTTTGTTACGCTTATGGCATGTCATTTAAGCGACGACGATTCTCATGTGAATGACACTTCCGAGGAGGTTTTTAGTGAATCGCATATTAGTGAGGGCGAAGAGAGTGACGAGGAGGAAGTAAATATGAAAGAGCTGCAAGTTGCATTTAATGAGTTGTATGCCGAGACTGTGAAAGTGAAAAAGGCAAATGCAAAATTGCAAGCTAAGTTGAATGAGTTTTCCATAGAAAATAATGATAGTTTGATTGAGGATCTTAGGGCATGAGAGAAGACTCTTAGGGAGAAATTAGAGTATGTCGAGGGTGAGAGAGATAATCTCCGTGGTTTGATGGAGTATTTGAAAAAGGAGATTTTAGAGTTTGAGGAGTCTAGGCTTTTGCTCGAGTCTAGGATTCATGAGTTGTAGGAGAGATTGAGAGACTCGTCTAGAGTTAAGTTTGATTTGGAGTCTAGATCGGAGAAGTTAGATAAGATCTTAGGCACCGTCCAAATTAAGGGGGATAGGGGAGGTATAGGTTTTGATGAGAGAATTGTTCCCAGTCCCCCCGCACGTCTGAGAAACACTAGGAATGTTAGAAAAGGTCCACATATAAGTGATCATTACCATCATCGCTTTACTTTGCACATTTTGTGGGAGGAAAGGTCGCCTTAGGCATTATTGTTACGACCTTAGACAAGCTCCTAGGAAGTTTAGGAATAAATTTGCTCCGATTCCCCACCCCCCATGCGTCATTTTACACCAACTTAGGTTAGGAAATCGGATTTAGTGGCTTTGGGAATAAAAGTGCATGATTCTCGTTTGGATGCACTTGATTCTTTCCATGCTAAATCCAAAGGATGATAGTGTTGCCACGTTTGTCATATGCTAGTTTGCTTCAAGATATATTAATTGCTAGTATAATGACTTGTGTATCATTTTGTATTATATTGTTTCATTTCTTTGAGTTCTATTGAGAAAATACGAAAATATTTTGTTTTTGAGAAAAATTTTGAAAACGAAAAAGATTTTGCTTTTATTTGAGTCAAAATATGTTTAAAAAGCCAAAAAGATTTTCGATTTTTGTTTTTGAGTTTACATGTTTGATGTGGCATATTGGTGTGCTTTACCCCCCATCGTTTCATTATCCATGTGGCTAGAAGATTTGGTCATTATTATCGATGCTTAGAATGATCTTAACCATTGTTTATATGGGGTTGTTTCGAAGTTGATATGCATTGTGATTCGACTATGTATATATGCCAACATTGCACACATGAGTTTATATGGATGTTTGAATTCTCTTACATATTTGAATTTGGTGAGGTGTTCTTATCTCAATCTTGTCATCTATGCGTAAGTAGACTTAAGGAGAAGTGTGCATGTACGAATCGTTTACCGTGAGGATTTGAATTGGTACCTAATTGAAAAATGATGAGTAATTCACGGGAAAGGGCTGCGAGAGTTCAAAATTAACTCGCCGTGAAAGTCACCATTTAAAAGAGCCCAAAAGAAAAAGGAAAAATGCTAAGAAAAAGGGCCAATAAGATTTTCTCTAAGTTGAGAATGCTAGAAACCTCAAAAGAACTTGAAAAAAGTATGTTTATGAGGGAGTTTGGTTGGAGAAAATTTACACGGGTTTGCATAACTAATCCTAATGTTGAAACATTTTAATTTGATGCTAAATTTGACGCTAGTGTTTGTAGAATCGTAAAAATTCTGGATTTGTGTGCATGTAGTATGTTTAGTTCATTAAGCTCACACTATAATTGTCATATGCCTATGATAAAGTTTGATGATTTATCGCTATTAATTACAGCTTCTTGATCGTTTCGATGTGTTGGAATTGTGACTCATTTGTTTTAGTTTCACGCCCATACATTCCATATCCATGTTTAAGCACATAAGTACTATGTTTCCATGTAACTCGCATTGTTAGTTTTTATGCATTTTTGCATTTTGGGTAAAAAGCTTACTGTTTTAGCACTGTTTTGCTGCTGTCAGGCCCTTCCAGTGTTTTTTTTTCTGGTAATTTTTGACTGGGCAAAAATTTATGATATTTCTTGGAATCTGGGGAAGTTTGGCCTGTAGCGATTACCATGTCGCGAGAAGACTTGTTCGAGCGACGTCCTCATCTCGTTTGAGCGACGTCCCTGGGTCGTTCGAACGACAGTCTGGGAATATTTTTACTTCTTGTTTGCAGCTCCCGAGTTATTGTGGTATTTATTTTTTTGGTACTGTTGGAAGCTTTCTGGACTAACTGGTTTATATGCAGGTTATATTGTTTCAATATCGATATTTTGCGTATGATTCCGTTTATCACACCTACTTAGTTTGCTATACTCTTTGTGTGATTCCGGTTTACTAGCTACATATTTTTCATTTATTAATCATATTTAGTTGGTTGTTTCTTGATTATCTAGCGATTTTTAATTGGTATATTCTCATGCTAGATACTTGATTGATTCGTTTATCTTTTCATTGGATTGTCTATTCGAGACAAAAAGGGGGAGAGATGTATGTGATGTAGGGGGAGATTTGAGTTTTGTTGAGCATGTTTTTAATTACATATTTTACAAATTGGTATTACAAATTGGTATCATTTTGTGGCTCAATTGTTTAACAAATGATTTTTCAGAGTTTATTCATATTGGTATCTATTGTAAAATTGGTATGATTTGGATATATTTATATTGGTTTCATTTGTTCCTCCATACTTCACTGGGTAGTTATTTTTCTATTTCATGCGTGTAGGTATGCTTCATCGATTCGAGATTTCAAGTTCACATCACATTCAGACAGTTCATGCTTGCCGGTGCTACATATACTAGTTCGTGTTCTGTAATTTTTGAATTTGGGTTTAGGGGATGGGATTTAGGCGTTATATGGCTTGACGACCTGACTTTGGCATTTCACCAATTTAGTTTTGTCCCGGAATAGTCAAAGGGGGAGATTGGTAAGGACATAAATTTCCAATTGAGTACCTGTATTGTTTTGACATAATTTCGTGAACAAAACTGTGTTTGTAATATATCATAAGGAGATTTTATTTTATCACGATCCCACTTGGTCTATGACGTATTGAAGAAATTCAAGGCGTTTCGGCAAAGCTTCAAATAATTAATCATGCCGAAGTTTAATTGGTGCAAGTTTATTCGCCTTCAAGGTTATTGCATTCCGAGATCACACAGGTATGAATGCATATTGTTAATGAGATTCAGAATTGTTTTTATAAAAGATATGGATGTAATTTTATAAGAAAAAATATTTTAAAATGTTTTAAAAGTGTTTTAAATGTGTCACACTACGTTTTATTTTGATAAGCTCGAAATAGAGTTGGACTTAATTGGATCTCTTTTGGAAGAAACGTTTTAAATAAAAAGTCAACCTGACATGCACGTCGTTCAAACGACATCTCTGCTCATTCGAGCGAGATAGCCATATCGCGCGAACGACTGACCAATATCGTTCGAGCGACACATTTTTTGAGGTGGTGAATTTTTCCTATTTAAAGCATGGTTTCGTCAGAATTTAAACGGGGTGCAATCTGAAAAATAGTTTTCAATCCAGTACAAGTTTTGCACATATTTTTCTAAGGTTTCAAAGCTTAAACACATCCTTAGAGTTTCCAAAGATTCGAGTTATCATTACTATATGTTTATGTGATCTTGCTGCACTAAGAAGGTTTGTTCTATACTTGAACATCTGGGTTTTGCGGTGAAGAAAAGATAAGAACTTCTTGTTCGACATCATTGACGCATCAAAGCCATTCGGTGGACACCGAGACATACATGGACGCGTGTGTTATGGACAGGTACCGTGGAAGGACTTTCTTCTTGGGGGAGTGGTTGAATATCAGAAGAGCGTCAAGTCCCGTGGGGATCGAGTCGTTGAGTGAGTCTTTTGTCTATTCATTGTAATTCCACATTCATAGTGATTGTCTGGCTTGGACCATCTGAGGTTTTTTTACCGTCTTGGGTTTTTACTCGTACATCCAGCATTGTGAGTATTCTTTACTTTACTTGCTTTAATCACTAGATGCATTTTTAGCATTAATCAAGATAAAATTGTCACAACTTGGTTTGGTGCTATTTAAAAGTTGGATAGTTTTTGGTGAAAATTGGTTTGATTTTAGACACACTTGTGTAGGACCACTCTTTCACATTGGTATCAAAGATAGAAAACATAATTTATTTGTTTTGTGATCCCGTGTGTTTTCAAAGATGAATTTTGGAAATAACAAACTTTTTTGAACTCCTATTTTTTATGGCACTAATTACACCTATTGGAAGATAAGAATGAAAAGTGCATTAAAATCTATTGATGAGCATGTGTAGCTGGCGGTTGAGAAAGGTTGGACACCCCCTGTCACTATTTTAGGTGAGGTCACTAATTTAAAGCATGTCGAGTCATGGATCGAAACTGAACATAGACTTTCACACTATAATTCTAAGGGTTTGCACGTTATTTCTTCACAGGTCACACCGGAAGAATATAATAGAATTATGACTTATGAAACATCAAAAGAGGCTCGGGATATTTTGGCACTGACTCACGAGGTCACTAGCACAGTTTGGGCGTCAAAACTTCAAAATCTTACTACACAGTTTGACACCATTAGGATGTTAGAGGGTGAGACTTTTAATGAGTTTTATGCTAGGTTGTCCAATATTTTCATCTCGTCGTTTAACCCAAGTGAGAAAATTCCAGAAAATCGCGTCATTAAGAAAATCCTTAGGTCGTTGCCTAGTAGGTTTGATGGGAAGGTGACTATTTTAAACTCCTTGGGTAAGTTAGAGTCGACGAAACTAGAGGAGATTGCAGGTGACTTATAAACCTATGAAATCGACATGATTACCTCCAAGAAAGTGCCTAATAAAGAAAAGGGTATTGCTTTGAAAACCTGGAAGGAGGAAATTACAATTTTGGATTCCGATTCCGATTTTGATTTTGAGGATGTTGCTTTATTGGCAAAGAAATTTAAAAAATTTATTAAATTTCAAAATCAATCGAAAGATTCCAAGAAGTTTGAAAAATTCAAGAACAACAAAGTTGGTCACAAAGTTAAGGAGTGTCCCACTACACTTAAGAAAGATGGCAAGCAACCCATTGTATATAGTGCCACCTTAAGTGATAGTGATTCGAAAGAGGGAGAGAGTTCCCCCATTGATCGTAACTTTGTTGCGTTTATGGCATGTCATGTGAGCGTCGACGATTCTCATGTGAATGACACTTTCGAGGAGGTTTTGAGTGAATCCCATATTAGTGAGGGAGAAGAGAGTGACGAGGAGTAAGTAGATGTAAAAGAGTTACAAGTTGCGTTTAATGAGTTGTATGCCGAGACTACGAAAGTTAAAAAGGCAAATGCAAAATCGCAAGCTAAGTTGAATGAGCGTGCCATAGAAAATAATGATAGTTTGATTGAGGATCGTAGGGCACTAAAGAAGACTCTTAGGGAGAAATTAGAGTATGTCGTGGGTGAGAGAGATAATATCCGTGGTTTGATGGAGTCTTTGAGAAAAGAGATTTTAGAGTTTGAGGAGTCTAGGCGTTTACTCGAGTCTAGGATTCATGAGTTGAATGAGAGATTGAGAGACTCGTCTAGAGTTAAGATTGATTTGGAGGCCAGATCGAAGAAGTTATATAAGATCTTAGGCACCATCCAAATTAAGGGATAGGGTAGGTGTAGGTTTTGATGAGAGAATTGTTCCCTTTCCCCCGCACATGTGAGAACCACAAGGAAGGTTAGAAAAGGTCCACATATAGGTATTCATTACCACCGTCGCTATACTTTCACATTTTGTGGTAGGAAAGGTCACCTTTGGCATTTTATTTACGACCTTAGAAAAGCTCCTAGGAAGTTTAGGAATAAAGTTGCCCCGGTTCCCCAAACTCCCATGCGTCGTTTTACACCAACTTGGGTTAGGAAATCGAATTTAGTGGCTTTAGGAATAAAACTTCATGTTTCTTGTTTGGGTACACTTGATTCTTTCCATGCTAAATCCAAAGGATGATATTCTAGTTTGCTTCATGATATATTCATTGCTAGTATAATGACTTGCGTATCATTTGGTATTATGTTGTTTCATTTGTTTGGGATCTATTGAAAAAATATAAAAGATTTTATTTTTGAGAAAACTTTTGAAAAACTAAAAAGATTTTGCTTTTATTTGAGTCAATATATGTTTAAAAAGCTAAAAAGATTCAGTTTTGTTTTTTGAGTTTACATGTTTGACGTGGCATATTGGTGTGCTTGACCCCCCCCCCCATCATTTCATTATCCGTGTGGCTAGGACATTTGGTCATTATTATCGAAGCTTAGGATGATCTTAACCATTGTTTATATTGGGTTGTTTCGAAGTTGATATGCCTTTTGATTCGACTTTGTATATATGCCAACATTGCACACATGAGTTTATATGGATGTTTAACTTCTCTTGTATATTTGAATTTGGTGAGGCGTTCTTATATCAATCTTGTCATCAATGCATAAGTAGACTTAAGGAGAAGTGTGCATGTAGGAATCGTTTACCGTGAGAATTTGAATTGGTACCTAATTGAAAAATGATGAGTGATTCACGGGAAAGGGCTGTGAGAGTTCAAAATCAACTCGTCGTGAAAGTCACCGTTTAAAAGAGCCCAAAAGAAAAAGGCAAAATGCTAAGAAAAGGGGGAAATAAGATTTTCTCTAAGTTGAGAATGCTAGAAACCTCAAAATAACTTGAAAAAAAGTACGTTTATGAGGGAGTTTGGTTGGAGAAAATTTAAACGGGTTTGCACAACTAATCCTAATCTTGAAACATTGCAATTTGACGCTATTATTTGTAGAATCGTCAAAATTCTGGATTTGTGTGCATGTAGTATGTTTATTTCGTTAAGCTCACACTATAATTGCCATATGGTTATGATAAAGTTTGATGATTTATTTCTATCAATTAGAGCATCTTGATCGTTTCGATGTGTTAGAATTGTGACTCCTTTGTTGTAGTTTCACGCCCATACATTCCATTTCCATGTTTAAGCACATAAGTACTATGTTTGCATGTAACTCGCATTGTTAGTTTTTATGCGTTTTTGCATTTTGGGTAAAAAGCTTACTGTTTTAGCACTGTTTTGCTGCTGTCAGACCCTTCCAGTGTTTTTTTTCTGGAAATTTTTTCACTGGGGAAAAATTTATGATATTTCTTGGAATCTGGGGAAGTTTGGCCTGTCGCGATTACCATATCACGAGAAGACTCGTTCGAGCGACGTACTCATCTCGTTTGAGCAACGTCCCTGGCTCGTTCGAACTACAGTTTGGGAATATTTTTGCTTCTTATTTGCAGCTCCCTGGTTACTGTGGTATATTTTTTTGCTACTACTGGAAGCTTTCTGGACTAACTGGTTTATATGCAGGTTATATTGTTTCAATATTGATATTTTGCGTATGATTTCATTTATTTCTTTGTGTGATTCTTGGTTTACTAGCTACAGATTTTTCATCTATTTATCATATTTAGCTGGTTGTTTCATGATTATCTAGCGATTTTTAATTGGTATATTCTCATGCTAGATACTTGATTGATTCGTTTATCTTTTCACTGGATTGTCTATTCGAGACAAAAAGGGGGAGAGATGTATGTGATGTAGGGGGAGATTTGAGTTTTGTTGAGAATGTTTTTAATTACATATTTTACAAATTGGTATTACAAATTGTTATCATTTTGTTGCTCAATTGTTTAACAAATTATTTTTCAGAGTTTATTCATATTGGTATATATTGTAAAATTGGTATGATTTGGATATATTTATATTGGTTTCATTTGTTCCACCATACTTCACTGGGTATTTGTTTGTCTGTTTCATGTTTGTAGATATGCTTCAGTGATTCGAGATTTCAAGTCTACATCACATTCAGACAGTTCATGCTTGCCGGTGCTACATATACTCGTCCGTGTCCTGTAATTTTTGAATTTGGGTTTATGGGATGGGATTTAGGAATCATACGGCTTGACGACCCGACTTAGGCATTTCACTGGTTTAGTTTTGTCCCGAAGTTGTCAAAAGTGGAGATTTTTAAGGACATAAATTTCCAATTGAGTCCCTGTATTGTTTTGACTTAATTCCGTGAACAAAACTGTGTTTGTAATATGTCATATGGAGATTTTATTTTATCACAATCCCATTTGGTCTATCACGTATTAAAGAAATTCAAGACGTTGCAGCAAAGCTTCAAATAATTAATCATGACGAAGTTTAATTGGTGCGATTTTATTCGCCTTCAAGGTTATTGCATTCCGAGATCACACAGGTATGAATGCATATATTGTTAATGAGATTCAGAATTGTTTTTATAAAAGATAAGGATGTAATTTTATAAGAAAAAATATTTTAAAATATTTTAAAATGTTTTAAAAGTGTTTTAAATGTGTTACACTCCGTTTTATTCTGATAATCTCGAAATAGAGTCGGACTTAATTGAATCTCTTTTGAAAGAAATGTTTTAAATAAAAAGTCAAACTGACACGCACGTCGTTCAAATGACATCTCTGCTCGTTCGAGCGAGATAGCCATATCGCGCGAATGACTGACCAATCTCGATCGAGTGACACATTTTTTGAGGCAGTGAATTTTTCCTATTTAAAGCGTGGTTTCGTCAAAATTTAAAAGGTTTGCAATATGAAAAATAGGTTCCAATCCAGTACAAGTTTTGCACATATTTTTCTAAGGTTTCAAAGCTTAAACACATCCTTAGAGTTTTCTAAGGTCACCTTAGGCGTTATTGTTACGACCTTAGACAAGCTCCTAGGAAGTTTAGGAATAAAGTTGCCCCGATTCCCCAAACCCCCATCCGTCATTTTACACCAACTTAGGTTAGGAAATCGAATTTAGTGGCTTTAGGAATAAAAGTTCATGATTCTCGTTTGGGTGCACTTGATTCTTTCCATGCTAAATCCAAAGGATGATAGTGTTGCCTTGTTTGTCATATGCTAGTTTGCTTCATGATATATTCATTGCTAGTATAATTACATGTGTATCATTTTGTATTATATTGTTTCATTTCTTTGAGTTCTATTGAAAAAATACAAAAAGATTTTGTTTTTAAGAAAACTTTTGAAAAACAAAAAAGATTTTTCTTTTATTTGAGTCAAAATATGTTTAAAAAGCCAAAAAGATTTTCGGTTTTTGTTTTCGAGTTTACATGTTTGATGTGGCATATTGGTGTGCTTTACCCCCCCCCCCCCCCCCATCGTTTCATTATCAATGTGGCTAGGACATTTGGTCATTATTATCGATGCTTAGAATGATCTTAACCATTGTTTATATGGGGTTGTTTCGAAGTTGATATGCATTTTGATTCGACTTTGTATATATGCCAACATTGCACACATGAGTTTATATGGATGTTTGACTTCTCTTACATATTTGAATTTGGTGAGGCGTTCTTATCTCAATCTTGTCATCTATGCGTAAGTAGACTTAAGGAGAAGTGTGCATGTAAGAATCGTTTACCGTGAGGATTTGAATTGGTACCTAATTGAAAAATGATGAGTAATTCACGGGAAAGGGCTGCGAGAGTTCAAAATTAACTCGTCGTGAAAATCACCGTTTAAAAGAGCCCAAAAGAAAAATGGAAAATGCTAAGAAAAAGGGCCAATAAGATTTTCTCTAAGTTGAGAATGCTCGAAACCTCAAAAGAACTTGAAAAGAGTACGTTTATGAGGGAGTTTGGCTGGAGAAAATTTACACGGGTTTGTACAACTAATCCTAATGTTGAAACATTCTAATTTGATGCTGAATTTGACGCTATTGTTTGTGAAATCGTAAAAATTCCGAATTTTTGTGCATGTAGTATGTTTAGTTCATTAAGCTCACACTATAATTGTCATATGCCTATGATAAAGTTTGATGATTTATCGCTATTAATTACAGCTTCTTGATCATTTCGATGTGTTAGAATAGTGACTCATTTGTTGTAGTTTCACGCCCATACATTCCATGTCCATGTTTAAGCACATAATTACTATGTTTGCATGTAACTCGCATTGTTAGTTTTTATGCATTTTTGCATTTTGGGTAAAAAGCTTACTGTTTTAGCACTGTTTTGCTGCTGTCAGGCCCTTCCAGTGTTTTTTTTTCTGGTAATTTTTGACTGGGCAAAAATTTATGATATTTCTTGGAATCTGGGGAAGTTTGGCCTGTCGTGATTACCATGTCGCGAGAAGACTCGTTCGAGCGACGTCCTCATCTCGTTTGAGCGACACTTGATACTTGATTGGTTTGTTTATCTTTTCACCGGATTATCTATTCGAGACAAAAAGGGGGAGAGGTGTATGTGATGTAGGGGGATATTTGAGTTTTGTTGAGAATGTTTTAGATTATATATTTTACAAATAGCTATTACAAATTGGTAGTGCAAATTGGTATAAATTTGTTGTTCAATTGTTTAACAAATTATTTTTCAGAATTTATTTATATTGTTATCTATTGTAAAATTGATATCATTTGGATATATATATTGGTTTCATTTGTTCCTCCATACTTCACTGGGTATTTGTTTGTCTGTTTCATGTTTGTTGATATGCTTCAGCGATTCGAGATTTCAAGTCTACATCACATTCAGACAGTCCATGCTTGCCGGTGCTACATATACTCGTCCGTGTCCTGTAATTTTGGAGTTTGGGTTTATGGGATGGGATTTAGGCATTATAGGCTTGACGACCCGACTTAGGCATTTCACTGGTTTAGTTTTGTCCCGAAATTGTCAAAAGGGGAGATTTTTAAGGACATAAATTTCCAATTGAGTCCCTGTATTGTTTTGAGTTAATTCCGTGAACAAAACTGTGTTTGTAATATGTCATATGGAGATTTTATTTTATGACAATCCCATTTGATTTATAACTTATTAAAGAAATTGAAGACGTTGCGGCAAAGCTTCAAAGAATTAATCATGCCGAAATTTAATTGGTGCAAGTTTATTCTTCTTCAAGTTTATTGCATTCAGAGGTCACACAGGTATGAAAGCATATTGTTAATGAGATTCGAAATTGTTTTTATAAAAGATAAGGATGTAATTTTATAAGAAAAAATATTTAAATGTGTTACACTACGTTTTTTTCTGATAAGCTCAAAATAGAGTTTGACTTAATTGAATCTCTTTTGGAAGAAATGTTTTAAAGAAAAAGTCAAACTGACACGCGCGTCGTTCAAACGACAACTTTTGCTCGTTCGAGCGAGATGGCCATGTCGCGCAAACGACTGGCCAATCTCGTTCGAGCGACACATTTTTTGAGGTGGTGAATTTTTCCTATTTAAGGTGAGGTTTCGTCAGAATTTAAAAGGGGTGCAATCTGAAAAATAGTTTTCAATCCGGTACGAGTTTTGCACATGTTTTTCTAAGGTTTCAAAGCTTAAACACATCCTTAGAGTTTGCAAAGATCCGAGTTATCATTACTATATGTTTATGTGATCTTGCTGCACCAAGAAGGTTTGTTTTATACTTGAACATCTGGTTTTTTACGGTGAATAAAAGAGAAGGACTTCTTGTTCGACATCGTAGACATATCAAAGCCATTTGATGGGCACCGAGACATACGTGGACGCGTGTGTTATGGACAGGTACCGTGGAATAATGACTTTCTGCGTGGGAACTGTGAGATGAGTGGTTGAAGATAAGAAGAGCGTCAAGACCCATGGGGATCGAGTCGTTGAGTGAGTCTTTTGTCTGTTCGTTGTAATTCCACATTCCTAGTGATTGTCTATCTTGGGACATACGAGGTTTTTTCCCATCTTAGGTTTTTCCTCACACATCCAGCGTTGTGTGTATTCTTTACTTTACTTTACTTGCTTTAAGCACTAGATATATGTTTAGGATTAATCATGATAAAATTGGTTTAAAGTAAAAAATTGGTTTTTCATAACTTTGTTTGGTGCTAATTAAAAGTTGGATAATTTTTGGTAAAAATTGGTTTGATTTGAAACACACTTGTGTAGGACCACTCTTTCAATCCCATACATATTCACTGATGTAAAGGTTAATGTTCACTGGTCACCTGTACGTTCTTGTAGCGAAGTCATATGTTTTCAAGTCGTAAACATGTCTAGGGTTTCCAAAAATGTTGGGCGAGAGGCACACAAATGTATAAATATAGTTTTCTTAGTTTTATGTAAACACACTATAGCCCTTTAAAAAATAAAGTTTGATAAATACTCAAGGTTCTTTATGTCAAATACTCTACATAAATAATGGTTTAGAATTAAAAAGGCATATTTCTTCAAATTGCTTCCATTTAAAAGAAGAGTGATTTGGAGACATAACTTTTGAAAAATGTGAATAATATGATCGTTAACCGATTAAATAGATAGTGGAGATTAATTTTTGATCTCCCATTTGAAAATTTTGGGTTTATGAAACTTTAAAAAATCTCTTTATACCATCATGTTCAACTTTTACTTTTTTCTTCCTTATTTAGCAATCACTAGTTAAACCTCTCAAGTCTCATATCTTTGATGATACCCAACTTTAGAATGACAATAATCTTTGAGACATTACCAAAAATTTGCTTTTATAAGTGGCGATTTTCACTCAAACATAGGCCGGGAACTTATTTTCAATTTTTAAAGGTCTGTGTCCCCCTTCTACCTAATCCCATAGTCCTGACCACTTTTTCTCTCATAATTTTTTTGAAATTCTAGCTTATTCTTCTTCGACATTATCCATGATCAAACATGTCTCATACATAAAGATTACAAATGAAAGTCTTTCTCAAACACCACATAAAACTTTTAATTTCCTTTAGATTAAGAAAACAAATCTCTTTATTTTACTTTACACTTAAATTGCTCAAGTTATAATGCGGTTTAGTGTATGGGTGATGAACAAATATACTCTAAAATTTTCATCCTTAATTTACCAAGGCATTTAAAGCTATTCAATTCTAAACATGGAGTATATAAGCCAAGAATGAATCATATTGCACAATATCTAAGCATGTAGGTTAAAATTTTGTACATTAGAAATACGAATTCCTACACATATAGAGAACCATATTAAACAAATATAAAGGTTTTCGGTATGAGCAAACATAGATCAATAACAATAAAATAGCAAATTATAAAAATGGACCTAGATATAACCAAGTAATAAGATGAAGTCTATAGCACATCCTAGGCATATTTATAGATTCCTAAATCCAATCACTTAAAGATAGGAAAAGACCTCAAATGCTTCGAAAGGTCATTAATTTTAGTTAGATCAATGTCAAGGGTAACAAACCAACTACGATGGGTTTATGATATAGCTGATTCAGACACGAGTTTTGAAACTGCCGTGGTTGATTTTCCCTTAAGGGACTTAATAGGGGTCCTTATCTTCAACACTCAAGCTATCCTTAAAGGTCATCAACACCATGGATGGTTGAAATAAAGCACAAAACTATATAGGGTTACCTTTCTAGTTGGCATGGGTACATTTGTAGGGTTTAGGTTCTCTCGAAAAAAATAGGGTTTCTTAGAACATGTTTCTTATAATTGAAACAAAACTCTTTCAAATGTCCCTCCTTATCATAATAGGAAAAAAGTGAACTTCACCATCCTTTTATTCTTAATGGATGTATCGCTTGAATATGAACAATCTAATGATCGTGGAAAAATAGGTTGTGATGAGGATCATGGTCAAAAGGTTTTTCTACAAAGGCAAATAGATATCACTTACAAATACAATTCCACCATTGTCTTTTGATGATTTACCCCTAGTATCATCTTAACCAAATTGCGATATCTATCCTTTGAATCAAAAGACAAAGTGGATGCGGATAAAAAATTGATCTCTATCAAGGGGATTTTGTTCATTAAGGTAATCCAGTATTTTGCACTCTCTTTCAAGGATTTTCTTAAGTACTCAACCTCAACAAGAAGAAATCCATTTATGGTGTTGCAAGCCCGAAACAGGTGATGCGCTAAAGGGGAACTTTGTGTTAATGGTGGACACAGGAGTTCTTGTCTCCCTATCCACTGTGTCCCCCTGAGGTCAGTTTATCGCTTCGATGGGCTTTATGATTTGACCCTGGAAGCTATTTAACACTATATCCAGTTTTGGTGCACGCCCCTAGTGTAGGACGGAGCCTAATTGTGTTTTTCGTGCAAGGGGTTATCGATTGTTTAGAATCGAGAGTTTTTTTTATTTAAAAACAAACAAAATGTTAGGGTTAGTGCTTTTGGTCTAATTCTAAGGCAGGTTTAGGCATGGTATTGATCCATAGATTCTTGTTGTGGGGTAGGGAACTGAGTTACGAGTGGGTAAGGTGTTAGGCACCACACTTATTTTGTATGCTTCCTTAATTATATACTTATCTCTTAATATTATTTTTTAGTTTAATTTATAATATGCTTAGAGACCTTAGTTTGAGAATCCCTTAAAATGTAGATAGGTTCTTAGATATGAAATGGTATCCATAAGAGGTGTAGGAACATCACTTCAACATATATGGTTACACAAGAGTGCTTATGCATGACTCCATATTTGGGTTAACGAATGTCCGTTAATGTGTGTATATGAGTGTGGTAGTGCTTTGTATGAGATAACAGATGGTCGTTAATATGTATGTGAGTGTGGGAGAAATCTCGGTTTGAGATAGTTCGTTATCTTGTGTGAATTTTGAGGATAAAAGTTAATGTGAGAGACAATTGCATCTGTGTGGGGACAATTTATCAAGAGATATATTCTCGAGGCTTGGGCTCACGAAGTGGAATCGTTATTACGCCTACGTACTCCAGTGGACATATGATCAAAGCCTAAGTAGTTCGATTATGATTAGTGTATATATGTTTGAACATTTGTATAGATGTGTACGAGAGGTCATGACTTTGTTCTAGTTTTCCATATCGTTTAAGTAGAAATGGATAATGGGTGAGAGATGGATGCATCTCGATGGGGATAATATATCATGAGACATATTACTGAGGCTTGTGCTCACGAGGTGAAATCGATATTATGCCTACATAATCATGTATCCATGAGATCAAAGCCTATGTAGTTAGGTTGTTCACGTGTTCCAATGTGATGTGTGTGTAAGTGTAGGACTTGGCTTGGGTAGGGCAGAAACTATCTGTAGCAAATATGGTAGCTTTGGTGGGGGTTTAGAATGAGAGTGGACCCTAAATCACCGATAGAGGCATAATTTGTTATGATTTTTAGGTGACCACTAGCTGGAAGGTATTGTATTTCATATTGGTTTGGAGGTGTAACGCTAAGGTTGTCATATTTTAAACATCCGTTGCTACATTCGGGTATGGAGGGGGGGGGGTATGGACTTAGAGATGGAGACATCTCTAAGGAATAATACACCAATAGATGTATCATAAGGCTGGGACTTCATGACTTTGGTTTGATATAGCGCCTATGTACCCAAGGGGACTTGGGATCAAAGCCAAAGTAATTCTAACAAACAGGACGTATTTATAGGCACATGCGAGAAGATACCGGGTAATACAATATACATCATTACGGTATTTATGGATCCTAGTCTTTAGTATAACATTTTTGTTATTTTTCGGATCGACATATTTATATGCTAAAAATCATACGTTAATCAAAGGCGACGCTTGACAAGTATTTATATGAAAAAACATACTCGGGGGTAAGTCATAGCGACGGGCCTTGTTTGCACGGAGAAGAGGTGGGAGTAGTCCAATTTTAGACTCTGAATTGTGAAAAATTTCAGAATGACTCAACTTAGTGACACTTTCCTGAGAACTTTTTTGAAAAGTAAGTTTTCATATTTGTATTTAGTCATTGTGGCATTTGATTAGAATTTATTTAACCTATGAGCATGTCAATTAAATAAAAAGAGGTGATGTGTTCGAAACTAGGCTTTAAAATATGAGTGACGTAAAGTGCATACCCAGTCCCCTAAACAAGGGCAGGGCTAAATAAGACAAACATATATGGATAGTTTATCATAATATAAGTGGGCCATTGCCCTGAGGTTTGTGTAGAGTTTATTTACCCTTGTATCATGAACCAAATTTTTCTCGAGGGAGTTTCCCCATATGAGGTGCCCAATTGGGCAAAGCTTTGTTTATTCGAGCAGAGCTTCATTAAGAAGTGTCAATTTTTACATAATGCACATAAAGGTTTACCTTTATTTCTCGAAGAAAATGAATTTTTAAAAGGACTAACTTCACTCAGAGGAAGTAACTTTTTAAAAGTACAAACTTTCCTCGAGGGAAATGACTTTTTTGAAGTACAAACTTCTTTAAGACTTTTTCAAAATGAGCTCGAGTATCTCGGGTGCTCGAGATTGAAGAAACTTAGAAAATCAAATAAATTTTGGGATTTGGAGTGATTTTGAAGGTTAGTGGTAACCTCTATTTATAGGTCCTGGTTTGGGTTTTTGACCGTACGGTCATCCATTGCATTTGATCGTTCATTCATCTAGTCTTCCACGTATAAGGTGGATGAAGTTGGTGTGACACGTGTATGGACAGGGCTAGATTCATAGGGATTTGGAAATGATTATCAGGGATAACCGTTCGGTTAAAGCCTCCTTTAATAATTAGGTTAAATGGCAAGGAGTCTTTAACCATTCGATTAAAATACCCTCGGAGATTATTTTTAACCCATTTTGGCTTTTTAATATTTGTACATTGGTCCCTAAAAGTTTTTCTCATGGTTTTATTTTGGGGTTTATCGGGTCAGGGCCTTTAGTGGAATGTTTTCAAGCCTAAGTCTATTTATTTAAAACATTTAGTCCTATTCTCAAATCGGGCATCCCGAGACTATGCGATTAGCTTCTACGAGTTAGATTGGTGCCATTTAGGGGCTGTTTTGATTTTCCCTCCTCTAGGGACATCTTTTCAAGCCTAAGTCTGGTTATTTTCAAACTTTAGTCTTATTCTCAAACGGGGCATCCCGTGACAACACGATCAGTTCCTAAGAGTGTAACATTGGTCTTATGTAAGGTGTTTGTGCCCCTTACGAGACTATTTGGGGATTATTTTTAGTTTTCCCCCTCTAGATGTATGTTTTCAAGCCTAAGTCTGGTTATTTGCAAATTTTATTTATATTATCCAATCGGGCATCCCATGACTACGCGGTCAGTTCCTATGAGTTATATTTGTACCATGTGAGGTGTTCGTACCGTTTATGGGGCCGTTTAGGGGTTATTTTTGGGTTTTCCCCTCTAGCGACCTATTTTTAAGCTTAATTCTGGTTATTTGCAAATTTTAGTCCTATTATAAAATCGGGAGTCCTGTGACTACGCGATTAATTCGTACGAGTTACATTATTCTAGTGTGAGGTGTTTGTGCCCCTTGGGGGGCTGTTTTTGGTTTCCCCCCTCTAGCTGCATATTTTCAAGCCTAAATCTATTTATTTGAAAAATTTTGTCCTATGCTTAAACTGAGCATCCCGTGACTATGCGATCAGTTCTTACGAGTTAATTGATCTCGTGCAACATGTTCGTTCCCCGTAGAGGTTCATTTGGGGGCTATTTTAGGTTCCCCCCCCTTAAGGTATGTTTTCAATTTCAAGTCTAGTTTTTTAAAAAATTATGTCCTATTCCCATGACTACGGGGTCAGTTCTTAAGAGTTACTTTAGTCCCGTGCAAGGTGTTCATGCCCCTTGGGGAGGCGTTTGGGGCCTACTTTTTAGTTTTCCCACTTTTACGGCACGTTTTCAAGAAAAAATCTGGTTATTTACAATTTTTATCCTATTCTAAAATCGAGAATCCTATGACTATGTGGTCACTTCCTACGAGCTACATTGGTCCCGTGCGAGGTGTTCATGCTCCTAACGGGGACGTTTGGGGGTAGTTTTTTGTTTTCCCCCTCTAACGGGTTATTTTTCAACCCAAGTCTGGTTAAATTTTTTTAGTCCTATTCTCAAAGCAAGAATCCCATGATTGCGCAGTATGTTCCCATGAGTTACATTAACCCCGTGCAAGGTGCGTGCACCCTTTATGGGGCCGTTTGGGGTCTATTTTTGATTTTTTCCCTCTTGCGGTATGTTTCCAACCCCAAGTCTACTTATTTACAAAAAAATATCCTTATCTAGTGACTACGCAGTTAGTTCTTACGAGTTACATTACTCCCGTGCAAGATGTCCGTGCCTCTTAGGTGCGGTTTAGGGGTTATTTTGGGTTCCCCTCTTTAGTTGTATGTTTTCACACCTAAATCTGGTTATTTGAAAACTTAAGTCCAATTCTCCAACTGGGCATCCTGTGAATACAGGGTCAACTCCTATGAGTTACATTTCTCCCGTGAGAGGTGTTAGTCCCCTTAGGGGTGCATTTAGGGGGTATTTTGGGTTTTCCCCCTCTAGAGGCATGTTTTCAAGCCTAAGTCTGGCTATTTTCAAATATTATTCCTACTCTCAAACCAAGCATCCCGTGATTACATGGTCAGTTCTTACGAGTTATGTTGGTTTCGTGCAAGCTATTCGAGCCCTTTCGGGGCCATTTGGGGTCTATTTTGTACTCCCCCTCTAGAGGTGTGTTTTCAAGCCTAAGTTTGGTTATGTGAAAATTTTAGTCATATTCTCAAATTGAACGTTATGTGACTATGCAGTCAGTTCCTACGTGTTACATTGGTCCCGTGCAAGGTGTTCGTACCCTTTACGGGGTTGTTTGGGGTTATTTCGAGTTTTCCCCTTCTAGCAGCATGTTTCAAGCCTAACTCTGGTTATTTGAAATTTTTTGTCATATTCTCAAACCAGGCATCCCATGGCTCCACGATCAATTTTTACAAGTTACATTGGTCCACTGAGATGTATTCATTCCCCCTAGGGGGCTATTTAGGGACTATTTTGGGTTTTCCCCCCTTAGCGGTATGTTTTCAAGTCTAAGTCATGTTATTTACAAATTTTAGTCATATTCTCATACCGCGCATCCCCTGAATACGCGATTAGTTCGTACAAGTTACATTGGTCCGATGGGTGTTCGTGCTCTTTACGAGGCCGTTAAAAGGCTATTTTAGGGTTTCCCCCTTTAGCTGCTTATTTTAAAGGCCAAAGTCTAGTTATTTCTAAATTTAAGTACTATTCTCAAATGGGGCATCCCGTGACTACACGGTTAGTTCTTACGAGTTACACTGGTCTCGTGCGAGGTGTTCGTGCCTCTTAGGGGGTATTTAGGGATTGTTTTAGGTTTTACCCCTCTTGCGACATGTTTTCAAGCCCAAGTCCGGTTATTTGAATTTTTTATCCTATTCCTATGACTACCCGGTTAGATTTTATGAGTTACATTGGTCCCGTGCGAAGTGTCCGTGCCCTTTAGGGGTCGTTTGAGGGCTGTTTTTTTATTTTCCCATCTCTAGCGGCATGTTTTCAAGCCTAATCCTGGTTATTTGTAAATTTATTCCAATTTTCAAATCGGGCATCCAGTGACTATGAGGTTATTTCCTATGAGTTAGATTGGTCTCATATGAGGTGTTCGTCCCCCTTAAGGTTCTGATTGGGGGTTGTTCCGGGTTTTCCCCTCTAGCGGTATTTCCAGGCCTAAGTCTCGTTACTTGCAAATTTAAGCAATATTCTCAAATCGGGTTCGTGTTTTCCCCTTTAGCGACATATTTTCAAGCCTAATTATTTATATTGGAAAGTTTTAGTCATATTTTTAGACAAGGGATCCCATGACTATGCGACCAGTTCCTACGAGTTACATTGGTCCCATGGAGGTGTTCGTACCCCTCAAGGGGAAGTTTAGGGGATCTTTGGGGTTTTCCCCCTTTAGCAGCATGTTTTCTAGCCAAAGTAAAGTTATTTATAAAATTTAGTCCCGTTCTCAAATCGGGCATCCCTGACTATGCAGTCAGTTCGTATGAGTTACATTGGTTTCATGTAAGGTATTCGTGCCTTTTACGGGGCCGTTTATGGATTGTTTTGTGTTTCCCCTCTAGCGACATGTTTTCATTCCTAGGTCTTGTTTATTGCAAATTTTAGTCATATTCTCTAACCGGGCATCCCCTGACAACGTGATCAGTTCCTACGAGTTACATTGGTCCCATAAGAGGTGTCTATACCCTTATAGGGCAATTTCTTATTTCCCCTCTTGCGTTTTCATTCTTATGTCTAGTTTTTTAAAATTTTTTGTACTTTCCTGTGACTATGCCGTCAGTTCTTATGAGTTACATTGGTCAAGTGTGAGGTGTTCGTGCCCCTTAGGGGGCGCTTAGGGGTTGTTTTGAGTTTTCTGTTTCTAGCGGCATGTTTTCATGCCTGAATGTGGTTATTTTTAAATTTTAGTCCTATTCTCAAATAGGACATCCTGTGAATACTTAGTCAGTTCTTATGAGTTGCATTGGACCCCTACCAGGTGTTTGTGCCCCTGACGGGGTCGTTTAGGGGCTGTTTTGGATTTCCCCCTCTAGCAGCATATTTTCAAGCCTAAGTCTCATAATTTTGAAATTTTAGTCCTATTCTTAGATCGTTCATCCCGTGACTATGCTATCAATTCCTACGAGTTACATTGGCCCCATGCGAGGTATTCCTACCCCTTACGGGGTCATTTGGGGGTTGTTTTGTGGTCCCCCCTTAGTGGAATTTTTTCAAGCTTAAGTTTGGTTATGTTCAAATTTTAGTCATATTCTCAAACCGATCATCCCCTGACTTCGTAGTCAGTTTCTACGAGTTACATTGGTCGTATGAGAGCTGTCCGTTCCACTTACAGGGCCGTTTGGGAGGTCTGTTTCAGTTTTTCCCCTCTCTAAAGACATGTTTCTAAGCCTAAGTCTGGTTATTTGTAAATTTTTTCCCTATTCTCAAACCGAGCATCTCGTGACTATGCGGTTTGTTATTACGAGTTACATTGGTCCCATGCGAGGTTTCGTGCCCCTTAGGTGTCGTTTGGGGTCTGTTTTGAGTTTTCGTTGTGGCATGTTTTCAAGCCTAAATCTGGTTATTTATAAATTTTCATCATATTCTCGTGACTACGCTGTCAGTTATTACGAGTTATAATGATCTCGTGAGAGGTGTTCATGCTCCTTAAGGGTACGTTCGGGGGTTGTTTGGATTTTCCTCCTCTAATGGCATGTTTTCAAGCCAAAGTTTGGTTATTTACAAATTTTAGTCCTATTCTCAAACCAAGCATCCTGTGGCTATGCGATAAGTTTCTATGAATTGCATTGGTTCTGCGCGAGGTGTTTATACCCGTTGGGGGGACATTTGGGGTTATTTGGGGTTTTCCCCTCGAGCGACATATTTCAAGCCTAAGTCTGGTTATATAAATTGTAGGCCTATTCTCAAACCGGGCATCCTGTAACTATGCTGTTAGTTCCAACAAGTTACATTAGTCCTGTACGAGGTGTTCGTGCCTGTTATGGGGCCTTCTTTTGTGTTTTCACCTATAGGAGCATGTTTTCAAGCCTAAGTCTGATTATTTACAAATATCAGTCCTATTTTCAAACCGAGAATCCATTGACTACACGATCAGTTGCTACGAGTTACCATTGTCTCATGTAAGGTGTTTGTGCCTCTTATGGGGCCGTTTAGGGATATTTTGGATTTTGCTTCGAGAAGAATGTTTTCAAGTCTAAGTTTAATTATCAATGAATTATAGTCCTTTTCTTAAATTGGGCATCCCATGACTATGCGGTCAGTTGCTACGAGTTACATAGGTCTAGTGTGAGGTGATCGTGCCCCTTATGGGGCCGTTTGGGGCCTGTATTAGGCTTTCTCCCTCTAGCAGCATTTTGTTAAACCTAAGTTTGGTTTTTTGCAAGTTTTAGTCTTATTTTCAAACTGAGCACCTCTTGACTACACGATCTGTTCCTCCGAGCTGTATTGATCCCGTGTAAGGTGTTCGTACCCCTTCTATGTCTGTTTGGGGGCTGTTTTGGGTTTCCCCCTACCGGCATGTTTTGAAGCCTATGTCTATTATTTGCAATTCTTAGTTTTATTTTCAAACCAAGCATCTCGTGACTACGCAATCAATTCTTACGAGTTACATTAGTCATGTGCGAGATGTTCGTGCCCCTTACGGTGCAGTTTGGGGGTTGTTCTGGGTTTTCCCCTCTAGCAGCATATTTTCAAGCCTAAGTATGGTTATTTTTAAATTTTAGTCATATTCTCTGACCGGGCATCCCGTTCCTAAGGGGTCAGTTTCTTGGAGTTACATTAGTCCCGTGCGAGATGTTCGTGCCCCTTACGGGGTCTATAGGGGTTGTTTCTAGTTTTCCCCAATAGCAGCATGATTTCAAACCTAGGTATGGTTATTTGGAAATTTTAGTCAAATCATCAAATCGGGCATCCCATGACTGTGTGGTCAGTTCCTACGAATTACATTGGTCCCTTGCGAGGTGTTTGTGCCCCTTACAGAGCCGTTTGGGGACATTTTTTGGCTTTCCCCTCTAGCGGCGTGTTTTTGAGCCTAAGTCTGATTATTTTTAAACTTCAGTTTTATTCTCAAATGAGGCATCCCATGACTATAAATTCAGATCCTAAAAGATAATTTGGTCTCGTGCGAGGTGTTCGTGCCCTTAGGGGGTCATTTGGGTGTTGTTTTAGGTGTTCCCCCAATAGCGGCATGTTTTTTAGCCTAAGTTTGGTTATTTTTAAAATTTTAGTCATATTATCAAATCGGACATCTTTTGAATATGCGATCAGTTCCAACGAGTAACGTTGGACCCGTGTGAGGTTTCGTGCCCCTTAGGGGGAAGTTTGGGAGTTATTTTGGGTTTTTCGCTCTAGCGGCATGTTTTCAAACCTATGTCTGGTTATTTGCAATTTTTTAGTCATATTATCAAATTGGGCATTCTGTGGTAACGCGATCACTTCCTACGTGTTACATTGGTCCCGTTCGAGGTGTTAGTCTCCCTTACGGGGTCGTTTGGTGGTTGTTTTGTTTTTACCCCTCTAAAGGCATATTTTGAAGCTAATGTTTGGTTATTTGCAAATTTTAGTAATATTCTAAAACCAAAAGTCCGGTGATTATGTGGTCAGTTCCAATGAGTTACATTGGTTTTGTGCGTGTGTTCGTGCCCCTTAGGGGTCGTTTGGAGCTATTTTGGATTCTTCACCTTTAGAAGCATATTTTTAAGCCTAAGTCTGGTTAATTACAAATTTAATACTATTTTCGTGGCTACGTGGTCAGTTCTTATGACTTACATTGGTCCTGCGCACGTTGTTGTGCCCCTTAAAGGGGCTTTTGGGAGTTGCTTTGGGTTTCCCCCTCTGGCAGCATATTTTCAAGCCTAAGTCTTATTATTTACAAATTTTAGTCATATTTTTAGACCAGGCATCCCATGACTTCACGTTTAGTTCCTACGATTTACATTGGTCCCGTGGGAGTTGTTCGTGCCCATTGCGAGGCCTTTTGAGGGCTATTTTAAGCTTTACTCCTTCAACGACATATTTTTAATCCTAAGCATGGTTATTTACAAATTTTAATCCTATTCTTAAACCAGGTGCCCCATGACTATGCAGTCAGTTCCTACGAGTTACATTGGTATTGTGCGAGGTTCACGTACCCCTTATGGGGCCATTTGGTGGTTGTTTAGGGTTTTCCCCTTTAGCGGCGTGCTTTCGAGGCTAAGTCTGGTTATTTACAAGATTTATTCCTATACTCAAATTGGGCATCCCGAGCCTACGCAGTTAGTTTCTACAAGTAACATTCGTCCCATGTGAGGTGTTCATGTCCCTTAAAGGATCGTTTGGAGATTATTTTTGGGTTTTCCCTCCTCTAACGACATGTTTTCAAGCTTAAGTCTGATTATTTGAAAATTTGAGTCTTATTCTCAAACAGGGCATCCCGTGACAACGCGATAAGTTCCTAGCAATTACATTGGTCCCGTACGAGGTGTTCACGCCCCTTAGGGTGCCATTTAGGGGCTAATTTGGGTTTTCCCCTGTAGCGACATGTTTTAAGCCTAAGTCTGGTTATTTGCAAGTCTTAATCCTATTCTTAAGCTGGGTGTCCCATGACAATGTGGTCAGTTACTGCGAGTTACATTCGTCTTGTACGAGGTGTTCATGCCCCTTAAAGGGCTGTTTGGGGGTTGTTTTAGGTTTTCCCTCTCTAGCGACAAGTTTTCGTGCTAAAGTCTGGTTATTTGCAAATTTTTGTCCTATTTTCAAACTGGGAATCCCATAACTACGAGATCAATTCCTACGAGTTTCATTGGTTTCGTGCGAGGTGTTTGTGTCCCTTACGGGGTCGTTTTGGGGGTTCCCCCTCTAGAGGTAAGTTTTAAGCCAAACTCTAGTTATTTGCAAATTTTAGTCATATTCTCAAATTGGGCATCTCATGACTACGCGGTCAGTTCCTACGAGTTACATTGGTCCCATGCAAGGTGTTCATGCCCTTTACGAAGATGTTTTTGGCTTTCCCCCTCTAGTAGCACGTTTTCAAGCCCAAGTCTAGTTTTTTGATTTTTTTTATATAACTGAGCATCATATGACTACATGGTCAGGTTTTATATGTTCCAAGTTACATTAGTCCCGTTTGGGGGCTATTTTTGGTTTCCCCCTCTTGCGGCACGTTTTCAATCCCAGCTCTGGTTATTTGTAAATTTATGTCCCATTATTGGGACGATGGGTTCAGCTCTTAAGAGTTGCATTAGTCTCGTGCGAGGTGTTCGTATCCCTAAGGGGGCGTTTAGGAGCTATTTTTGGTTTTCCCCTTTAGCAACATGTGTTCAAGCCTAAGTCTGGTTATTTACTAATTTTATCGTATTCTCAAATCGGGAATCATATGACTACGTAATCAGTTCCTACGAGTTCCATTGGCCCCGTGCGAGGTGTCCGTGCCCTTAACAGGGCCATTTGGGAGTTGTTTTGGGTTCCCCCCTTTAGTGGCATTTTTTCAAGCCCAAGTTTAGTTATTTAAAATTTTTACACTTATTCTAAAATTGAGTGTCCCGTGACTATGCGATAAGTTCCTACGAGTCATATTGGTCTCGTGCGACGTGTCCGTGCCCCTTACGAGGCCGTTTGGGGGCTATTTTTTGTTTTTCCCTCTAGCGGCATGTTTTCAAGCCTAAGTCTGGTTATTTGAAGATTTTAGTCCTATTCCCAAACTGGGCATCTCGTAACTATGCGATTAGTTCTTACGAGTTACATTGGTCCCGTACGAGGTGTTCATGTCCCTTAAGGGGCCATTTGGGGTTATTTTGAATTTTCCCCCTCTTGCAGCATGTTTTCAAGCCTGAGTCTGGTTATTTTCAAATTTTGGTCTTATTCCCATGACTACACAGTCAGTTTTTATAGGTTACATTGATCCCGTGTGAGGTGTTCGTGCCCCTAAGGGAGCCATTTTGGGTTTTCCCCCACTAGCGGAATATTATCAAGCCTAAGGTTATTTCCTAATTTTAGTCATGTTCTCAAATCGTCCATCATGTGACTATGAAGTAAGTTCCTACGAATTGAATTGGTCTTGTGCGAGGTGACCGTTCCCTTTTGGGGGGCGTTTTGGGTTTTCCCCTGTAGCGACATGTTTTCAAGCCCATGTCTAGTTATTTAATAATTTTAGTCCTATTCTCAAATCGGCCATCCCGTGACTATGCAGTCAGTTCCAAAGAGTTACATTGGTCCCGTACGAGGTGGTAGGGGCCCTTGCGGTGTCGTATGGGGGTTATTTTGTGTTTTTCCCCTCTAGGGGTATATTTTCAAGCCTAAGTCTAGTTATTTGTAAATTTAAGCACTATTCTCAAACCGGGCATCCCATAACTACATGGTCAGTTCTTACGAGTTAGATTCATCTAGTACGAGGTGTTCATGCCTCCTAGGGGCTATTTGGGAATTGTCTTATCTTTCCCCTTCATGCGGAATGTTTTCAAGTCTAAATCTGATTATCAATAAATTCTAGTCCTATTTAGTTGCTATGAGTTACATTGATCTCGTGTGATGTGTCCGTTCCCCTTACGGGGCCGTTTGGGGGCCGTTTTGGATTTCCCCCCTCCAGGGGCATGTTTTCAAGACTATGTTTGGTTATTTGCAAATTTTAGTCGTATTCTCAATCACAGCTAATCCTGACCACGCAGTCAATTCCTAAGAACTATACTGATCTCGTGCGAGGTGTTTTTACCCTTTTCGGGGCCATTTGGGGGTTGTTTTGGGTTTTCGCAATCTAGCGGCATGTTTTGAAGCCTATGTATGGTTATTTGCAAATCTTAGTCCTATTATCAAACTGGGCATCTCGTGACTATGCGATCAGTTCCTATGAGTTACATTGGTTCCGTGCGAGGTGTTTGTGCTCCTTTAGATTGTTTTAGGATTTCCCCTCTAACGGCTTGTTTTCAAGACAAAATTGGTTATTTATAAATTTTAGTCTTATTATTAAACTGGGCCTCCTATGACTACGCAGTCAGTTCCTACGAGTTACATTGGTGTCGTGCGAGGTATTCATGCCCCTTACGGGGCCGTTAGGGGGCTATTTTTCCCCCTTTAGCGGCATGTTTTCAAGTCCAAGTTTAGTTATTTGAAAATTTTAGTCATATTCTAATACCAGGCATCATGTGACTTCGCAATCGGTTCCTACGTTTTACATTGGTCTCGGGGGAAGTTTTCGTTCCCATTACGGGACCTTTTGGGGGTTGTTTTTGGCTTTACCCCTCGATCGACATGTTTTAAAGCCTAAGTCTGGTTATTTGCAAATAGTATTTCTATTCTCAAACCGATCATCCCATCACTACGCCGTCAGTTCCTATGAGTTATATTGGTCCCGTACGAGGTGTTCGTGACCCTTACAGAGCCATTTGGTGATTGTTTAGGGTTTTTCCCTTTAGCAACATGTTTTCAAACCTAAGTCCAGTTATTTATAAATTTTATTCCATACTCAAATCGTATGAGGTGTTCGTTCCCCTTAGGGACTATTTTAGGTTTCCCTCCTTTAGCAACATATTTTCAAGCCTAAGTCTGATTATATCCAAAATTTACTCTTATTACCAAACCGAGCATCCCGTGACTTCGTGGTTAGTTCTTTGGAGTTACATTGGTCCCTTGTAAGGTGTTCATGCCCCTTAGGGTGTTGTTTGGGGTTTAATTTGAATTTTCCCTCTGGCGGCATGTTTTCAAGTGTAAGTCTGTTTATTTGAAAATTTAAGTCCAATTCTCTAACTAGGCATCCTGTGGATACGCGACTAGTTCGTACGAGTTACATTGGTCCTGTGCGAGGTGGTCGTCCCCTTAGGGGGCATTTAGGTTTTGGATTTCCCCCCTCAAGCGACATGTTTTCAAGACTAAGTATGGTTATTTTCAAATATTTATCCTATTATCAAACTGAGCATCTCGTGACTATGTGGTAAGTTCCTATGAGTTACATTAGTCCCATGCAAGCTGTTTGTGACCTTTACGGGGCCGTTTGGGGGCTATTTTGGGTTCCCCCTTCTATCGGTATGTTTTTAAGCCTAAGTCCGATTCTTTGTAAATTTTAGTCATATTCTCAAATGGGACATCTCATGACTACACGGTCAGTATCAACGTGTTACATTGGTCCCATGCAAGGTGTTCGTGCTCCCTACGAGGCCATTTGGGGGTTATTTAGGGTTTTCCCCCTCTAGTGGCCTATTTTAAAGCTTAAATCTTGTTATTTGCAAATTTTAGTCACATTTTAAACCAGGCATCACATGGTTATGCAGTCAGTTTCGATGATTACATTGGTCCCATGCATGGTGTTCATGTACCTTAGGGGGCCTTTTAGGAGCTATTTTGGGTCTCTAATGGTGCCTAAGTATTGTTATTTGAAAATTTTAGGCATATTATCATACTGGGCACCCCATGACTATGAGGTCAGTTCCTACGAGTTACATTTGTCCCGTGAGAGGTGTTCTTGCCCTTTACGAGGCCTTTTAAGGGCTATTTTGGGGTTCCCCCTCTAGCGTCTAGTTTTCAAGCCTAAGTCTGGTTATTTTCTAATTTTAGTCCTATTCTCCAGCCGAACATCCCGTGACTACAGGACAGTTCTTACGAGTTACATTGGTCCCGTGCGAAGTGTTTGTTCCCCTCAGAGGGCCTTTAGGAGATTTTTTAAGGTTTTCTCCTCTTACAGCATGTTTTGAAACCCAAGTTTGGTTATTTCCAAATTTTTATCTTTTTGTCATCACTATGCGGTCCGTTTTGGTGAGCTATAATGGTCCCTGCGAGGTGTTCGTGCCCTTTATCATTTGGGGGCTTCTTTTTATTTTCCCCCTCTAGCGGCATGCTTTCAAGCCTAAGTGTGGATAATTGTTAATTTTATTCTTATTTTCAAATCGAGCATCCAATGACTACGAGGTTAGTGCTTACGAGTTACACTGGTCCCATACGAGGTGTTCATTCCCCTCTAGCGTAATATTTTCATGCCTAAGTCTGGTTATTTGAAAATTTTAACCCTATTCTCTGACCGGGTATCCTGTACCTACGCGGTCAGTTCCTATGAGTTACATTGATCCCATACGAGATGCTTGTTTACTTACGAGGCGGGGCCATTTCAGGGCTATTTTTTGTTTTTCGACTCTAGCATCATGATTTCCAGCTTAAGTTTGGTTATTTTCAAATTTTAGTCATATTCTCAAAACGGGCATCCCGCTACTTTATGGTCAGTTTTTAAGAGTTACAGTGGTCCCGCGCGAGCTGTTCGTGCCCCTTAGGGGGAAATTTTGGGAATCATTTAGGTTTTCCACCTCTAGCGGCATGTTTTCTAGTCAAAGTTAGGTTATTTGTAGATTTTGGTCCTATTCTCAAATTGGGCATCCCGTAACTGTGCGATCAGTTCCTATAAGTTACATTGGTCGCGTGCAAAGTGTTAGTGCCCCTTACAGGGCCATTTGGAAGTTGTTATGGGTTCTCGCTCTAGCAGCATGTTTTCAAACCCAAGTCTGGTTAATTGCAAATGTTAGTCAAATTCTGAAATCGGTCATATTATGTGACCACGCTATCAGTTCCTTCTAGTTAGATTGGTTTCGTGCGAGGTATTGGTGCTCTTTACGGGGACGTTTGGGGCCTATTTTGGGGTTTCCCTTGCTATTGTCATGTTTTCAAGCCTAAGTCTTTTTATTTGTAAATTTTAGTACTATTATCAAATCGGGCGCCCTGTGACTACACGATCAGCTCCTACAACTTATATTGGTCCCGTGAGAGACGTTCGTGCACCTTACGCAACCGTTTAGGGGGTGTTTTTCGTTATCCCCTCTAGCGGTGTGTTTTTAAGCCTAAGTTTGATTTCTAAATTCTTGTATTAATTTCAAATTGGGCATCTTGTTACTACACGATCAGTTCTTACAAGTTAAATTGGTCCATTGCATGGTGTTTGTGCCCCTAACGGGGCCATTTGGAGGTTATTTTTGGGTTTCCCCTCTTGCTACGTGTTTTCAAGCTTATGTCTTCTTATTTACAACTAATTATACTATTCATGTGACTTTTCAATCAGTTCTTATGAGTTACATTAGTCCCATACGAGGTGCCTGTGTTCCTTAAGGGGGGCATTTAAGGGTTATTTTGGGTTCTCCACCGTTAGCGGCATGTTTTCATGCCTAAGCGTTCTTATTTTTAAATTTTAGTCCTATTCTGAAAGCGAGCATCCCTTGAATACGTGGTTAGTTCCTACGAGTTACATTGATCTCGTTCGAGGTGTTCATGCCCCTTACGGGGTTGTTTTGGGTTTTCCTCCTCTAGCGGCTTGTTTTCAAGCCTAAGTCTGGTTATTTGTAAATTTTAGTCATATTCTCAAACCAAGCATCCCATGACTTCGCGGTCAGTTCCTACGAGTTACATTGGTCCTGTGACAGTTGTTCGTTCTTCTTACAGGTCCATTTGGGGGTTATTTCTGGTTTCCCCCTCTACGACATGTTTTTAAGCCTCTTTTTAGTTACTTGCAAATTTTAGTCAAATTCTCAAACCGAATATTCCATGACTACGCGCTGAGTTCTTACAAGTTACATTGGTCCCGTATGAGGTGTTTGTGTCCCGTAGGGGGCCATTTGGTAGCTGTTTTGAGTTTTCCCCCTTTTGCGACATGTTTTCATGCCCAAGTTTGGTTATTTTGAAATTCTTATATTATTCTCAAAACGGGTATCCCATGCCTATAGTCAATTCTTACGAGTAACAATGGTCCAATTCGAGGTGTTTGTGATGTTATTTTTGTTTTCTCCCTCTCGCGGTATGTTTTCAAGTATAAGTCAGGTTATTAACAACTTTGTGTACTATTCCCGTGACCATGCGATTAGTTCTTATGAGTTACATGCAATACCCCATATTTTTATGGCTTTTAATTATGAGATTAATTATAAGTAATTGCTTTTAATTGTGGATTAATTAAATTAATTTGGGATAATTAATTGGAAATTAATTCGGATTTGAATAACTAGCGAGACGAGAGTTAGTATTTAAATATGATGATAATGTTGAATATTACTGAGTGATTATAGTAATATGTGGTTATTGAATTGAATTTATTAAAATTGTCGTGAGTTAAAAATACGACAGTTTCGGTAATTAAGTTGGGACGCGCGTGTCAGGAACCAATTTAATGGATTTAAAAGTATTTTATTTTTATGTCATCCGTATGAGAATTTTGAGGGTTCCAACATGTCCGGAAGGGTCGAGATAGTCAGAAAACACTAGTCGGGGGTTTAGTTTGTGTCTCAAGGCATTTTTAGGCATAACCGGCAACCCGGGAGGGTATTTTAGTCATTCCTATTTTTGGTGAATAGTGACCCACGAAAATTAGGAAATATTTATCAGCCAACTCTTGAGTCCCTTAGGGTTTTCACAACCAAAAAGTATCATGGCAGTTAGAGAGGAAGAGAGGAGAAGTTCCAAGGTGTTCATGGCCATAACCACCACACACCACCAACATCGCCGGATTTATGACCGGAAAGAGAGGAGGGAACAACCAATACCATCATCAACGGATCAAAAGCTGTGTTTTCCAGGCAAGTGATTTATCTTGCAGAGATTCAAAGCATATATTTTACATGATAGTCTAGATTTGATGATTTATCGTAAATAAATGAATTAGTTGTGAAATTGGAGAATTGAAATATTGAATATGAGTAGGATTCATGTAGATAAAACTTTTGGGCATAAACTAGTTATAAAACCATGATCCATGTGTAGAAAATTGGGAAACTATGTTAAGATGTATGAAGATCTTGAAAGAAATAGGAGAAGTAGGGTTTTTATGATAAATTGGGTGTTTTGATTTAAGAAACTATTGATTCATGACGATTTAATGATTCTAGTACGTTAAAGATGATGTTAATACGTTAATAGGATGTTTAGTAAACTTTCTTAGGAGTTTGGGACGTTGTAATGAAGATTTAGAGGTGTAAAAAGGAAGAAACCCGTAACTGTTTATGAGAATCTGGGCAAGTATCTGCTTGATCGATCGATCGATCTAAGAATGTCGATCGATCGATCGACCTCTCCTGATTTTTGGCAATTGTTTTCCTTTAAGGTTTAATGAATATTCCAAAGACGGTATTGATTCTTAGGGTGATTAATATAATAGTTTGGGACTTAGTTAAAGTCAGTAGGGTCTTAGTTATTTCCCGGACAATATTATAACTTATGGGAAGGAACGTTGTACGTACGAGCGGTTACCGAGTGGTAACGATCTGAAACCTTTCGATTTGGGACTAAATGTGGAATGAAAGATAATTTAAGGGATTTTATAATTACTGAGATAACCTTAGGAACAAATGGGGAACCTAGTATTCACTTGGAATAGGTATAGGTACCCGAATCCGTATGACGAGACGTGTCGCATTAAAAGAACATTACGTAGAAGATCCGGAACATAAATATTGTGGGTAAGACTTAATATATTGGGGAGGTGTATACCTATATTGAAATTGTATATATATACTGGTTGTGTGACTTTTTATTATATGGATTATTGTGTGTATAACATACCTACCATACTTGCTATCACGGGAGGTCATTCGTAAGAGGATAGTCTGGTCTCAATGTGACCTTCGGGTGGAGGGACTTTAGATTGATACCTGAACATAGGACTTGGAAGGGCTTATCGCTGAATGGATAAGTCTGCTGACCTTGGGAGCATAAATATGTGCGTGACCCATGGATATGTGAATTATGTTCGCCTCTATTATGTGTGATTTTTATTGAAACGGTTTCTGAGCGATTCGGAACTTATGATCCTCACGTACGTGATGTACCGATATTCAATAGCAGAGTATGAGGGAATCGTAGGTTCTATCCTTGTGGGGTGCCTAATTTGTATATGAGATATTATACTGGATTATATACATATACTTGTGATAGTTCTGTTGTGTTGCTTAGTAGATGAGGATAACTAAGATAATTGAATGGGATAAGAATGGGATAATGTAATTAACACTTGAGATAGGTAAATTATTGAATGTGAATATGGGTTATGATTATCACTGGTTTGGGTGTTAAGAGTAGATACCCTATGGTAGAATACGAAAGTAGAAGTGGTACAGACTAGTTAGTTAGCGACATAACTAGGATGGGTTAAGGGTATACGGTAGGCGTGCACATTTAGTTGAGAGGTGAGAAACTCATGTGAGAGTACGCAACTAACATGTTCATAATATGTGTTATTTAATTATAATTTAAACACTTGCAATATTTTTAAAACTATTTTCACCTCGGTCCCTCACCCGTTTTCTTCCAAATATATCTTTTTGCAAAAACCTTTTAGGTGCCCAGCCATTGGGACGCTAATCATAGGAGTTCCATTCTGAAGACGTGTTGTAGTTGCTGTGGAAGCTACAGGATTTCGGTATTAGATGCCTCTGCATTAATCCTTGGTTCCTTCAGAGTCATTCATACCAGTTAGGGCCTATTGGCCATTCTCATTTAGAGGTTGTAGTACAGACTTTCATTATTTCATTTATTGGTATTTATTTAGACTCTTGTATTGGGACTTTATTTACTCTGGTAATATTGTTATTGGAGTGTTTACTCGAGACTCAGTTGATTTCATTTCGTTGGTTACTTACATGAGATTGTTATGCGATTAATGGTTATTGATTTAATTACTTGGTTATGTTAACTTAATTAATAAAATTCGGCATCTCTCTTTTTAAATATTAGGTGGCTAGTAATAAATTAAATATTTTTGACAGTGATGCTAAGACTGAACCAACTTGATATTCTGTATTAATTTAATAAAGGAGTAGCTACCTGGTATTTAATTAGACGGGGTGTTACAGGTGGTATCAGAGCATCAGGTTCTAGTGTCCTTTAGGATCTATGTGGCTTATTATGCTTCCAGCGTAGATTTCTTTGATCTAGAGCCCTATATTTAGGATTGTTGACTTCTTTGGTGAGATTTCGTTCTCCTTCTATAATGTTTATGATAGCGAATCTTATTTACATTCGGGTGTGTTCGTGTACCGAACAATGCAGCATGTCATGCGAGTTGGGCGGACAGCAGGAGGCAAAGCTCAGTTGAGGTTATAAGGAATATTCAAGAATGATGACCATAGTCGAGGTCACCCCTATTATGGTACGGAATGCCAGGATGATAAAGACGGTTAAGGCAACCTATGACTTCAAGTATCACTAGAGTAGAAATTGGGGTCAAATCCGACTCACCCAGCAAGGTTGGAATGGGAGAGAGTCAGACAAAATATTGAAGAGAACCAGCAGTGGACATACTAGAAATGCGAAGATGGCATGTGTTAGCCAACGAAGGTAAAATATCTAAAGGCTTGGACATATATCGGAGTATGGCTAGTCGGGAGTGAAAATTTGGAATAAAATTTTTCTTGGCTCGCCAGAGCAGAGTTACAATGGTGAGAGGCAACTACCACGCTTAGAAGTGGGATGCGCTATCAAGAGAAGGCGCACACGTATGGTTTGACCATAAGTTCCTTCGTCAGATGTTCAGGGTGAGATGCGAACGTTGTTCTGAACTCACACGAGCGGATCGGTCAGAGGTCACATTGTGAAAATAAATTTAATGAATTAGCGAATCTTACACCGGATGGAGCAGGTGCAATGGAGAAGAGGACATTAAAGGAGAAAAATTAACTTACAATAAGAATTGTTTGCACTTCCGGGGAATTCTTCTTGGAACGTCAATGCAGATGGTAAACATGTCGCATTTTGTTAATATGGAAGAAAACGCTTTCGTGTGTGGGGAGCTACAAGAATCAAAAAACTTATACAAAGTAAGACTAGGGGAAATGGTGTTGGAGAAGCACCACAAGGGGGAGACCCATTAGGGGACTCGTTTAAATGATTCGGATAGCTGAATTGTTAATGAGCGATGGTGATTTAGTAAAGAGTTGTTAAAACTAGTAGCATGTTCCTTAGGGCCATCAAAGCTAAGGGAACAACAGAGGTAGCCATTTAAGTCGAGACTACCAACGTCCGAGAGAAGGACAACCATAACATGGTCAGTGTGACCGGAGATAAGTGAAGTATGTGTGGAGGTATTTGTGGGGAGTGAAACCTGTGCGTCAAAATTTTTTTGAAGCAAGTATTGGGATAAGGGTATGGTGCCTAGCAAGGGCAATAGTTATTGAAATTTTCGATTTAGTATGGACATGTGTGCTAAGTTCAGGAACCATATGAGCAACCAGGGCGATTGGCAAGATAGAAGTATGAGTTATATCCTCAGATGATGTTGCGTGTTGTATGTGTCATAAACGAGTTACTACTTTTTATTTTTGCTATATTTGCACGAGAGACGAGTTTAGTGAATATCTCAACAATGTTGTTATTTCTGTGTGCATTTTTCCCTAGTATAGAGGGGTTACCTTTAGTGTTATCCGCGGAGGATGAATGGGTGTATCGATAGTAGTATATACCTTATTGAAACTTCTCATTTTCATGTTGTGTTATACGAGTATGATATTATTTTAGTTATGGTTTTATGGTATTGATTAAACCGATAGTGTGCGGTTATTACAAGTCCATCGGAGTTACTACCCTTGTGTAGAATGTTTTATTATGGCAAGGCCCCATCTGCGAGAAGGTCGGGTTCACATTTATATATTTGTATATATTTATATATATTTTGTTTAGACTTCTAATAGTATAATGGTCTCGGTTATTGGCTCCCGGTATGCGTAGGGACCTTATTGATATAAATCGGAGTGTATTTGATTTACTGTTTAGCGAAAAGATTTAGTTGGTTTTATTAATTAATGCTCAGAATGTGGTAATAAGAAGAGTGCATTATTATATCGCCCTTTAGAGACATGGGAGTTAATACTCATGGTTGTGTGTCTGGGGACGGGATTTTGAGAGTCCCGATTTTATTTGCATGATGTTTACGGAAGGTGATTTCCATCAATGTTAAGAGACAGTGTCTTTCGGAAGGAGTTCCTTGCTTAAGTGTAATTCTGGAAGAAGATGTAACTTTCTTATCTAGAAACGGGAATATAGGGGTACATGTTATGGACTGAGGGCCTAATGGATTCTTATGACCCACAAAGTTAGGAAGTAATGTATTGGGAGGGTTCCTTGTTTGGATTTCGCTTTGCGAGACACCCCACGCATGAAACATAGCGTAAGGTTGGCAGTAAGGAGATGTTTGGCCATTCGTCCATGATTTGGGTACCTCGATCGTTAGGGAAGTATGTAGTTATAACTGGAAGTTAAAGGGTAAAGTACGATATAAGGCGAGTAGAGCCAGTTGTTGGTGAAGAGATACTGATAATTTTTTTTTATTTTGGCTGGTTAATGGATGAAATGATGTTTAGATGGATTTAGAATTTCAAATTCGGGGGTGATTAAAAACGTCCAAGTGGTGTAGCCACGTTACAAATGAAGGGACAATTAAGAGTTGGGAGTGCTTATAAAGCGTATGTAATGTTTAAACCCGTTTGCACGAAGTATAGGGAGTATGGACACCCTGATTTGCTGGTGTCAAGATCACCAAAAGAAGAGACATAAATGGGTGAAATTTTTACTTGTGGGATTAATATGACAAAATGGAAGTGGTAGAGTGGATTAAGCGTTGTGAGAAGGACGACAATCAATAGATTCATGTGTGATCAGAGTAACACATCCAAATTTGGTAGAAGGGCAGTTGGCAGCCATTTAACAAAAATGACTATCCCTTGAGAAGGCAAATATGTAACTATTATGGATAATTTGGAGCGGAGTTCCACCCAATCGAATGGCTTATGCGTAAATATAGTGAGGATGTAAATAAGGTATAAAGAGTCCAGATGTGCACAATGTGGTGAAAAGTGTACGGATCAGAAATTTTGGTATACGCGAAGGGAAGAAGAGGGTTAGTAAGTATCACATGAAAATAAGTGAAATCGGTGTTGAAAGGGGCATAGTAAGTAGTAGATCGGTTGGGGTCATACGATCGGCCAGAAAATTTTGTATCAAGCCGACGATTCGAATGATGGAAGAGTCAAGTTGGTAAATTTCTTTGATGGGTTGCCAACGTAAGTGAAGTAGGTTGTCCAGAAGGAAAGTAATTGTTATATCCTTGAGTGATTTACACTTTTAGTTAGTGATCACGTCGGTACGTAGTCCTACGCAGTAGTATTCTGAACTAGGGTGAGATCCTTAAAACCCACCTTCAATATGGGGTATGAGGAAGTAGTGGGAAAATTTCATATGAGAAAGTTGTATCACTGATAGCCCTAGGAATAGGCGCAAGGTGATTGACGACTCGTGGAACCGTATGAAAATAATTTTTGGACTCATTGAGACCATTTCCTTGCCACTATGGATGTCGCTAGTAAGTGAAGTATGATATGGTAATAGGGAGAGGATGTAACCTAATGGTAGAGTTATGTGAAAGCACCCGTACCTATTTATAGTGGACAATGTGCTTACTGAGGTTTTATGTGGATAAACATTACCATTGTTCCTCTAGATGTTTAGAGGTGAGCAGATTATCAGAGTGTTGGGATCAGTCAGAAGTTTGTCCGATGTCTATAATGGGATAATCACCAACCGTATAAGGTGGCTTTCCCTTGGGAAAAGTCACATGCTGGGAACAGAGATTCAAAGAACAGGCATGAGTAGTCTGATGTTTTATGGTTTCTCCCAGGATGGGAGTTTTATGTTTAGATAAACGCGGGGGTTGATACGGAGTGAGGTGCGAACTCACAATAATATTGAGGTAATGCAGCCAATGATGTTTAGTTTTCTTATTCGAATGATATTTAGTAAGAGCACAATGTGAGGTGCATTTATTGAGGTGTAACCCTATAACCGATAGAGTGTCAGGAGTGTTCAACAAGATTATTGTGAAGCGAGGGACGTAGTAATTGAGCCTTTCTTTATATTTCATTTTGAGTACCGGAGGATACCTAACTTTTCCAAGTATGCCTTACTTTTCCGAATTTTGGGACGAAATTCCATTATTAGGGGGGGAAGTATGTAATACCCCGTATTTTTATGGCTTTTAATTATGAGATTAATTATAAGTAATTGCTTTTAATTGTGGATTAATTAAATTAATTTGGGATAATTAATTGGAAATTAATACGGATTTAAATAACTAGCGAGACGAGAGTTAGTTTTTAAATATGATGATAATGTTGAATATTACTGAGTGATTATAGTAATATGTGGTTATTGAATTGAATTTATTAAAATTTTGGTGAGTTGAAAATACGGCAGTTTTGGTAATTAAGTTGGGACGCGCATGTCAGGACCCAATTTAATGGATTTAAAAGTATTTTATTTTTGTGTCATCCATATGAGCATTTTGACTGTGCCAACATGTCCGAAAGGGTCGAGATAGTCAGAAAACACTAGCCGGGGGTTTAGTTTGGGTCTTGAGGCATTTTTAAGCATAACCGTTTTAGTCATTCCTACTTTTGGTTAATAGTGACCCACGAAAATTAGGAAATATTTATCAGCCAACCCTTGAGTCCCTTAGGGTTTTCACAACCAAAAAGTATCATGGCAGTTAGAGAGGAAGAGAGGAGAAGTTTAAAGGTTTTCATGGCCATAACCACTACACACCACCAACATCGCCGGATTTGTGACCGGAAAGAGAGGGGGGAACAATCAATACCATCATCAACGGATCAGAATTTGTATTTTCCAGGCAAGTGATTTATCTTGCAAAGATTCAAAGCATATATTTTACATGATAGTCTAGATTTGATTATTTATCGTAAATAAATTAATTAATTATGAAATTGGAGAATTGAAATATTGAATATGAATAGGATTCATGTAGATAAAACTTCTGGGAATAAACTAGTTATGAAACCATGATCCATGCGTAGAAAATTGGGAAATTATGTTAAGATGTATGAAAATCTTGAAAGAAATAGGAAAAGTAGGGTTTTTATGATAAATTGGGTGTTTTGATTTAAGAAACTATTAATTCATGACGATTTAATTATTCTAGTACGTTAAAGATGATGCCAATACGTTAATAGGATGTCTAGTAAACTTTCTTGGGAGTTTGGGATGTTGTAATGAAGATTTAAAGGTGTAAAAAGGAAGAAACCCGTAACTGTTTATGAGAATCTGGGCAAGTATCTGCTTGATCGATCGATCGATCCAAGAATGTCGATCGACCGATGGTATCGATCGATCGATCATTTTTATCGATCGATCGACCTCTCCTGATTTTTGGCAATTGTTTTCATTTAAGGTTTAATGAATATTCCAAAGTCGTTATTGATTCTTAGGGTGATTAATATAATAATTTGGGACTTAGTTAAGGTCCATAGGGTCTTAGTTATTGCCGGGAGAATATTATAACTTGTGGGACAGAACGTTGTAAGTACTAGCGGTTACCGAGTGAGAACGGTTTGAAACCTTTCGATTTGGGACTGAATGTGGAATGAAAGATAATTTAAATGATTTATATTTACTGAGATAACCTTAGGAACAAATGGGGAACCTAGTATTCACTCGGGATAGGGACCATTAAATGAACATTACGTAGAATATCTGAAACATAAATATTGTGGGTGAGACTTAATATATTGGGGAGGTGTATAACTATATTGAAATTGTATATATATACTGGTTGTGTGACTTTCTAGTATATGGATTATTGTGTGTATAACATACCTACCATGCTTGCTATCACGAGAGGTCATTCGTAAGAGGATAGTCTGGTCTCAGTGTGACCTTCGGGTGGAGGGACTTTAGATTGATACCTCAGAACATAGGACTTCGAAGGGCTTATCGCTGAATGGATAAGTCTGCTGACCTTGGGAGCATAAATATGTGCGTGACCCATGGATATGTGAACTATGTTCGCCTCCATTATGTGTGATTTATATTAAAACGATTCCTGAGCGATTCGGAACTTATGATCCTCACGTACGTGATGTACCAGAATTCGATAGCAGAGTATGAGGGAATCGTAGGTTCTATCCTTGTGGGGTGCCTAATTTATATATGAGATATTATACTGGATTATATACATATAGTTGTGATAGTTCTGTTGTGTTGCTTAGTAGATGAGAATAACTAAGATAATTGACTGGGATAAGAATGGGATAATGTAATTAACACTTGAGATAGGTAAATTATTGAATGTGAATATGGGTTATGATTATCACTGGTTTGGGTGTTAAGAGTAGATACCCTATGGTAGAATACGAAAGTAGAAGTGGTACAGACTAGTTAGTTAACGGCATAACTAGGATGGGTTAAGGGTATACGGTAGGCGTGCACATTTAGTTGAGAGGTGAGAAACTCATGTGAGAGTACGCAACTAACATGATCATAATATGTGTTGTTTAATTGTAATTTAAACACTTGCAATATTTTTAAAACTATTTTCACCTCGGGCCCTGACTCGTTTACTTCCAAATATATCTTTTTGCAAAAACCTTTTAGGTGCCCAGCCATAGGGACGCCAAGCATATGAGTTCCATTCTGAAGACGTGTTGTAGTTGCCGTGGAAGCTACAGGATTTAGGTATTAGACACCTCTACATTAATCCTTCGTTCCTTCAGATTCATTCATACCAGTTAGGGCATGTTGGCCTTTCGCATTTAGGGGTTGTAGTTACAGACTTTCATTATTTCAGTTATAGGTATTTATTCAGACTCTTGTATTGGGACTTTATTTACTCTGGTATGATTGTTGTTGGAGTGTTTACTCCAGACTCAGTTGATTTCATTTCATTGGTTACTTACATGAGATTGTTATGCGATTAATGGTTGTTGATTTAATTACTTGATTATGTTAACTTAATTAATAAAATTTGGCATCTCTCTTTTTAAATATTAGGTGGCTAGCAATAAATTAAATGTTTTCGAGAGTGATGATAAGACTGAACCAACTTGATATTCTGTATTAATTCAATAAAGGAGTAGCTACCCGGTATTTAATTAGACGGGGTGTTACATTACATTGTCATGTGTGAGGTGTTCATGCCCCTTAAGGGGGGCGATTGGGTGCTATTTTGGGTTTCCCCCCTCTAGTGGCATATTTTCATGCTTAAGCGTGGTTATTTTTAAGTTTTAATCCTATTCTTAAACCGGGAATCCTGTGAATACGTGGTTAGTTCCTCCAAGTTACATTAGTCTCGTGCGAGGTGTCCGTGCCCTTTATGGGGACATTTGGTGGTTGTTTTGGGTTTTCAACATGTTTTCAAGCCTAAGTATGGTTATTTCCAAATTCCAATCATATTCTTAAATCGAGTGTCCGTAACTTCGTGGTCAGTTCCTATGAGTTAATTGGTCATGTGAGAGTTGTTTGTTCCCCTTATAAGGCCGTTTTGGGGCTAGTTTCCCCCCTATAGCTGCATGTTTTTCGGCCTATGTCTTGTTATTTTCAAATTTTATTCCAATTATCAAATCGGACATCCCACGAGTACACGGTGAGTTCTTACAAGTTACATATGTCCAATATGAGGTGTTTTTGCGCCTTGGGGGGGACGTTTGGGTGTTGTTTTGTCTTTTCCCCCTCTTGTGGCATGTTTTCTAGCCTAAGTCTAGTTATTTGCTAATTTTTTGTCTTATTCCCGTGACTATGCAGTCACTTTTTATAAGTTAGAATGATCTCGTTCGAGGTGTTTGTGTCCCTAAGGGAGCCATTTGGGGGTTGTTTGGTGTCCTCCCTCTAGTCGCATGTTTTCAAGCCTAAGTCTGACGATTTTAAAATTTTAGTCCTATTCTCAAACCGTGTATCCAGTGACTACGTGGTAAGTTCCTACTAGTTACATTAGTCCCGCTTGAGGTGTTCTTGCCGTTTAGGGGGGCGTTTGGGGGGACATTTTTGGTTTTCCCCTCTAGCGACATATTTTCGAGCCTAGGTTTGGTTATTTGAAAATTTTAATCCTATTATCAAATTGGGCATTCCTCTACTATACGATTAGATCCAAGAAGTTATATTGGTTCCCTGTGAGGTGTTTGTGCCCCTTATGAGGCCATTTGGGGTTTTTTATAAGTTTTCCCCCTCTAGTGGTATGTTTTCAAGACCAAGTTTAATTATCAGAAAAATTGAGTCCTATTTTCAAACATGGAATCCAGTGACTACAAGGTCAGTTCCTACAATTACATTGGTCTATTGCGAGGTGTTTGCGACCCTTATGGGGTCGTTTGGGGCCGTTTTGGGTTATTTCCTCTAGCAACATTTTTTCCATGTCTTATTTTGAGTATCAACAATTTTTAGTCCTATTCTTAAACCGGGTATCCCGTGACTATGCGGTCAGTTGCTACAAATTATATTGGTCCCATGTTAGGTGTTTGTGCCTTATACGGGGTCGTTTGGGGGCTGATTTGGTTTCCCCCCCCCCCCCCCTCTTGAAGCATGTTTTTGAGCCTAAGTCTGGTTATTTTTAAGTTTTAATGCTATTCTTAAATTGGGTGTCTCGTGACTTCGCAGTCAGTTCCTACGAACTATATTGGTCATGTGTGGGGTGTTTGTGGCCCTGATTAGGCCGTTTTGGGTTGTTTGCATTTTCCCCCTCTAGCGGCATGTTTTCAAGCCCGGGTCTGGTTATTTTTAAACTTTGGATATACTCATAAATAGGGCATCCCGTAACTATACAGTCAATTCCTAAAAGTTACATTGGTCCCGTGCGAGGTATTCGTGCCCTTAGGGGGGCATTTGATTGCTATTTTAGTTGTTCCCGCTCTAGTGGCATGTTTTCAAGTCTATGTCTAGTTATTTTCAAAATTTAGTCATATTATCAAACCGGTCATCCCATGACTATGCGAGTAGTTCCAATGAGTAACATGGGTCCCTTTTGAGGTGTTTGTACCCCTTAGGGGGGGCGTTTGGGGATTGTTTTGGATTTTCCCCTCTAGCGGCATATTTTCAAGCCTAAGTGTAGTTATTTTCAAATCTTAGTCATATTATCAACTTGGGCATTTTTTGGCTATGTGATCAATTCTTACTAGTTACATTGATCTCGTGCGAGGTGTTCGTGCCCCTTACAGGGCCATTTGGGGTTTTCCCCCTCTCAAGGTATATTTTCAAGCCTATATCTTGTTATTTGCAAATTTTAGTCATATTCTTAAACCGGGTGTCCCCTGACTACGTGGCCAGTTCCGACCAGTTACATTGGTAACGTGCGTGTGTTCGTTCCCCTTAGAGGCCGTTTGGAGTTCTTATAGATTCTTTGCCTCGAGTGTCATGTTTTCAAGCCTATGTCTGGTTAATTGAAAATTTTAGCTATGTTCCCATGATTACATTTTGATTTTTTACGAGCAATATTGGTCCCGTACGAGTTCTTCGTGCCCCTTGGAGGCATTTGGGGGCTATTTTGGGTTTTCCCCCTCCAGTAGCATGCCTTCAAGTCTAAGTTAAGTGATTTGAAAATTTTAGTCATGTTCTCAGACTGGGCATTCCATGACTTCGCGGTCAATTCCTACGATTTACATTGGTTTAGTGGGAGGTGTTCGTGTCCATATGGGGTCTTTCGAGGGATGTTTTTGGGTTTACGCCTCTAATGGAATGTTTTTCAAGCCTATGTCTCGTTATTTGAAAATTTTGGCCAATTCTTAAACAAGGCCCCCCATGAATATGCATTTATTTCTTACGAGTTATATTGGTCCCATGTGAGGTGTTCGTGCCCCTTACGGGGATATTTGGTGGTTGTTTATGTTTTTTCCCTTTAGCGGCATGTCTTCAAGATTAAGTTTGGTTATTTACAATTTTTATTCTTATGCTCAAATCGGTCATTCGAGACTACGCATTTAGTTTCTACGAGTTACGTTCATCCAGTGGGTGGAGTTCATGCCCCTAAGGGGGTCGTTTGGGAACATTTTTGGATTTTCCCTCCTCTAGTGGCTTGTTTTTAAGCCTAAGTTTGATTATTTGTAAAGTTTAGTCTTATTCTCAAACCAAACATCTTGTGACTATATGGTTAGTTCCTAGGAGTTACGTTGGTCTCGCGCGAAGTGTTCATGCCCCTTAGGGAGCCGTTTGGGGGCTATTTTGGGATTTCCCCTCTAGCGACATATTTTTAAGACTAAGTCTGGTTATTTGCAAGTCTTAATCATATTCTTAAACTGGGCATCCCATGACTACCGGTCAGTTACTAGTTACATTTGTCCATTGCCAGGTCTTCGTGCCCCTTATGAGGGTTTTGGGGGGATGTTTTTTGTTTTTCCCTCTTGCGACATGTTTTCAAGCCTATGTCTGGTTATTTACCACTTTTTTTACTATTCCTGTGATTATGTGATTAGTTCTTATGAGTTACATTGGCCTTGTGCGAGGTGTTCATGCCCCTTAAGGGGGCGTTTAGGGGTTGTTCTCGTTTTTCCCCTCCAGAAGTATGTTTTCATCCTTAAATGTGGTTTTTTAGAATTTTAGACCTATTATCATATCGGGCATCCCATGAATTTGTGGTTAGTTCTTACGAGTTACATTGATCTCGTGCGAAGTGTTCTGCCCCTTATAGGGCCGTTTGGTGGTTGTTTTGGGTTTTCCCCTCTAGCGATATGTTTCCAAGCCCAAGTTTGGTTATTTAAAATTTTTTGTCATATTCTTAAATCGAGCATCATGTGAGTTCGCAGTCAGGTCCTACGTGTCACATTGGTTCTGTAAGAGGTCTTTGTTCCCCTTAGAGGGCCGTTTGGGGTTGTTTCAGGTTTTCCCCTCGAGCATCATGTTTATAAGCCTATGTGTGGTTATTTGTAAATTTTAGTTCAATTCTTAAACCGGGCATCCTGTGACTATGTTGTGAGTTCTTATGAGTTATATTGGTCCTGTACGAGGTGTTTGTGCCCCTAGGGACGTTTGGGTGTTGTTTTGGGTTTTCCCCTCTTCCTGCATGTTTTCAAGCCGAAGTCTAGTTATTTGCAAATTTTTGCCCTATTCTCTTGACTATGCAGCCAGGTTTTACAAGTTACATTAATCCCGTTAGAAGTGTTCGTTCCTTTTGGGAGCCGTTTAGAGGCTGTTTTGGTCATCCCCCGCTAGTGGCATGTTTTCATGCCTAAGTCTGGTTGTTTCAGTATCTTAGTTTTATTCTCACATCGGGCATCCTTTGACTGCACGGTAAGTTCCAACGAATTATATTTGTCCCGCGTGAAGTGTTCTTGCACCTTATGGGGCAGTTTGGGGGTTGTTTTTGGTTTTCCCCTCTAGGAGCATGTTTTCAAGCCTAAGTCTCATTATTTGAAAATTTTAGTCATATTATCAAACTGAGCATTTCGTGACTATGCAATTAGTTAAAGCGAGTTACATTGGTCCCGTGCGAGTTGTCCATGCCCCTTACGGGGCCGTTTAGGAGCTGTTTTAAGTTTTCCCCCTCTAGCGGCATGTTTTCAATCCTAAGTCTGATTATTTGCAAATTTGAGACTTATTTTTAACGGTGAATCCAGTGACTACACGTTCACTTCCTGCGATTACATTGGTCTCATGTGAGGTGTTTGGGCCCTTTATGGAGCCATTTGGGGATGTTTTGGATTTTGCCCTCTAACAGCATTTTTTCAACTCTTAGTCTGGTTATTAATAATTTGTCGTATTATTCTCAAACCGGTCATCTCGTGACTACACGATCAATTGTTACGAGTTATATTGGTTTCGTGTGAGGTCCCCATGCCCCATACATGGCTGTTTGGGGACTGTTTTGGATTTTTCACCTCTAGCGGCATTTTTTTAAGCGTATGTCTGGTTATTTGCAAATTTTAATCGTATTTTCAAAATGGAAATCTCTTGACTTCGCGGTCAGTTCCTACGAGTTATATTGGTCCCATACGGGTTGTTTGTTCCACTTATGGGGTTGTTTTGGACTGTTTGCATTGTATCATCTACGACATGTTTTCAAGTCCAAGTTGGGTTATTTGCAAATTTTATATATTTTCCTAAAGTGGTCCTCCTGTGACTACACGGTCAGTTCGTACGAGTTACATTGGTCTTGTGTGAGGTGTTCATGCCACTTATGGGGCTGTTAGGGGGGCTATTTTTTATTTTTCCCCTCCAGTGGCATGTTTTCAAGCCTCGGTCATGTTATTTCGAAATTTGTGTGATATTCTCTAACTGAGTATCCCGTGACAATATAGTCAGTTCCTACGAGTTACATTGGTCCCTTGAGAGCTGTTTGTGCCCCTTATAGGGGCGTTTGGGAGTTGTTTTGGGTTTCACCCTCTAGTTCCATATTTTCAAACCTAAGTCTGCTTATTTATAAATTCTAGCCCTATTCTCAAATTGAGCATTTTTTTAATATGCAGTCATCTCCTATGAGTTACATTGGTCTCGTGCGAGGTGTTCGTACCCCTTAGGGTTGGAGGCGATTTTAGGTTTTCCCCTCTTGCTGCTTATTTTCAAGCCTAAGTCTGGTTATTTTTAAACTTTAGTTATATTCACAAACCAAGCATCCCGTGACTATACAGTTAGTTCCTAAAAGTTACATTGGTCCCGTGCGAGATGTTCGTGCCCTTAGAGGGCCGTTTGGGTGTTCTCCCTCTAGCAGCATGTTTTATAAAGCTTAAGTTTGGTTATTTTTAAATTTTAGTCATATTATCAAATCGGGCATCCTGTGGCTATGCGATCAGTTCCAACGAGTAACATCGGTCCCTTTGGAGGTGTTAGTTCCCCTTAGATGTTTTTTGGGGCTTATTTTGGATTTCCCCCCTCTAGGGGCATATTTTCAAGCCTAAGTTTGGTAATTTAACAATTTTAGTCATATTATCAAATCGGGCATTCCGTGGCTACGCGATCAATTCCTACGAGATACATTGGTCCCTTGCGAGGTGTTCGTGCCCCTTACAAGGTCGTTTGGGGGTTGTTTTGGATTTTCCTCCTCTAAAATCATATTTTCAAGCCTAAGTTTGGTTATTTGCAAATCTTAGGCATATTCTTTAATCGGGCATCCCGCGACTACGTGGTCACTTCCAACGAGTTACATTGGTCATGTGCATGTGTTCGTGCCCCTTAGAGGATGTTTGGAGCTATTTTGGGTTCTCCACCTCGAGAGGCATGTTTTTAAGCCTAGTTCTGGTTAATTGAAAATTTTAGTCATGTTCTCGTGACTACACGGTTAGTTTTTATGAGTTACATTGATTCCGTGCGAGTTCTTCGTTCCCCTTAGGGGCCATTTTAGGGCTTTTTGGGTTTTCCCCTCCAGTAGCATGCTTTCTAGTCTAAGTATAGTTATTGGAATTTTTAATCCTATTCTCAGACCAAGCATCCCGTGACTTTGCGATCAATTCCTGTAATTTACATTGGTCCCGTGGGAGGTGTCCGTGCCCATTACGGGGACTTTTGGAGGCTGTTTTGGGCTTCAGCCCTCCAGCGGGTTGTTTCAATCCTAAGTCTCATTATTTGAAAATTCTAGTCCAATTCTTAAACTAGGCTCCCCATGAATACACAATCAGTTCCTACAAGTGACATTGGTCCCGTGCGAGGTGTTCATGCCCCTTACGGGGCCATTTGGTGGTTATTTGGGGTTTCAAGCTTAAGTATGGTTATTTACAAATTTTATTCTTATACTTAAACCGAGCATCCTGAGAGTACGTAGTTAGTTACTACGAGCTATATTCATCTTGTGGGAGGTGTTCGTGCCCCTTTCGTTTGGCGATAGTTTTGGGTTTTCCCTCCTCTAGAAGCTTGTTTTCAAGCCTAAGTCTGATTATTTGTAAAATTTAGTCTTATTCTAAAACCAGGCATCCCGTGACTACGTGATAAGTTCCTTGGAGTTATATTGGTCTCAAAGAGGTGTTCACGGCCCTTAGAGCTGCATTTGGGGGATATTTTTTATTTTCCCCTCTAGCGGCATGATTTTAAGCCCAAGTCTGGTTATTTGAAAGTCTTAATCCTATTCTTAAACTAGGTGACCCATGAGTACGCGGTCACTTCCTTGGAGTTACAATGTCATGTGCGAGGTGTTCGTGTCCCTTAAAAGGTCGTTTAGCGAATGGTTTGGGTTTTCCACTTCTTAGGGCAAGTTATCAAGCCTAAGTCTGGTTATTTGCAAATTTTTATCCTATTTCGGTGACTATGCAGTCAGGTGTTATAAGTTACATTGATCCCATTCGAGGTGTTCGTGTCCCTTAGGGAGCCGTTTCGGGGGGTTGTTTTGGTCTTCCCCCTCTAATGGCATGTTTTCAAGCCTAAGTCTGATTATTTACAAATATTAGTCCTATTATCAAATCGGGCATCCTGTGACTACACGACAAGTTCCAATGAATTATATTATTCCCGCACGAGGTGCTTGTGCCCCTTATGGGGCCATTTGGTGGTTGTTTAGGGTTTTCCCCTGTAGCGGCATGTCTTCAAGCTTAAGTCTGGTTATTTACAAATTTCTGGATATTTATAAATTTTATTCTTATACTCAAATTGAGCATCCCGAGATTATGTGATTAGTTTCTACAACCTACATTCGTCCTGTGGGACGTGCTCGTGCCCCTTAGGCGACCGTTTAGGGACAATTTTGGGTTTTCCCTCCTCTAGGGGCTTGTTTTTAAGTCTAAGTTTGATTATTTGTAAAATTTAGTCTTATTCTTAAACCAAGCATCTTGTGACTATGCAGTCAATTCCTATGCGAGGTGTTCAAACCCTTTAGGGTGCCGTTTGGGGGAAATTTTGGGTTTCCCCTCTAGCGGCTTAATTTTAAGCCCAAGTCTGGTTTTTGTAAAGTCTTAATCCTATTCTTAAGCTGGGTGACCCATGACTATGCGATCAGTTCCTACGAGTTACAATGTCATGTGTGAGGTGTTCGTGCCCCTTAGAGGTTGTTTTGCATTTTCCACCTCTTGCGGTATGTTTTCAAGCCTAAGTATGGTTGTTTGAAAATTTTCTTCCTATTCATGTGATTACGTAGTCAGGTTTTACAAGTTACATTGATCCCATTCGGGGTGATTATGCTCCTAAGGGAGACGTTTGGGGGTTATTCTGTTCTTCCCCCTCTAGTGGCATGTTTTCAAGTCTAAGTCTAGTTATTTACCAATATTAGTCCAATTCTCAAACTAGGAATCATATGACTACGTGATAAGTTCCAACGAATTACATTGGGTCCGCACAAGGTATTCGTGCCCCTTATGGGGCCTTTTGGGAGTTGTTTTGGGTTTTTCCCTCTAGCGAAATGTTTTTAAGACCAAGTCATGTTATTTTCAAATTTTAGTCCTATTATCAAATTGGGCATCCCGTTACTATGAAACTAGTTCCTAAGAGTTACAATGGTCCCATGCGTGGTGTTCGTGCCCTTTATGGGGCTGTTTTGGGGCTAATTTTGGGTTTTCCCCTCTAGGGGCATCTTTTAAAGCCTAATTCTAGTTATTTGAGAATTTGAGCCTTATTTTCAAATAAGGAATCACTTCCTATGAGTTACATTAGTCTCGTGCGATGTGTTTGTGTTCCATAAGGGGTTGTTTGGGATTTTTACTCTAGCACCACTTTTATAAACTCTTATTATGGTTATACAAAATTTGTAGTCCTATTCTCAATCTGGGAATTCCGTGACTATGCGATCAGTTGCTATGAGTTATATTGGTCCCGTGTGAGGTGCTCGTGCTCCATACGTGATCGTTTGGGGGCTATTTTTAGTTTTCCCCCTCTAGCATCATGTTTTCAAGCCTATGTCTAGTTAGTTGAAAATTTTAGTCATATTCTCAAACTGGGCATCTCGTGACTTCGCGGTCAGTAACTACGACCTATATTAGTCCCGTGCAGGGTGTTTGTGACCCCAACGGGGCCATTTTGGACTATTTGCATTTTCCCATCCAATGACAAGTTTTCAAGTCCATGTTGGGTTATTTGAAAATTTTAGTCTTATTCCTAAAATGGGTATCCCGTGACTAGGTGATTAGTTCCTACGAGTTACTTTTGTCTTGTGCGAGGTGCTCATGCTCCTTACGGGGACGTTTGTGGGGTATTTTCAATTTTTTCCCCTCTGGCGGCATGTCTTCAAGCCTAAGTCATGTTATTTGAATATTCTAGTTTTATTCTCTAACCGAGCATCCCGTGACAGTATAGGTAGTTCCTACGAGTTACATTAGTCCTCTGAGCTATTCGTGCCACTTACGGGGCCGTTTGGGGGCTATTTTGGGTTTCCCCCTCTAGCATCTTGTTTTCAAGCCTAAGTCTGGTTATTTATAAATTTTAGTCCTTTTCTTAAACTGAGAATTTTTTTACTACACCATCAGTTCTTACGAGTTATATTAGTCTCGTGTGAGGTGTTCGTACCCTTTAGGGGACGTTTGGGGTGGTTTTGGCTTTTCCCCCCTCTAGCGGCTTATTTTCAAGTCTAAGTCTACAATTTTTAAACTTTAGTTGTATTCACAAACCGAGCATCCTGTGACTATACAGTCAGTTCCTAAAAGTTACATTGGTCCCTTGCGAGGTGTCCGTTCCCTTAGGGAGGAATTTAGGTGCTATTTTGGGTATTCCCTCTCTAACAGCTTGTTTTAAGGCCTAAGTCTGTTTATTTTCAAATTTTAGTCCTTTTCTCAAACCGAGCATCCCATGACTCTGCGATCAGTTCCAACGAGTAACATTTGTCCATTTTGAAGTGTTCATTCCCCTTAAGGCTTGTTTTGGATTTTCCACCTCTAGTGGCATGTTTTCAAGCCTAAGTGTGGTTATTTGCAAATTTTAGTCATATTATCAAACTGGGCCTTTTGTGGCAACGCAATTAATTCCTACGAGTTAGATCGTACCCGTGCGAGGTGTCTATGCCCCTTACGGGGACATTTGGGGGATGTTTTGGGTTTTTCTCCTCTAAAGGAATATTTTTAAGCCTAAGTCTGGTTACATGCAAATTTTAATCATATTCTGAAATCGGGCGTCCCGTGACTAAGTGCTCATTCCAACGAGTAACGTTGGTCTTGTTCATGTGTTTGTGCCCCTTAGAGGATGTTTGGAGTTATTTTGAGTTCTCCATCTCGAGAGGCATGTTTTTAAGCCAAGGTCTCGTTAATTGCAAATTTTAATCATGTTCCCTTTACTCAAAGTCAGTTCTTACGAGTTACAATTGTCCAGTGCAAGTTTTTCGTTCCCATTAGGGGTTTTCTCCCTCTATCAACATGCTTTGAAGTCTAAGTCTAGTTATTTGTAAATTTTAGTCCTATGCTCAGAATGAGCATCCCGTAACTTTGTTGTCAGTTCTTATGATTTACATTAGTCCCGTCGTAGGTGTTTGTGACCATTACGGGTCCTATTGGGGGGTTGTTTTGGGCTTTACCCTCCTACGGGATTTTTTTAGCCTAAGTCTCATTATTTGCAAATTTTAGTCTTATTTTTAAACCATGCTCCCCATGAATACGTGATTAATTCCTACGAGTTGCATTGGTCCCGTGCGAGTGCTCGTGTGTTTAGGGCTTTCCCCTTTAGCAGTATGTCTTCAAGCTTAAGTCTGGTTATTTAAGAATTTTATTCTTATACTTAAACCGAGCATCTCGAGACTACGCAATATATTTCTACAAGTTACTTTCATCCCATGGGAGGTGTTTGTGTCCCGTAGGGGGGCATTTGGGGACCGTTTGGGGTTTTCCCTCCTCTAGGCTTATTTTCAAGCCTAAGTCTAATTATTTGTAAACTTTAGTCTTATCCTCAAACTAGGCATCCTGTGACTATGCGGTCAGTTCCTAGGAGTTACATTGGTCTCGTGCGAGGTGTTCACGCCCCTTAAGGTGCCGTTTGGGGGCTATTTTGGGTTTTCCTCTCTAGCAGCATGATTTTAAGACTAAGTCTGGTTATTTCAAAGTCTTGATCCTATTTTTAAACTGGGCATTCCATGGCTGCGTGGTCAGTATCTACGAGTTACATTATCTTGTACCCCTCAGGGCGGTCGTTTGGGGGCTGTTTTTGGTTTTCGCCCTCTTGCGGCATATTTTCAAGCCTAAGTCTGGTTATTTGCAAATTATTATCCTATTTTCATGACTATCCAGTCAGGTTTTACAAAATTATATTGATCCCGTTCGAGGTGTTCGTGCCCCTTTAGGGAGCCGTTTGGGGGTCATTTTGGTCTTCCCCCTCTAATGGCATGTTTTCAAGCCTAAGTCTGGTTATTTATAAATATTAGTCCTATTCTCAAACCGAGCATCCTAAGACTACGATGTAAGTTCCTATGAATTACATTGGCCCCGCGCGAGGTGTGCATGCCCCTAAGGTGACCGTTTGGGAGTTATTTTGGGTTTTCTCCTCTAGCGGCATGTTTTCAAGCCTAAGTTATGTTATTTTCAAATTTTAATCCTATTCTCAAATTAGGAATCTCATGACTACGCAATCAGTTCCTATGAGTTACACTGGTCCTGTGGGAGGTGTTCGTGCCCCTGACGGGGCAGTTATGTGTTGTTTGGGGGGTTTTCCCCTCTAGCAGTATGTTTTGAAGCGTAAGTTGGGTTATTAGCAAGTCTTAATCCTATTCTTAAACTGGACATTCCATGACTATGCGGTTAGTTCCAATGAGTTACATTAGTCATGTGCGAGCTGTTTGTGCTCCTTATAGGTCCATTTGGGGAATGTTTGGGTTTTCCCTCTATATCGGCTTGTCAAGCCTAAGTTTGGTTATTTGCAAATTTAGTCATATTCTCAAATCAGGTGTCGAGTGACTATGTAATCAGTTTCTATGAGTCATATTCGTCCCGTGCGACGTGTTCGCTCCCCTAACGAGGTTGTTTGGGGTCCGTTTTGGCATTTCCCCTATAGCGGCATATCTTCAAGCCTAAGTCTGGGTATATGAAAAAAAATCTCATTATCTAATCGACCATCCTATGACTACGCGGTCAGTTCCTACGAGTTACATCGTTTCCGTGCGAGGTGTTCATGTCCCTTACGAGGCTATTTTTTGCTTTTCCCCCTCTAGCAGCATGTTTTCAAGACTAGGTCTAGTTATTTGGAAATTTTATCAAACGGAGCATCCCATGACTATGGGGTCAGTTCTTACGAGTTACATTGGTCTCGTGCGAGGTGTTCATTTACCTTGGGGGCCATTCAGGAGCTATTTGGGGTTTTCCCCCTCTTACGACATGTTTTCAATCCCAATTCTGATCATTTGCAAATTTCCATCATATTCTCGTGGCTAAAGGTTAGTTCTAAAGAGTTTTATTGGTCCCGTACAAGGTGTTCGTTCCCCTTAGGGGCCGTTTGTAGGTTGATTTGTGTTTTTCACCTTTAGTGACATATTTACAAGCTTAACTCTGGTTATTTACAAATGTTAGTCATATTCTCAAACCAGGCATTTAGGGGCTACGCGATCAATTTCTACGAGGTATATTGGTCCTGTGCGAGGTGTTCGTGCTCCTTACGGAGCTTTGGGGGGCTATTTTGGGTTTTCCCTCTCTTGCAGCATATTTTTAAGCTTAAATCTTTGTATTTAGAGATTTTCGTCATTATCCCAATACTATGCGGTCAGTTCTTACCATTTACATTGCTCCCGTGCGAGGTGTTCATGCCCCTTAGGTGACTTATTTTGGGTTTTTCCCCTCTAACAGCATGTTTTCAAGCTTAAGATTGGTTATTTGCAAATTTAAGTCATATTTTGAAATTGGGCATCCTGTGAATACGCGATCAATTCCTATGAGGTACATTCATCCCCTACAAGGTGTTCGTGCCCCTTAGGGGACCGTTTAGGGGTTGTTTTGGGTTCTCCCCGTATAGCGGCATATTTTCAAGCCTAAGTTCGATTATTATCTTATATTAATCTTTTTATCAAACCGGCCATCCCATCCATGGCTACACGGTCAGTTCTTAACAGCTACATTGGTCCCGTGCAAGGTGTTCGTGCCCCTTATAGGGTCGTTTGGGGACTATTTTGGGGTTCCCCCTCTAGAGGTATGTTTTCAAGCCTAAGTCTGGTAATTTAAAAGTTCAATCATATTCTCAAAGCGGGCATCCCATTACTAGGAGGTCAGTTTTTATGAGTTAAATTGGTCATGTGTGAGGTGTGTGTGCCCCTTGCGGGGCCATTTGGGTGTTTTAGGGTTTTTCTCTCTATCGGCATGCTTTCAAGCCTAAGTCTTGTTCTTTAAAAAATTTTAGTCCTATTCTCAAATCGAGCATCCCGTGATTATGTGGTTAGTTCCTACAAGTTACATTATTCCCGTGTGATGTGTTCGTGCCCCTTATAGGGCCGTTGAAGGTTGTTTTGGGTTTATCCCTCTAAAGGTAAGTTTTGCAAGCCTAAGTCTGGTTATTTTCTAATTTTAGTCATAGTCTCAAACCGTGCATCCCGTGATTACGCGATCAGTTCCTACAAGTTACATTGATTTCGTGCGAGGTGCTCGTGCCCCTTACGGGGCCTTTGGGATTATTTTGGGTTTTACCACCTCTAAAAATATATTTTCAAGCCTAAGTCTAGTTATTTGAAACAATTTAGTCATATTCTCAAATCGGCAATCCCGTGACTACGTGGTGAGTTCCTACATGTTACATTGGTCCCGTGCGAGGTGTTCATGCCCCTCAATGAGCCGTTTGGGGCCTGTTTTGGGTTCTTACTCTATAGCGCCATGTTTCTAAGTCTCTTTCTCCTTATTTGCAAATTTTAGTCGTATTCTCCAATCGTCCCGTGACTACACGGTCAGTTCCTTAGAGTTACATTGTTCCTGTGCGAGGGTTCATGCCCTTATAGGGTCATTTGGGGGTTGTTTTGGGTTTTCCCCCGCTAGCGGAAGATTTTTAAATCTAACTCCTGTTGTTTGCAAATTTTAGTCATATTCTCAAACCATGCATCATGTGACTATGCGATCAGTTGCTACGACTTACATTGGTCCTGAGCCAGGTGTATGTGCCCCTTAGAGAGATGTTTGGTGGTTATTTTGGGTTTTTCCCTGTTGCAAAATATTTTCAAGTCCAAGTCTAGTTATATGCAAAATTTTGTTCAATTCCCGTGAGTACACGGTTAGTTTTTACGAGTTACATTGGTCCTGTGCGAGGTGTTCATGCCCCTAAGGGGGCCGTTTAGAGAGTGGCACTTTTTCAAGACTAAGGCTGATTATTTGAATTTTTTTGTCATATTTCTCAAGTTGGGCATCCTGTGACTCCTTAATCAGTTTCTACGACTTACATTAGTCCCGTGCGAGGTGTTCGTGCCCTAAACGGGGCCGTTTGGGGGTTGTTTTTTATTTTCGCCCTCTAGAGGCATGTTTTCAAGCCTAAGTCTAGTTATTTGAAAATTTAAGTCCAATTCTCAAGTTGTGCCTCCTGTGAATAGGCGATCAGTTCCTGTGAGTTACATTGATCCTTTGTGAGGTGTTCGTCCCCTTAGGGACTATTTAGGGGTTGTTTTGGGTTTACCCCCTCTAGCGACATGTTTTCATGCCTATGTCTGGTTACTTTCAAATATTAATCTTATTCTCAAACTGGGCATCACGTGACTGTGTAGTTAGTTCCTACAAGTTACATTGGTCCCTTGCAATGTGTCGGTGCCCCTTACAGGGCCATTTGAAGGTTGTTTTGGGTCTCAACCTTTAGAGGTATGTTTTCAAGCTTAAGTCTGTTTATTTTCAAATTTTAGTCATATTCTCAAATCGAGCGTCCCGTGATTATGCGATCAGTTCCTACGAGTTACATTGGTTCTGTACGAGGTGTTCATGCCCCTAACAAGTCCATTTGGGGGTTATTCTAGGTTTTCCCCTTCTAAATGTATGTTTTCAAGCCTAAGTCTAGTTATTTTCAAATGTTAGTCATATTCTCAAAATGGTCATCCCATGATTGTGCATTGAGTTCCTACGACTTACAATGGTCCCGTGCAAGGTGTTCATGCCCCTCATGGGGCCGTTTGGGGGTTGTTTTTTATTCTTCGACTCTAGCGACATGTTTTCAAGACTAAGTCTGGTTATTGATAAATTTTAGTCTTATTCCCTATACATCCATCCTGTGACTACACGGTCAGTTTCGTCGAGTTACATTACTCCCGTGTGGGGTGTTCTTGCCCCTTAGGGGGTGCGTTTGGGGATTTTTTTGGTTTTTCCCTCTTAAGGAGTGTTTTCAATCCCACATATGGTTATTTACAAATTTTTATCCTATTCCCGTGACTACGTAGTTAGTTTTTATGAGTTACATTGGTCCCTTGTGAGGTATTCATGTTCCTTACAGGGCCATTAGGTTGTTTTTGTTTTCCCCCTCTAGTGACTTATTTCAAGCCTAAATCTGCTTATTTGTAAATTTTAGTCCTATTTTCAAATTGGGCATTCCATGACTATGCGGTCAGTTCCTACGAGTTACATTGGTCCCATGCGAGGTATTCTTGCCCTTGATGGGGCCGTTTGGAGAATGTTTTAGGTTTTCCTCTCCAACGGCATGTTTTTCAAGCCCGAGTCTGGTCAATTGCAAATTTTAGTCAGATTTTCAAATCGGGCATCCCGTGACTACATGATTAGTTTGCACTGTTTACATTGGTCCCGTGCGAGGTGTTTGTGCCCTTTGTGGGGTCATTTGGGGACTATTTGGGGGTTTTCGCCGCTACTGGCACGTTTTAAAGCTTAAATCTTGTTATTTACAATTTTTTGTCCTATTCTCAAATCGGGAATTCCATGACTATGCGGATAGTTTCTACGAATTACATTGTCCCGTGCAATGTGTTTGTGCTGCTTATGGGGCAGTTTGGAGCGTGTTTTGGCTTTTTTCCCTCTGGTGGCATGTTTTCAAGCCTAAGTTTTATTATTTGCAAATTATAATCATATTCTCAAATCAGGCATCTCATGACTACACGGTCAGTTCTTACAAGTTACATTGGTCTATTGCGAGCTGTTTGTGCCCCTTACGGGGCCCTTTGGAGGTTGTTTTCATTTTCCCCCTCTTATAACATGTTCTCAAGCCTAAGTCTTGTTATTGACAATTTTTTATACTATTTGTGTCAGTATGCATTTAGTTCTTACGAGTTACATTGGTTCCGTGCAAGGTGTTCGAGCCCTTTAGGGGCCGTTTGGGAGTTATTTTGGGTTTTCCCCCCTCTACTAGCTTGTTTTCGTTCCTAAGTGTGGTTATTTTCAAATTTTAGTCCTATTCACAAAACAGACATCCTGTGACTACGCGGTCAGTTCTTACGAGTTGCATTGGTTCCGTGTGAGGTGTTCGTGCCCCTTATGGGGTCGTTTGGTATTTTTTGGGTTTTTCCCATTTGCGGCATGTTTTTAAGCCTAAGTGTGGTTATTTGAAAATTTTGTTCTATTCTCGTGACTACGCATTCAGTTTTTACGAGTTACATTGGTCTCTTGTGAGGTCTTCGTGCCCCTTGGGGACATTTGGGGGCTATTTTTGTTTTCCCCCTATGGTGACATGCTTTCAAGCCTAAGTCTGCTTATATCTGATTTTTACTTATATTTTTAAATAAAGCAGCCCGTGACTATGAGGTTAGTTCCTATGACTTACATTGGTCCCGTGTGAGGTGTCTGTGCACCTTACGGGGCCGTTTGGGGGTTATTCTGGGTTTTTTCCCCTTTAGCAGTATGTTTACAAGCCCAAGTCTAGTAAATTGCAAATTTTAGTCATATTCTCAAGTCGATCATATCATGACGATGTGGTAAGTTCCTACTAGTTACATTAGTCTTGTGCGAGGTGTTCCTTCTTTTTACGGGGCCATTTGATGACTATTTTGGGTTTTTCTCCACTAGTGGCATATTTTCAAGCTTAAGTTTGTTGTCTGCAAATTTTATTCCTATTCTCAAATCGGGCGTACCGTGACTACGTGGTCAATTCCTATAGTTTCATTGGTCCTGTGCTAGGTGTACATGCCCCTTATGGGGACTTTTGGCTAATGTTTTTTTTCCTTCTAGTGGAATGTCTTCAAGCCTAAGTCTGGTTACTCACAAATTTTATTCCTATTTTCAAATCGGACATCTCGTGACTATGCAATGAGTTTTATGACGTACATTGGTCCCGTGCAAGGTGTTCATACCCCTTATGGGGAAGTTTGAGGGATATTTTTGGTTTCCCCCTAAATGCGGTATGTTTTATAGCCTAAGTCTGGTTATTTACAAATTCTCATACTATTCACATCACTATGCGATTATATCTTACGAGTTACATTGGTCTCGTGCGAGGTGTTCGTGCCTCTTAGGGGGCCATTTAGTGGATATTTGGGGTTCTCCCCTTCTAGGGGCAATTTTTCATTCTTAAGCGTGGTTATTTTCAAATTTTTGTCATATTCTCAAATCGAGCTTCTTGTGAGTACGTTATGAGTTCCTACGAGTTATATTGGTCACGTGCTTGGTGTTCATGACCCTTACGGGGTCGTTTTAAGGTTGTTTTGGGTTTTCCCCCTCTAGCGGAATTTTTTCAATCCTAAGTCTAATTGCTCTCAAAGATTAGTCCTATTATCAAACTAGGCATCCCGTGACTGCGCGATCAGTTCTTACGAGTTACAATTCTCTCGTGTTTGGTGTTTGTGCCCCTTACGGGGATGTTTGGCGACTGTTTTGAGGTTTCCCCCTCCAGCGGTATGTTTTCAAGCCTAAGTCTGGTTATTTTCAAATTTAGTCATAATCTCAAACTTATCTTTCAGTGAATATATGGTAAGTTCCTACGAGTTATTGTGGTCCCATGCTAGGTGTTTGTCCCCTTAGGGGCTATTTAGGGGTTGTTTTGGATTTCCCCCCTCTAGTGGCATGTTATCAAGCCTAAGACTAATTATTTTAAAATATTAATCCTCTTATCAAACTGGGCATCTCGTGACTATGCAGTCAATTCCTACGAGTACAATGGTCTCGTGCGAGGCGTTTGTTCCCCTTATGGGGCCATTTGGAGGCTAATTTAGGTTTCCCCCTCTAGCGGCATGTTTTAAAGCCTAAGTCTGGTTATTTACAAATTGTAGTGATATTATCGAACTGGGCATCCCTTGACTACGTGATCAGTTTCTACGAGTTACATCAGTCCCGTGCAAGGTGTTTGTGCCCCTTATGGGGCTGTCTGGAGGTTGTTTTGGGCTTTCCCCCTCTAGAGGAATATTTTCAAGCCTACATCTTGTTATTTATAAATTTTAGTTCCTATGAGTTTCATTAGTCTCATGGGATATTTTCATGCCCCTTACGGTGCCGTTCAGGGGTTGTATTTTGTCTTCCCCTCCAATTGCATATTTTCAAGCCCAAGCCTAGTTATTTGCAAATTTTAGTCATATTCTCAGACGGGGCATCCCCTGACTATGCGATCAGTTCCTACGAGTTACATTGGTCCAGTTTGAGGTGTTCGTTCCCCTCACGGGGACGGTTAAGGGTTGTTTTCTGTTTCCACCTCTTGCAGCATGTTTTCAAGTTTAAGTCACATTATTTGGAAATTTTAGCCATGTTCTCAAATTGGACGTCCCATGAATACGAGGTCAGTTCGTACCAGTTACATTGGTCCTGTGTGCGGTGTTCGTGTCCCTAACAGTGTCGTTTGGCTGTCATTTTATGTTCCCCTCTAGTGGAATATTTTCAAGTCTGACTCTAATTATTTACAAATTTTAATCATATTCTAAAACCATGCATCCCGTGATTATGCGATCATTACCTACGAGTTACATTGGTGTCATACGAGGTGTTCGTGCCCCTTTGGGAGCCTTGTGGAGGTCATTTTGGGTTTCCCCCCTCTTGCGGCATGTTTTCAATCCCAAGTGTAGTTATTTATAAAATTTTTACCTATACCCGTGACTACGCGATCTATTTTTACAAGTAACATTGGTGCCAAGCGAGGTGTTCGTGCCCTTTAGAGGGTCGTTTAGGAGGCATTTTTAGTTTTTCCCCTCTAGCGATATGTTTTCAAGCCTAAGTCTGGTTATTTGCAAATTTTAGTCATATTCTCAAACCAGGTGTCCCGTGACTACGTAATCAATACCTACGAGTTACATTGGTCTTTTGCGAGGTGTTCGTGCCCCTAACTGGGATATTTGGGGGTTGTTTTGTGTTTTCCCCTCTAGCGGCATGTTTTCACGCCCGAGTCTAGTTATTTGAAAATTTAAGTTATATTCTCAAACTTGTCTTCCAGTGAATATGTGGTAAGTTCATGCGAGTTACCATGGTCCCGTGCCAGGTGTTCATCCCCTTAAGCGGTCGTTTAGGCGTTGTTTTGGGTTTTCTACCTCTAGCGACATGTTCTCAAGCTTATGTCTGGTTATTTTGAAATAATATTCCAATTCTCAAACCAGGCATCCCGTGAATATATGGTCAGTTGTTATGAGTGACATTGGTCCTGTGCGAGGTGTTCATACACCTTATGTGGCGGTTTGGGGGTTGTTTTGGGTTTTTCCACTCTGGTGGTATGTTTTTAAGCTTAAGTTTGGTTGTTTTTTAATTCTAGTCATATTCTCAAACTGGACGTTTGATGACCTCGTGGTCGGTTCCTACAAGTTACGTTGGTCTGAGCTGTTCGTGCCCCTTACGGGGCTTTTTCGGGTTTTGCCCCTCTAGCAGCATGTTTTCAAGCCTAACTCTAGTTATTTACAAATTTGAGTTATATTCTAAGACCAGGAACCACGTGACTACGCGATCAAATCCTATTAGTTACATTGGTCTCATGCGAGGTGCTCATGCCCTTTGGGGGCGTTTACGGGATATTTTAGCTTTCCCTCTCTAGCGACATGTTTTCTATCCTAAGTCTGGTTATTTTCAAATTTCAGCCATATTCTCAAACTAGGCATCCTGTGACTATGCGATCAGTTTTTTAAGAATTACATTGGTCTCGTGCGAGGTGTTCGTGCCCCTTTTGGGGGCCATTTTTTGTTTTCCTCCTCTAGCGACGTATTTTCAAGCCTAAGTTTGGCTATTTGCAAATTTTACTCATATTCTCAAACTAAGCATCCAGTGACTGTGACGTTAGTTCCTACAAGTCCTGTGTGAGGTGCTCAGGCCCCTTACGGTGCTGTTTTGGGGATGTTCTCGGTTTTCCCCCTCTATTATCATATTTTCAAGCCTAAGTCGAGTTATTTGCAAATTTTATTCCTATTTTCAAACCGAGCATCCCGTGAGTACGCAATCAGTTCCTACAAGTTACATTGGTCCCGTGCAAGGTGTTCGTGCCCCTTATGGGGCCGTTTGGGGGTTGTCTTGTGTTTTACCCTCTAGCGACATGTTTTCAAGCCTAAGTCTGGTTGTTATAATATTTAGTCAAATTCTCAAATCGAGCACCCCGTGACTTTGCGGTTAGTTCATAGGAATTACATTGTCCTGTGACAGTTGTTCCTTCCCCTAAAAGGGTTGTTTCGGGATTCTTTCGGGTTTTACCCCTCTAGCGGCCTGTTTTCAAGTATAAGACTGGTTATTTGTAAATTTTAGTTATATTTTCAAACTAGGCATCCCGTGACTACGTAATTAGTTCTTACGAGTTACATTAACCCTGTGCGAGGTGTTCAATCCCCTTAGGGGACCTTTTGGGTTTTCCCTCCATAGCAGCATGTTTTCAAGACAAAGACAGGTTATTTCCAAATTTTGCTTCTTTTTTCAAATCGAGTGCTCTAGGACTACGTGGTCAGTTCCTACGAGTTATATCGGTCGTAAGCAAGATAATTCAGCCCTATAGGGCCGTTTAGGGGTTATTTGGGGTTTTCCCCTTCTAGCAGAATGTTTTTAAGCCCAAGTCTGGTCAGCTGTAGATTTTAGTCATACTCTCAAATCGAGCATCTTATGACTACACGGTCAGTTCCTACTGCGTACATTGGTCATGTGTAAGGTGTTCGTGCCATTTATGGGGCCATTGGTAGACTGTTTGGGGGCCTCCTCTACTAGAGCGGTATGTTTTTATACCTAAGTCTTGTTAATTTCAAATTTTAGTCCTATTCTCAAACTAAGCATCCCGTGATTATGCGGTCAATTTTTATGAGCTACATTGGTCTCGTGCGAGGTGTCCGTGCCCCTTCTAGGGCCTTTTGGAGGATATTTTTGGTTTTCCCCCTCTAGCGGCATGTTTTCAAGACTAATTTTGGTTATTTGCAAATTTTAATCGTATTCTCAAACTAAGCATCCAGTGAGTGCGAGGTTAGATCCTACGAGTAACATTGGTCTCGTGTAAGGTGCTCGGGTCCCTTACGGTGCTGTTTTGGGGTTGTTCTGGGTTTTCCCCCTCTACTAGCATATTTTCAAGCCTAAGTCGAGTTATTTGAAAATTTTATTCCTATTCTCAAACCGAGCATCCCATGAGTACGTAATCAGTTCCTAGAAGTTACATTGGTCCCGTGCGAGGTGTTCGTGCCCCTTAGGGGGGCGTTTGGGGGCTATTTTGTATTTTCCCCTCTAGCGGCATGTTTTCAAGCCTAAGTCTGGTTATTATAATATTTAGTCATATTCTCAAATCGACCATCCTGTTACTTTGTGGTCAGTTCATAGGAGTTGCATTGGTCCTGTGAGAGTTGTTCCTTCCCCTTGCAGGGTAATTTCGGGATTCTTTCGGGTTTTGCCCCTCTAGCGGCCTTTTTCAAGCATAATATTGGATATTTGCAAATATTAGTCATATTTTTAAACCAGGTATCCCGTGACTACGCGATCAGTTCTGACGAGTTACATTAGCCCCGAGTGAGGTGCTCATGCCCCTTGGGGGGCGGTTAGGGGCCCTTTTGGGTTTTCCCCCTCTAGCAGCATGTTTTCAAGACAAAGACAGGTTACTTGCAAATTTTGCTCCTATTTTCAAATTGAGTGCTCCATGACTACGTGGTCAGTTCCTATGAGTTACATCAGTCATAAGTAAGGTGTTTCAACCCTACAGGGCCGTTTAGGGGTTATTTTGGGTTTTCCCCCTCTAGCTATATGTTTTCAAGCCCAAGTATGGTCAACTGCAAATTTTAGTCATACTCTCAAATCGAGGATCCTATGACTACGCGGTCAATTCCTACTACTTACATTGGTCCCATGCAAGGTGTTCGTGCCATTTATGGGGCCGTTTGCAGACTGTTTTGGGGTCTCCTTTACCAGCGACATATTTTTATACCTAAGTCGTGTTATTTGTAAATTTTAGTCCTATTCTCAAAATGGGTATCCCGTGACTATACGATCAGTTTTGGCAAATTCATTGGTCCCATGCGAGGTGTACGTGCCCCTAACAGGGCCGTTGGGGGATATTTTGGGGTTTCCCCTCATGCGGCATGTTTTCAACCCTAAGTATGGTTATTTTAAAGTCTTAATCCTATTCTTAAATAAGGCCTCCCATGAGTACACAATCAGTTCCTACAAGTTACGTTGATCTTGTGTGAGGTGTTCGTGTTATAAGTCCAGTTGGGTTTTTTTTTATCTTTTCCCTCTCTAGCGGGATGTTTACAAGCCTAAGTTTGGATATTTTAAAAAAATTATCCTATTTTGAAACCGGTCGTCCCGTGACTACGCGGACACTTCACACGAGTTACATCATTCCCGTGCGAATGTATGTGCCTCGAATGGGGTCGTTTAGTCATTGTTTTGGATTTTCCCCAAGTAGTGGAATGTTTTCAAGCCTTAGTCAGTTTATTTTCAAATATTAGTCCCATACTCAAATCGGGCATCTTGTCACCAAGCGATCAGTTCTTACGAGTTATACTGGTCCTGTGCAAGGTGTTCGTGCCCCTTAGGGAGTCGTTTACGGGTTATTTTGTATTTTCCCCTCTTGCACATGTTTTCAAGCCCGAGTCTGCTTGTTTACAAATTTTCATCCAAATCCTGTGACTATGCGGTCAGTTTTTAAGAGTTACATTGGTCCTATGTGAGGTGTTTGTGCCCCTTAGCAAGTCGTTTGAAGGTTATTCTTGGTTTTACCCCTTTAGCAGTATGTTTTCAAGCCTTAGTTTGGTTATTTGCAAATTTTAGTCCCCTACTCAAATCGGGCATCCTGTGACTACGCGGTCAGTTCCGATGAGTTACATAGGTCCCGTGTGAGAAATTCGTGCCCCTTACGGTGTCGTTTAGGGGTTGTTTTGGGTTTTCCCCTTCTAGAGGAATATTTTCAGGCCTAAGTCTGGTTATTTGCAAATTTTAGTCATATTTTCAAACCGGGTGTGCTGTAACTAGGGTGTGTTATAACTATGTGATCAGTTCCTACGAGTTACATTGGTCCCATGCGAAGTGTTTGTACCTCTTATAGGGCCATTTGGTGGGGGTTGTTTTGGATTTTCCCACGCTAGCGAAATGTTTTCAAGTCTAACTCTGGTTATTTGCAACTTTTAGTCATATTTTCCAACCATGCTTCCCGTGACTTTGCAGTCAGTACCTACGAGTTACATTGGGCCCGAACCGGGTGTTCATGCCCTTTAGGGGACCTTTGGGAGCTCTTTTGAGTTTCCTCCCTCTAGCGGTCTTTTTCAATCCTAAGTTAGATTATTTGAAAATTTTATTTCTAATCTCAAATTGAGTTTTTCGTGACTATGCGATCAGTTCCTATGAGTTACATTTGTCATGTTCAAGGTGTTTGTGTCCCTTATGGGGCCGTTTGGGGGTTGTTTTCGATTTCCCCTCTCTAGCAGCATGTTTTCAAACCGAAGTATGGTCAATTGTAATTTTTTTTCATATTCTCAAATCGGAAATCCTGTGACTACGCGATTAGTTTCTACGAGTTACATTGGTCCCATACGAGGAGTTCGTGCTCTTACGGGGCCGTTTGGGGACTATTTTGGGCTTTCCTCCTCTAGTGGCTTATTTTCAATCCTAAGTATTATTATTTGCACATTTTAGTCCTATTCTCAAACCGAGCATCCCGTGACTACGCGATAAGTTCCTAGGGGTTACATTGGTCACGTGACAGGTGTCAATGCCCCGTTTTGGGGTTGATTTGGGTTTTTCTCTTCTAGCGGCATGTTTTCAAGCCTAAGTCTGATTATTTATAAAAAAAAATCTTATTCTTAAACGGAACATCCCGTGACTATGCGATTAGTTCTTATGACTTACATTGGTCCTAATCGTGGAGTTCGTGCCCCTCATAGGGTCGTTTGGGGGTTATTTTGGGTTTTCCCCTCTTGCAGCATGTTTTCAAGCCTATGTTTAGTTATTTAAACATTTTCATCATATTCCCAAGATTATGCGGTAATTTCTTATGAGTTATAATGTTCCCGTGCAAGGTATTCGTGCCCCTTAAGGGGCCGTTAGGGGGCTCTTTGTGTCTTCCCTCTCTAACGGAAAATTTTAATGCCTAATTGTGGTTATTTTCAAATTTTAGTAGGGGTGTTCAAAAAATCGATTGTATCGAATCGAAACGGCTCTTTTTTTTTGTCTTTTTTCTTAATCGGTCCGATCGCGATTTATTTTTGGCAAACCGACCTAGTCGGTCTGATCCATGGTTTACAGTTATAAAAATCATGTTAGAACCGATCCGGATGGACTCTATACATAACAATATATTTTTACATATATATGTATCTATATAAGATAAATAAATAGTGAAAATATATATTTTAATATTTGATTAGTTTAAATTATAGTTTAATCCAATTATAGGTTTGTTTTGATTGCAAATTTTGATATTTTTTAGCTTTTAATATTTGGAAAAAATAGACTTGGGTATGTTTTTATTATTATAAATGATATATTTCAGAAATGTGAGGACCGAAGGGTTACACCGGATCCACCCTTTAAAAACTGAACCGATTAAGGTCGGTTAATCAACATTATCAGTCCAGTCTCGGTCCATTTTTTAAATGACTGATAAAGTCAATCCGATCCAAAAAAACATTAAAACTGAGCCAGGTTGAATTGCGAACACCTCTAAATTTTAGTCCTATTCTCAAATCAGGCTCCCTGTGGATACGTTACCAGTTCCTACCAGTTACATTGACACCGTACGAGGTGTTCGTGCCCCTTAGGGGTACGTTTAGGGGCTGTTTTGGGTTTCCCCCTCCAGAGGCATATTTTCAAGCCTAAGTCTGGTTATTTGAAAATTTTAGTCCTATTCTCAAATAGGATATTTCGTGACTATGCGATCAATTCTTACAAATTACATTGGTCCCGTCCGAGCTACTCGTGCCCCTTTCGAGGCCGTTTTGGAGCCATTTAGAATTTTCCCCCTCTAGTGACATGTTTTCATGCCTAACTCTAGTTATTTGTAAATTTTAGTCATATTCTCAAACTAGGCATCCCGTGACTATGCGGTTAGTTCCTATGAGTTACATTGGTCCCGTGTAAGGTGTTCTTGTCTTAGGGGGGCTTTTGGGAGATTTTTTGGGTTTTCCCCTCTAGCGGCATATTTTCATGTCCAAGTCATGTTATTTAAAAATTTTAGTCGTATTCCAAAATTGGGCATCCTGTGACTACGCGATCAGTTCCTACGAATTACATTGGTCCCATGCGAGGTGTTCGTGCCCCTTTTGGGGCCACTTAAGGGTTGTTTTGGGTTTTTCCCCTTTAGCGGCATATTTTTTAGTAAGAGTTTAGTTATTTTCAAATTTTAGTCATATTCTCAAACCAAGCATCCCGTGATTACACGATCAGTTCCTATGAGTTACATCGATTCCGAGTGAGGTGTCCATACCCCTATGAGGCCGTTTGGGGACTATTTTGGGTTTTCCCCTCTCGAGGCATGTTTTCAAGCCTAAGTCTATTATTTACAAATTTTAGTCCTATTCTCAAACCGTTCGTCCCATGACTACGTGGTCAATTCCTACAAATTACATTGTTCCTTGCGAGGTGTTTGTGCCCCCTTATGGGGTTGTTTCTTATTTTCCCTCTCTAGTGGCTTGTTTTCCAACCAAAGTCTCGTTAGTTGAAAATTTTAGTGTTCTTATCAAACTAGGCATCCCGTGGTGACGCTGTCAGTTCTAACGAGTTACATTGGTCCCGTACGTGGTGTTCGTGCCCCTTAAGGGGCGTTTGGGGACTATTTTGGGTTTTCCCCCTCTTACGGCATATTTTCAATCCTAAGTCTTATTATTTTCAACTTTTTATCCTATTCTTGTGACTACGCATCAGTTTAAATAAGTTACATTGGTCATATGCGAGGAGTTCATGCCACTTATAGGGTCGTTTAGGGGTTGTTTTGGGCCTTCCCACTCTAGCGCCATGACTTCAAGCCTACATCTTGTTATTTACAAATTTTAGTCCTATTCTCAAATCGAGCATCATGTCATTATACGGTTAGTCCTTACGAGTTCAATTTGTCTCATGCGAGGTTTTTGGGTTCCTTAGGGGGTTGTTTGGGGTTTTCCCCCTTTTGCGGCATGTTTTCAAGACCAAGTCTGGTTATTTGCAAATATAAGTCCTATTCTCAAACTAGGCATTTTGTGAATATGCGAGCAATTCGTATGAGTTACATTGGACCCCTACGAGTTATTCATGTCCCTTTGGGGGCTGTTTTGGGGTTGTTTTGGGTTTTCCCCCTCTATCAGCATGTTTTCAAGTCTAAGTCAAGTTATTTTCCAATATTAGTCTTATTATCAAATTGGGCCTTCTGTGACTATGCGATCAATTCCTACGAGTACAACGGTCCCATGTGAGGTGTTTGTTCCCCTTATGGTTCCATTTGGGGGCTAATTTAGGTTTCCCTTCTAGCGGTATGTTTTCAAGCCTAAGTCTGGTTATTTGCAAATTTTAGTCATATTCTTGAACCAGCCATCTTATGGCTACATGATCAGTTCCTACGAGTTACACTGGTCCCATGCGAGGTGTCCGTTCCCCTTACGGGTCCATTTAAGGGGGATTTCGAGTTTTCCCTCTCTAGCGGCTAAGTCTTATTATTTGCAAATTTTAGTCATATTCTTAAATCAGGCATCCCGTGATGACGCGATCAATTCTAACAAGTTACATTAGTCCTATGTGAGGTGTTCGTGCCCCTTAAAGGGCGGTTTTGGGTTTGTTTTAGTTTTGTCCCTGTTGGTGCCATGTTTTCAAGCCGAAGTTTCGTTATTTAAAATTTTTAATCCTATTCTTAAGTCTCATAACTATGCAGTCAGTTCCTACGAATTATATTATTCTCGTGCGAGGTGTTCGTGCCCCTTATGAGGCTATTTTTGTTTTTCTTCTCTAGCGGCAAGTTTTTAAGTCTAATTTTTGTTATTTAAAAATTGTATTCCTAGTCTCAAACCTAGCATCCCATGACTACGCAGTCAGTTCTTACGAGTTACATTGGTCCCGTCCGAGGTATTCGTGCCACTTAAGGGACCGTTTGGACGTTGTTTTGGGTTTTCCCCCTCTTGCAGCATGTTTGTAAGGCTAAGTTTTCTTATTTGCAAATTTTTGTCCTAATCCTGTGACTACGAGGTCAGTTCTTAAGAGTTACATTGGTCCCGTAAGAGGTGTTAGTTCCACGTAGGTGACATGTTTTCAAGCCTAGTTCGGTAATTTATGAATTTTGTACCTAGTCTCAAACGAGGCATCTTGTGACTACACAGTCAGTTCCTATGAGAGAGGTGTTTGTGCCACTAAAGGGGTCGTTTGGGGGTTATTTTTCATTTCCCCCTCTATCGGCATGTTTTCTAGACTAAGTCTGCTTATTTGTGAATTTTAATCCTCAAATCGGTCATCCTGTGATCACGCGATCAGTTCTTACGAGTGACATTAGTCTCGTGATAGGTGTTCATGCCCCTAACGACGCCATTTAGGGGTTATTTTTTTCCCTCTAGTGGCATGTTTTCAAGCCTAAGTCAGTTTATTCGCAAATTTTAGTCCTATTCTCAAAGCGGGCATCCCGTGACTACGCGATCAGTTCCTATGAGTTATAGTAGTCCCGTGTGAGATTTTTGGGCACCTTATGGGGTTGTTTAGGGGCTTTTTTAGATTTCCCCTTCTAGTAGAATGTTTTAAGACCAAGTCTTGTCAATTATAATTTCATTCATTCTTAAATCGGATGTCCCGTGATAATGCGATTAGTTCCTACGAGTTACATTGGTCCCATTCGAGGTGTCCATGACCCTTTGGGTCCATTTTCCCCCTCTAGTGGCATATTTTTAAGCCTAAGTCGTGTTATTTGTACATTTTAGTCTTATTCTCGAAGCGAGTGTCTCGTAACTATGCGGTCAGTACCTATAATTTATAGTGGTCCCCTGAGAGGTGTTAGTACCTCTTACGGTGTCTTTTGGGGACTCTTTTGGATTTCCCACCTCTATAGGCATGTTTCCAAGCCTAAGTCTGGTTATTAAAAAATATTAGTCATATTCTCTAACCGGGCGTCCCGTGACTATGCGGTCAATTCCAATGAGTTACATTGGTCTCGTGCCTGTGTTTGTTCCCCCTAAGGGTCGTTTGGAACTATTTTAGGGTCTCCCCCTCTAGTGGCATGTTTTCAAGCCTAATTCTTATTTATTGCAAATTTTAGTCCTATTCCCGTGACTACATGGGTAGTTCTTATGAGTTAAATTGGTCCCGTGCGAGTTGTTTGTGTCTTTTAGGGGATGTTTGGGGCTATTTTGGGTTTTTCCCCTCTAGCAGTATGTTTTCAAGCCTACGTTTGGTTATTTGCACATTTTTTTCATATTCTCAGACCGAGCATACCATGACTTCACGATCGATTCCTACGATTTACAATGGTACCAAGGGAGGTGTTTGGGACCATTACGGGGCCTTTTGGGCGGTTATTTTATATTTTCCCCTCTAGCAGTATGTTTTCAATTCTAAGTCTGGTTATCATCAAATTCTAGTTCTTTTTGTAAATTGGGCATCCTGTGACTACGCGATCAGTTATTACAAGTTATACTGGTCCAGTGTTAGGTATTCATGCACCTTACGGGATTGTTTAAGGGTTGTTTGGGGTTTTACCCCTGTAGCGGCATATTTTCATATTTAAGTCTGGTTATTTGCAAATTTTAGTCATATTCTTAAATCGAACATCTCGTGAATACGCAGTCAATTCTTATGAGTTATATTGACCCGATACGCATTGTTCGTGCCCCTTACGGGTCCGTTTGGGGGTTGTTTTTAGCTTTTCACCTCTAGCGGCTTGTTTTGAAGCCGGTGTCTTGTTATTTGCAAATCTTATTCCTATTCTCAAGTCAATCATCTTGTGACTACATGGTTAGTTCCAACGAGTTACATTGGTCCAATGTGAGGTATTTATGCCCCTTTCGGGACCGTTGTGCACTATTTTGTGTTCCCCTCTAGCGACCTATTTTCAAGTCTAAGTCAAGTTATTTGCAAATTTTAGTCCTATTTTCAAATCGGTCATCCCGTGACTACGCGATCAGTTCCTACGAGTTACCTTAGTCTCGTACAAGGTGTGCATGCCTCTTACGGGGCCATTAGGGTGTTGTTTTGGGTTTTCCCCTCTAGTGGCATGTTTTCAAGCTTAAATGTGATTATTTGTAAATTTTAGTCATATTCTCAATCCTGGCATCCCGTGACTATGCGGTCTGTTCCTACGAATTATATTGGTCCCCGACAAGGTGTACATGGCCCATACAGGGCCAGCGGCATGTTTTCAAGCCTAAGTCTAGTAATTTATAAATTTTAGTCCTATTATCAAATTGGGCATTCCCTGACTACACAGTCAGTTCCTACGAGTTACTTTAGTCTCGTGCAAGGTGTTTGTACATCTTTGGGGGCCGTTAAAGGGCTGTTTTGTGTTTTCCCTATCTAGAGGCTTGTTTTCAAGCCTAAGTTTGGTTATTTTCAAACTTTAATTCTATTTGTAAATTGGGCATCCCGTGACTATGCGGTCAGTTCCCAAAAGGTACATTGGTCTCGTGCGAGGTGTTCATACCCATTAGGGGTTGTTTTGGGTTCGCCACCTCTAGTAGCATGTTTTCAAGCCTAAGTCTGGGTAATAGCAAATTTTGGTCCTATTATCGTGACTACGCGATCAGTTCTTACTAGTTAGATTGGTCCAGTGCGAGTTATTTGTGCCCCTTAGGGGGAATTTTGGAGTTGTTTTGGTTTTTCCCCCTCCAGTAGCATGTTTTCAAGTTTAAGTCTAGTTATTTGAAAATTTAGTCATATTCTCAGATCGGGAATTCCGTGACTTTGCGATCAGTTCCTACGATTTACATTGGTCCCGTGGGAGGTGTTCATCCCCATTACGGAGCATATTGTATGCTATTTTGGGTTTTACCCCTCCAACGGCATGTTTCAAGCCTAATCCTAGTTATTTGCAAATTTTGGTCTATGACTACGCGTTCAGTTCCTACGAGTGACATTAGTCCGTGCGGGGTGCTCTGCCCCTAATGGGGATATTTAGTGGTTGTTTATGGTTTTACCTTTTAGCGCCAAGTTTTTAATCCGAAGTCTAGTTATTTACAAATTTTATTCCTACACTTAAACTGGGCATCTCGAGACTGTGCGGTTAGTTTCTACGAGTTACATTCGTCCGTCGAGGTGTTCGTGTCTCTTAGGGGTGCGTTTTGGGACTGTTTTGGGTTTTCCCTCTCCTAGTAACATATTTTCAAGTCTAAGTCTTATTATTTGCAAAATTTAATTTTATCCTCAAAACGGGTGTCTTGTGATTTCGCAGTTAGTTCCAAGGAGTTACATTGGTCCGGTACGAGGTGTTCACGCCCCTTAGGGGGATGTTTGGGGTTTTCCATTCTAGCGGCATATTTCTAGGCATATGTCTGGTTATTTTTAAGTCTTAATTTTATTCTTAAATTGGGCATCCCGTGACTAGGCGATCAGTGCCTACGAGTTACAATGGTCTCGGGCGAGGTGTTCGTGCCCCTTTTGGAGCCGTTTGGGACTTATTTTTGGTTTTCTACCTCTAGAGGTATGTTTTTATCCTAAGTGTAGTTTTTTGAAAATTTTAGTCATACTCTCAAACTGGTTGTTCCGTGACTACGAGGTCAGTTCCTACGAGTTACATTGATCCTGCGCGAATGTTTGTGCCCTTTAAGGGGCCGTTTAGTGGTTGTTTTGGGGGTTCCCCTTTAATGTCATATTTTCAAGCTTTAGTCTATTTGTTTTCAAATATTATTACTATTCTCAAATCGAATAACCCGTCAATACGTGGTCAATTCTTCCAAGTTATATTGGTCATATGCAAGGTGTACGTGTCCCTTAGGAAGCCGTTTGGGGGTTATTTTTGGGTTATCCCTCTTGTGGCATGTTTTCAAGCCCAAGTCTGGTTATTTGCAAATTTTTGTCCTATTCTCAAAATGGTCATCACGTGACTACGCGATCAGTTCTTATGAGTTAAATAAGTCCCATGTGAGGTGTTCGTGCCCCTTACGATGTCGTTTAGGGTTTGTTTTCAATTTTTCCCCTCTAGCAGCATACCTAGGCTGGTTATTTGCAAATTTTAGTCATATACTCAAATTAGTGTCCCTTGACTACGCGATCAATTTCGACAAGTTACATTGGTCTAGCGCGAGGTGTTCATGCCCCTTACAGGGACGTTTGGGGGTTGTTTTGGGTTTTCCCTCTCTAGCAGAATGTTTTCAATTCTTACTATTGTTATTTGTAAATTTTAGTCATATTACCTAAGTATACATCCCGTCATTTTGTGAATCGCACTTACGAGTTACATTGGTCCCGAGCGAGGTGGTCATGCCCTTAGGGGGCGTATGGTGGCAGTTTTGAGTTTTCCTCCTCTAGCAGCATCTTTTTAATCCTAAGTCAGGTTATTTCAAATTTATTCCTAATCTCAAATTGGGCATCCCATGATTACGCGATCAGTTCCTACGAGTTACATTGGTCCCTTTCAAGGTGTTTGTGCCCCTTACATGGCCGTTTGGGGGTTGCTTTGGGTTTTCCCCCTTTAAGAGCATTCTTTCAAACCAAAGTCTAGTCAATAAATTTTTTTATTCACATTCACAAACCGGTCCTCCCGTCACTATGCGGTCAGTTCCTACGAGTTACAATGATCCCATGCAAGGAGTTCGTGCCCTTATGGGGCCGTTTGGGAGCTATTTTGAGTTTTCCCCCCTAGCGTCATTTTTCAAGCCTAACTCTTCTTATTTTCAAATTTTAGTCCTATTCTCAAAGTGGATGTCCCGTGACTATGAGATAAGTTCCTGCAAATTACATTGGTCCATGTCAGGTGTTCATGCCCTTACGAGGCCGTTTTGGTGTTAATTTGGGTTTTTTCCCTTTAGCGACATGTTTGCAAGCCTAAGCTTGTTATTTACAAATTTTAGTCCTATTCTCAAATTGAGCATCCTGTGACTACCCAATCAGTTTTTACGAGTCACATCGGTCCTGTACGAGGTGTTTGTGCCCCTCACAGGGCTGTTTGGGGGTTATTTTGGGTCATCCCCACTTACGACATGTTTCTAAAACTAAGTTTGGTTGTTTCCAAATTTTCATTCCATTACCGTGACTTTGTGGTCAGTCTTACAAGTTATATTGATCTCGTGCGAGGTGTTCATGCCGCTTAGGGGGCCGTTTGGGGGACTATTTTGGGTTTTTCCTCCCCTAGCAACATGTTTTCATGCCTAAGTCTGATTATTTAAAAAATTTAGTCTTATTCTCATATTGATCATCTCATGATTACATGGTCAGTTTTAGGAGCTATAGGCCTTGTACGAGGTGTTCACGCCCCTTAGTGTGATGTTTGGGGGATGTTTTGGATTTTCCACTCTAGCGACATTTTTAAACATAAGTCTTGTTATTTGTAAGTCTTAATCCTATTCTTAAATTGGGCATCCTGTGACAACGAGGTTGGTCCCTACGAGTTACACTCGTCTTATGCGAGGTGTACGTGCCTCTTACAGGGCCGTTTGGGGGTTATTTTGCTATTTTCCTCACTAATGGCATCTTTTCAAGCCTAAGTCTAGTTATTTAAAAAATTTAGTCCAATTTTCAAACCGGACATCCCGTGACTGTGTGGTCAGTTCTTGCGAGTTACATTGGTCCCGTGCGAGGTGTTCGTGCCCCTTATTGGGCCGTTTGGGACTTGTTTTGGTCTTTCCCCTCTAGAGGTATGTTTTCAAACCTAAGTCTGGTTATTTGCAAATTTTAGTTATACTCTCAAAATGGTCGTCCTGTGACTATGCGGTCAGTTCCTATGAGTTACGTTGTTCCCATGCCAGTGTTCATGACTTGTACGGGACTGTTTAGTGGTTGGTTTGGGTTTTCCCCCTCTAGTGGCATATTTGAAGGATTAGTCTAATTATTTCAAATATTAGTCTTATTCCTAAATCGGGCATCCCGTCACTACGTAATCAATTCTTATGAGTTTTATTAGTCGTGTGCGAGGTGTTCAAGCCTCTTATCGAGCCGTTTGGGGGTTGGTTTGGGTTTTCCCCTCTTGCGACATATTATTAAGCCCAAGTTTGGTTATTTGCAAATTTTCGTCTTATTCCTATGATTACGCGGTCAAATTTTAAGAGTTACATTAGTCCCGTGCGAGGTGTTTTTGCCCCTTAGTGGGGAGTTTGGGGGTTGTTTTTTGTTTTACCCTCTACGGGCATGTTTTCAATACTAAGCCTAGTTATTTATAAATTTTAGTCCCATTCTCAAACCGAGCATCCAGTGACTACGCAGCCAGTTCCTATGAGTTACATAGGTAACGTGTAAGGCGGGCCCCTTACGATGTCGTTTAGGAGTTATTTTAGGTTCTCCCCTCTTGCAGCATGTTTTCACTACGAAGTTTGGTTATTTTCAAATTTTAGTCATATTCTCAACCCGGGTGTCCCATGACTACGTGTCCTTTTCCTACGAGTTACCTTGTCTCACACGAGGTGTTTTTTCCCCTTACAGGGTCGTTTAGGGATTATTTTGGGTTTTCTCGCTATAGTAGAATATTTTTAAGTCTAACTCTGGTGATTTGAAAATTTTAGTCATATTATCTAACCAAACATCCCGTGACTTTGCAGTTAGTACCTACGAGTTACGTTGGTCCCATGCGAGGTGTTCGTGCCTTTCACGAGGCATTTGAGGGATCTTTTGAGTTTTCCCCCTCTAGCAGTATCTTTTCAATCCCAAGTCATGTTATGTGCAAATTTTATTCCTAATCTTAATTTGGGCATCCCGTGACTACGTGATCACTTCCTACGAGTTACATTGGTCCCGCTCAAGGTGTTTTGCCGCTGACAAGGCTGTTTGTGGGCTATTTTGGGTTTTTTCTCTCTATGAGTATGTTTTCAAGTCTCGCCAATTACAAATATTCATATTAACGAATTGAGTATCCCATGACTATGCGATCTGCTCCTATGAGTTACCTTGGTCACGTACGAGGAGTTCGTACCGTTAGGGGACCGTTTAAGATTGTTTTGTGTTTTCCCCTCTAGTGGCAAGTTTTTAATCTTAAGGCTTTTCATTTGCAAATTTTAGTCCTATCGTCAAACCGAGCATATCATGACTATGCGGTAAGCTCCTACAAGTTACATTGGTCTCGTGTCACGTGTTCATACCCCTTATGGGGAAATTTTAGGGTTGATTTGGGTTTTTCTCCACTAACGGCATGTTTTGAAGTCTAATTTTTGTTATTTACAAAGTTTAGTTCTATTGTCAAATAGAGCATCCCCTGACTATGCAATCAGTTCTTACGAGTTACATTGGTCATGTACGAGGTGTTCGTGCCCCTCACGGGGCCGCTTGGGAGCTGTTTTGGGTATTCCTATCTTGGGCATGTTTTCAAACCTAAGTCTAGTTCTTTCCAAATTTTCATCATTTTCTCGTGACTATGCGATCAGTTCTTACGAGTTACATTAGTCTCGTGTGAGGTGTCCGTGCCCCTTATGGGGCCGTTTGGGGCTCTTTTATGTCTTCCACCTCTAGCGGCATGTTTTCATGCCTAATTGTGGTTATTTTCAAATTTTAGTCCTACTCTCAAATCGGGCGCCCTGTGAATACGCGATCAGTTCCTATGGGGTTTTCCCCTCTAGCGACATATTTTCAAGCATAAGTCTAATTATGTGAAAATTTTAGTCCTATTCTCAAATCCGGCATTCCGTGATGATACCGTCAGTTCTTACGAGTTATATTGTCCCGTGCGAGTTGTTCGTGTCCCTTTAGGGGCCGTTTCGAAGCTATTTAGGACTTCCCCCTCTAGCAGCATATTTTCAAGCCTAACTCTTATTATTTGCAAATTTTAGTCATTTTCCAAAACTAGGCTTCCCATTTTTTCACGGTTAGTTCCTATGAGTAACACTGGTCCCGTGTGAGATGTTCGTGCCCCTTAGGGGGACATTTGGAGATCTTTTGGGTTTCCCCCTCTAAGAGCATGTTTTCATGCCTATGTCAGGTTATTTACAAATACTAGTCCGATTCTAAAATCGAGCATCCAGTGACTACATGATTGGTGCGAGTTAAATTGGTCCCGTGCGAGGTATTCGTGCCCCATACGGGACCGTTTAGTGGCATTTTTTATTTTCCTTCTCGAGGCATATTTTTAAGTCTATGTCTGGTAATTTACAAATTTTTGTCCTATTCTCATACCGATCGTCCCATAACTATGCGGTCAGTTCCTACGAGTTCTATTGTTCCCGTGCGAGGTGTTCATGTCCCTTATGGGGCAATTTTTATTTTCCTTCTCTAACGGCTCATTTTCAAGCCTAACTCTAGTTATCATAAAACTTTAGTGTCATTCTCAAATCGATAATCTGGTGACAATGCGGTCCATATAGCGAGTTATAATGGTCCCATGCTAGGTGTTCGTGCCCCTTAAGAGACGTTTGGGGACTATTTTTGGATTTCCCCTCTTACGGCATGTTTTCTATCCCAAGTTTTGTTATTTGCAAATTTTTTTCCTATTCCTATGACTACGGGGTCAGTTCTTAAGAGTTACATTGGTCTGGAGCAAGTTGTTCGTGCCCTTAGGGGGTCATTTGGGGGTTGTTTTTAGTTTTCCCCCTTAGGCGGCATGTTTTCAAGCCTATGTCTAGTTATTTACAAATTTTAGTCCTATTCTAAACCATGCATCCAGTGACTACGAGGCCAGATCCTACGAGTTACATTGGTCCCGTGCGAGGTATTCATGCCCCTTACGAGGCCGTTTAGAGGCTATTTTGGATATTTCCCCTCTAGTGCCATGTTTTCGAGACTATATCTTGTTATTTGGAACTTTTAGTCCTATTCTCAAATTAGGAATCCGGTAACTATGTGGTTAGTTCTTACAAGTTACATTATGGGGCCGTTTGGGGGTTGTTATGGGTTTTTACCTCTAGCTGCATATTTTCAAGCCCAAGTCTGGTTCTTTTCAAATACAAGTCATATTCTCAAACTTGGCATCCATTGAATATTTTATCAGTTCCTACGAGTTACATTGGACCCCTGTGAGGTGTTCGTGCACTTTAGGGAGCCATTTTGGGGTTGTTTTTGGTTTTCCCTCTTGCGACATGTTTTCAAGCCCAAGTTAGGTTATTTGTAAATTTTTGTCCTATTCTCGTGACTAGGCGATCAGTTTTTAAGAGTTACGATGGTCCAATGTGAGGTGTTCCTGTCCCTTAGGGGACTGTTTGGGGATTTTCTTTTATTTTCCCCCTCTAGCGACATGTTTTCAAGTCTAAGTCTAATTATTTGTAAATTTTAGTCCGATTATCAAATCGGGCATCATGTGACTACGCGGTCGATTCCTATGAGTTAAATAGGTCCCATGCGAGGTGTCCATGCCCCTTACGGTGTCGTTTAGGGCTTGTTTTCGGTTTTTCCCCTCTAACGCCATACCTAAGCTGGTTATTTGCAAATTTTAGTCATATACTCAAATTAGGTGTCCCGTGACTCCGCGATCAGTTCCTACGAGTTACATTGGTTTCACGCGAGGTGTTCATGCCCCTTACAGGGCCGTTTGAGGGTTGTTTTGGGTTTTCCCGCTCTAGCGAAATGTTTTCAATTCTAACTCTGGTTATTTGCAAATTTTAGTCATATTCTCTAACCATACATCTCGTCATTTTACGGTCCGCACTTACGAGTTACATTAGTCCCGAGCGAGTTTGTTATGCCCTTGGGGGAGTTTGGTGGCACTTTTGAGTTTTCCTCCTCTTGCAGCATCTTTTTAATCCTAAATCATGTTTTTACAAATTTAGTCCTTATCTTAAATTTGGCATCCCATGATTACGCGATCAGTTCCTATGAGTTACATTGGTCACTTTCAAGGTGTTTATGCCCCTTACGGGGGCCATTTGGGGGTTGTTTTGGGCTTTTCCCCTCTAGGAACATTTTTTCAAACTAAAGTCTAGTCAATAACAAATTTTATTCATATTCAAAAACCGTTCATCCCGTGACTATGCGGTCAGTCCCTACGAGTTAAACTGATCATGTGCGAGGAGTTTGTGCCCTTTTGGGGGTCGTTTTGAGTTTTCCCCTCTAGCGTCATTTTTCAAGCCTAACTCTTCTTATTTGAAAATTTTAGTTTTATTCTCAAATCAGACATCCCGTGACTACGCGGTAAGTTCCTGCGAGTTCCATTGGTCCCTGTCAGGTGTGCATGGCCTTTACGGGGCCATTTTGGGGTTGATTTGGGTTTTCCTCCTTTAGCGACAAGTTTCCATGACTAAGTTTGGTTATTTATAAATTTTAGTCCTTTTCTCAATTTGATCATCCCGTGACTACCCAATCAGTTCTTATGAGTCACATCGGTCCTGTACGAGATGTTTTTGTCCCTTAAGGGGCCGTTTAGGGGCTTTTTTGGGTCATCCCCTTGTGCGGCTTATTTTTAAAACTAAGTCTGGTTATTTCCAATTTTTCATTCTATTACCGTGACTATGCGGACAGTTTTTCAAGTTACATTGATCTCGTGCGAGGTGTTCGTGCCTCTTAGGGGGAGTTTGGGGATTATTTTTGGTTTTCCCTCCCCTAGCAGCATGTTTTTATGCCGAGGTACGATTATTTGCAAAAATCAGCCTTATCCTCATACCGACCATCTCATGTTACGCGGTCAGTTCTTAGGAGTTATAGGTCCGTGCGAGGTGTCCATGCCCCTTAGTGTGACGTTTGGGGGATTTTTTAGGTTTTCCACTCCAACAGCATTTTTATGCCTAAGTCTTGTTATTTGCAAGCCTTAATCCTACACTTAAACTGGGCATCCCGTGATAATGCGATTAGTTCCTACGAGTTACATTCGTCTTATGTGAGGTGTTTGTGCCCCTTACAGGGCCGTTTGGGGGTTGTTTTGGGTTTTCCCTCTCTAGCGGCATCTTTTCAAGCCTAATTCTGGTTATTTGAAAAACATATCCAATTTTCAAATCAAGCATCCCGTGACTGCGAGGTCATCTCCTGCGATTTACATTGGACCTGTGCAAGGTGTATGTACCCCTTATGTGCCATTTGGGGCTTGCTTGGGGCTTTTCCCCTCTACAGGTAGGTTTTCAAGCTTAAGTCTGGCTATTTGCAAATATTAGTCATACTCTCAACCTATTCGTCATGTGACTATACGGTCAGTTCCTACGAGTTACGTTATTCCCATGCCGGTGTTCATACCTTGTATAGGACTATTTAGTGGTTGTTTCGGGTTTTCCTCTCTAGTGGCATTTTTGCAAGATTAGTTTGTTTATTTCAAATATTAGTCTAATTCATAAATCGGGCATCCCGTCACTACACAGTCAATACTTACGAGTTATATTGGTACTATGTGAGGTGTTCGTGCCCCTTAGGAAGCCGTTTGGGGGTTGTTTTAGGTTTTCCCCTCTTGCGACATATTTTCAACCTCAAGTTTCGTTATTTGCAAATTTTTGTTTTACTCCTATGATTACGCGGTCAGTTTTTAAGAGTTACATTGGTCCCGTGCAAGGTGTTCTTGTACCTTGGGGGCATTTGGGGGTTGTTTTTGGTTTTCCTCTCTACCGGCATGTTTTCAATCGTAAGTCTGGTTATTTGTAAATTTTAGCCCCATTCTCAAATCGGGCATCCTGTGATTATGCAGTCAGTTCCTATGAGTTACATAGGTTCTGTGCAAGGTGTTCTGGGCCCCTTATGGTGTCGTTTAGGGTTTTTTTTAGGTTTTCCCCTCTTGCGGCATGTTTTTAAGCAGAAGTTTGGTTATTTGAAAATTTTACTCATATTCTCAAATCGGGTGTCCCGTGATTATGTGTCCTTTTCCTATGAGTTACTTTGGTCTCACGTGAGGTGTTTTTGCCCCTTAGAGGGTCGTTTAGGAATTATTTCGGGTTTCCCCGCTCTAGCGAAATGTTTTCAAGTCTAGCTCTGGTGATTTATAAATTTTAATCATATTATCTAACCATACATCCCATGACTTTGCGGTCAGTACCTATGAGTTATGTTTTTCCCATGCGAGGAATTTGTGCCCTTCATGGGGCGTTTGGGGGATCTTTGGAATTTTTCCCCTCTAGCAGCATCTTTTCAATACCAAGTCAGGTTATGTGCAAATTTTATTCCTAATCTGAAATCGAGCATCCCATGACGACGTGATTAGTTCCTATAAGTAACATTGGTCCCACTCAAGGTGTTTATGCCGCTTATGGGACCGTTTGGGGCTATTTTGGTTTTTCCCCCTCAAGGAGCATGTTTTCAAACTAAAGTCTAGCCAATTACAAATTTTCTTCATAACTAATGAACCGAGCATCCCGTGACTATGTGGTCTTCTCCTATGAGTTATATTGGTCCCATACGAGGAGTTCGTACCATTACGAGGCCTTTTAAGATTGTTTGTGCTTTCCCCTCTAGTAGAATGTTTTAATCTTAAGTCTTATTATTTGCAAATTTTAGTCCTATTGTCAGACCAAGCGTCCCATGACTATGCAGTAAGTTCCTACGAGTTATATTGGTCTCGTTTCAGGTGTGCATACCCCTTATGGGGACATTTTGGGGTTAATTTGGGTTTGTCTCCTCTAGAAGCATGTTTTTCGAGCCTAAGTTTGGTTATTTACAAACTTTAGTCCTATTCTGAAACAGAGCATCCCATGACTACGCGATTAGTTCTTACGAGTTACATTGGTCCTGTACGAGGTGTTGGTGCCCCTAATGGGGCCTCTTGTGGGCTATTTTAGGTATTCCTATCTTGGGCATGTTTTTAAACTTAAGTCTGGTTCTTTCCAAATTTCCATCCTTTTCTCATGACTATGCGGTCAGTTCTTACGAATTATATTGGTCCCGTATGAGGTGTTCATGCCCCTAGGGGCCGTTTGGGGCTCTTTTGTGTCTTCCACCTCTAGTGGCATGTTTTCATGCCTAATTATGGTTATTTTTAAATTGCATTCCTACTCTCAAAGCGGGCACCCTATGAATACGCGATCAGTTCCTACGAGTTATATTGTCCCCGCCCGAGGTGTTCATGCCCCTTAGGGAGCTGTTTAGGGGCTACTTTGGGTTTTTCCCCTTTAGCGGCATATTTTCAAGCCTAAGTCTGGTTATTTGAAAATTTATTACTATTCTCAAATTGGGCATTTCGTGACTATTGATCAGTTCTTACGAGTTATATTGGTCTCGTGTGAGTTGTTCGTGCCCCTTTTGGGGTCGTTTCGAAGTTGTTTCGGATTTCCCCCTCTAGCAGCATGTTTTCAATCCTAACTCTTATTATTTATTAATTTTATTCATATTCCAAAACTAGGCATACCATTATTACACGGGCAGTTCCTATGAGTTACATTTGTCCCATGTGAAATGTTTACGGCCCTTAGGGGGCCGTTTGGATATCTTTTAAGTTTTCCCCTTTTAGGAGAACTTTTCAAGCCTAAGTCGAGTTATTTACAAATATCACTTTGATTCTAAAATCGAGTGTCCGATGACTACACGATCATTGCGAGTTACATTGGTCCCGTGCAAGGTGTTCGTTCCCCTGACGGGGCCGTTTTAGGGCAGTTTTGGATTTCCCTTCTCGAGGTATGTTTTTAAGCCTACGTCTGCTAATTTATAGATTTTAGTCCCATTCTCATACCGCTCGTCCCATAACTACGCAATCAGTTTCTATGAGTTATTTTGTTCCCGTGCGAGGCGTCCGTGTCCCTTATGGGGATATTTTTAGTTTGCCCTCTCTCGCGGCTTGTTTTCAAGCCTAACTCTAGTTACTTTAAAATTTTAGCATTATTCTCAAATTGAGAATCTTGTGACAACACGGTCCATTCTAATGAGTTATAATGGTCTTATGTGAAGTGTTCGTTCCCCTTAGGGGACGTTTGGGAACTGTTTTTGGCTTTCCCTTCTTGCGGCATGTTTTCAATCCCATGTCTTGTCATTTGCAAATTTATGTCCTGTTCATATGACTACGGGGTCAGTTCTTAAGAGTTACATTGGTCCGAAGCGAGGTGTTCGTGCCCTTAGGGGGCCATTTGGGGGTTATTTTTAGTTTTCCCCCTCTGGCGGCATGTTTTCAAGCCTAAGTCTGGTTATTTGCAAATTTTAGTCCTATTATAAAACCAGGCATCCTGTGACTATGATACCAGTTCCTACGAGTTACTTCAGTCCCGTGCAAGGTATTTGTGTCCCCTTACGAGGCCATTTAGAGGTTATTTTGGGTTTTTCTCCTCTAGTGGCATGTTTTCAAGACTACATCTTATTATTTGGTAATTTTAGTCCTATTATCAAATTGGGCACCCCGTGACTATGTGATTAGTTATTACGAGTTACATTAGTCTCATGCCACATCTTTGTGTCCCTTATAGGGTCGTTTGGGGGTTGTTTTGGGTTTTCCCCTCTAGCTGCATGTTTTCAAGTCCAAGTCTGGTTATTTTCAAATATAAGTCCTATTCTCAAACTAGGCATCCTCTGACTATGTGGTCAGTTCCTACGAGTTACATTGGACCCCTGCAACGTGTTTGTACCCCTAAGGGGGGCATTTTAGGCTTGTTTTAGGTTTTCCCCCTCTAGCAGCATGTTTTCAAATCTCTGTCTGGTTATTTTCAAATGTCAGTCCTATTATCAAATTGGGCATCCCATGACTATGCCGTTTGTTCCTACAAGAACATTGCATCCGTGCGAGGTGTTTGTGCCACTTACGGGGTTATTTGAGGGCAAATTTGGGTTCTCCCTCTAGAGGCATGTTTTAAAGTCTAAGTCTGTTTATTGCAAATTTTAGTCAGATTCTCGAACTGGGCGTCCCGTGACTACGTAATCAGTTCCAATGAGTTATACTGGGCCCGTGCGAGATGTTTGTGTCCCTTACGAGGTCGTTTAGGGGTTATTTTGGGTTTTCCTATTTTCAAGCCTAAGTCTTGTTATTTGCAAATTTTAGTCCTATCGAGCATCCCGTGATTGTACAGTCGGTTCTGACTGGGGGTGTCAGTTATTTTCGAACTTCCGAATTTTCCGTTTTCCGATCCGAATTTTTCCAATTTTGGCACCATTTTTTAATTTTTCGATTTTCGAATTTTTTGATTTCGAATTTTTCGAAAAAAATTGGAATGGAATTGGAAATCATATATGGATTCCGAATTTCTGAATTTTCGATCTGAATTTTCCAATAACACGCCGATCCGATTCATCCAAAATATTTTCCAAAATAAAAATATTTTTGTTTATTTTAATACATTTTTATTACCCTTATTTATATATAAAATCTATTATTTATTAGTTTAATCGTGACCCTCTATTTAAAACCATCTCAACCATTAATATATACCCATATATATTAACCTTCTACATCACACTAACCCTAAATTGAAAGACAGCATCCGGAATAATATTCGGTTGTTATACGAATTTAGATTCCAAGGATGATTTATATTAAGTTTCCCTCATCTTCCTTTTGTTCATTTTTTGTATTTGAAATACTGATGCACACGCTCTGCTACAGCTATTAACCATTCTTGCATTTCCTTTTTTAGGTAAATAGTAGTTTTTTTCATTCACATAGCTTTGTAGTTTTTTAGTATCATAGTCAAGCCTTGATTGATCTTTATCCAAAATGGAAAGAGATGCATAGCTCTGTAATTAATTGCATTTCCAAAATGGTATGAGATGCATAGCCTTGTCATTCACATAGCTCCGTAGTTTATTGCATAGGTGATGAAAAGTGGGGTGTTTGATTTTTATTTTTATTTTAAAAATATCCTTTTCAAAAACGACATTTCCGATATTTTTCGATAATATTATAACTGATAATTCCGATTATTCTGATATTTTTACGAATAATAAAATTTCTGAAATTTTTGAATATTCCGAATTAGCCGAATCGAAAAAAAATGTTATTCTGATTTTATTTTTTTCGAATTGGAAAGGATTTTCAAATTCTGAAAATTTTTCATTTTTTTCCGAACACCCCTATTCCGATCCAATCCATCTGAAACACACCCCTAGTTCTGACGAGTTACACTGGTCCCGTGTGAGGTGTTTGTGCTTCTTTAGGGGGTAGTTTGGGGGTTATTTTGGGTTTTCTCCTCTTAGGACATGTTTTTAAGTCTAAGTCTAGTTATTTGGAAATTTTAGTCCTATTCTCAAGCGGCGTGACTATGCAGCCAGTTCCTATGAATTACCTTGTTCTCGTGCCACGTGTTCCTACCCCTTATGGGGCTATTTTTAGTTTTCCCTCTAGGGCATTTTTTCAAGTCTAACTCTAGTTATTTTAAAATGTTAATCTTATTATCAAACTGGGCATCCTGTGACTACAGGGTTAGTTTTTACGAGTTACGTTGGTCCTATGCGAGGTTTTCAAGCCCCTTAGCAGGACAATTGGGGATTGTTTTGGGTTTTCCCCTCTTCCGACATTTTGTCAAGCCCAAGTCTGGTTATTTGCACATTTTTGTCCTATTCCCGTGACTACGGGGTCTGTTCTTTAGAGTTGTATTGGTCCCGTACGAGGTGTTCATGCCACCTAGGGGCATATTTTCAACCCTAAGTCTGGTTATTTCCAAATTTTAGTCCTAGTCTTAAACCAGGCATCTCGTGACTATGCGGTCAGTTCCAACGAGTTACATTGGTCTCGTGTGTGTTATTCCTGCCCCTTATAGGGTAGTGGGGTGCTTAGGGTTTTACCCCCTCTAGTGGCATGTTTTGAAGCCTAAGTTTGGTCATATATAATTTTTTATCATATTCTCAAATCAGACACTCTAAGACTATCGGTTAGCTCCTAAGAGTTACATTGGTCCCGTGCGTGGTGTTCATGCACCTTAATGAGCTGTTTAGGGGTTGTTTTGGGTTTTCCCTACTCTAACAACATGTTTTCAAGCCTAAGTTTGGTTATTTATAAATTTTAGTCATATTCTCTAACCGCATATCCCGTTACTATGTGGTCAGTTTCTACGAGCTACATTGGTCCCACGCGAGGTATTCATGCCTAATAATTGGCCTTTGGGGGGCTATTTTGTGTTTTCCCACCTCTAGCGGCATGTTTTTAAGCTTAAGCCTGTTTATTTGCAAATTTTAGTCTTTTCTAAAATAGAGCGCCCCATGATCAAGCGGTAAGTTCCTACGAGTTTCATTATTCGCGTGCAAGGTGTCCGTGCCCTTAATCGGTCAGTTTTGGGGTTATTTTGGGTTTTCCCCCTCTAGCAACATGTTTCAAGCCTAAATGTGGTTATTTATAAATTTTAGTCCTATTATTAAACCGGGAATCCCGTGACTATGCGATCAGTTCCTATGAGATACATGGTCTCATGTGAGCTGTTCATGCCCCTTACGGGGCTATTTCAGGGCTGATTTTGATTTTCCCCCTCTAGCGGAATGTTTTCGAGCCTATTATTTACAAATTTTAGACATATTCACAAACTAGGCATCCCGTGTCTATGCGGTCAGTTCCTACGAGTTACATTGATCCCGTACAAGATGTTCGTGTCCCTTACGGGGCCATTTAGGGGTTATTTTACGTTTTCCCCCTCTAGCGAAAGGTTTTCAGGCCAAAGTGTGGTCATTTACTAATTTTTATCCTTATCACGCGCCCTTTAGCAAGTAGTTTAGTGGTTGTTTTGCATTTTCCCCTCTAGTGACATGTTTTCCATCCTATCTGGTTATTTACGAATTTTAGTCCAATTCTCAAACTAGGCATCCTGTGAATATATGGTCAATTCCTATGAGTTACATTGGTCCCGTGCAAGGTGTTCATGCCCCTATGGGGGCCATTTTGAGGTTGTTTTAGCTTCCCCCGCTAGCGCCATGTTTTCAATCCCGAGTCTGGTTATTTTCAACTATTGACCCTATTATTAAACTGGTCATCCCGTGACTACATGGTCAGTTCCTACGAGTTACAGTGGTCCCGTGCGTGGTGTTCGTGCCACTTACGGGGATGTTTTGGGGTTGTTGTGGGTTAGCCCCTTTAGCGGCATGTTTCCAAGCTTAACTTTGGTCATTTGCAAATTTTAGTCATATTCTCAAACTAAGCAACCCGTGAGTACGCAATCAGTTTCAATGAGTTACATTGGTCTCGTGCGAGATGCCTTAGAGTGTCGTTTGGGGGTGGTTTGGGGTTTTTACCCTCTCGTGGCATGTTTTCAATCCTAAGTGTGGTTATTTGAAAATTTTAATCCTATTATCAAATTGATCATCCAGTGACTACGTGATAAATTCCTATGAGTTGTACTGGTCCCGTGCGAGGTGTGCGTGTCCCTTACGTGGTAATTTAGTGGTTGTTTGGGATTTTCCCCTCTAGCAACACGTTTTTAAGCCCAAGTCTCGTTATTTGGATAATTTAATCATATTCTTAAATCAGGCATGCCATAACTACGCGGACAGTTCTTATGAATTCCATTGGTGCTATGCGAGGTGTTGATGCCCTAGAGGTGCTCGTTTGGGGGTTGCTTTAGGTATTCCCCCTCTTGCACCACGCTTTCAAGACCAAATCTAGTTATCTGCAAATTTTTATCCAATTCTCATGACTATGTGGTCAATTTTTATGAGTTACATTGGTCCCGAGCGAGATGTTTTAGCCCCTCAGAGGGTTGTTTGGGGGTTGTTTTTGGTTTTCCCCTCTAGCGGAATGTTTTCTAGCCTAAGTCTGGCTATTTTTAAATTTTGTCGTCAAACTGGGCATCCTCGGATCACGTGGTCGATTCCTACGAGTTTCATTTGTCTCGTGAGAGGTGTCTGTGCCCCTTACGGTGCCGTTTGGGGGTTATTTTATGTTTTCCCCCTTTAGCGACATGTTTTCAAGCCTAAGTGAGGTTATATGCAAATTTTAGTCCTATTTTAAATCAGGCATCCCGTGACTATGCGATGAGTTCCTACGAGTTACATTGGTCTCGTGCGAGGTGTTTATGTCCATTATGGGGCCGTTTTGGGGTTATTTTAGGCTTTTCCCCTCTAGTGACATATTTTCACGCCCAAGTCTTGTCAATTATAATTAGTCATATTCTCAAATTAGGCATCCTATGACTATGCAATCAGTTCCTACTAGTTACATTGGTCACGTGCAAATTGTCCGTGCCTCTTATGGGGACTGTTTTGGGTTTTTACCCTATAGTGGTATATTTTCAATCCTAAGTATTATTATTTGCAAATTTTAGTCTCATTCTCAAACCGAGTGTCATGTGCCTACGCTGTCAGTTAATACGAGTCACATTGGTTCCATGTGAGGTGTTAGTGCCTCTTACATTGACGTTTGGGGGTTATTTTTGTTTTTCCCCTCTAGAAGCATGTTTTCAAGCCTATGTCTGGTAATTTACTAATTTTAGCCCTATTCTCCAACCAAGCATCATGTGACTATACAATCAGTTCTTACGAATTACATTGGTACTGTGCGAGGTGTTTGTTCCCCTTAGAGGGCCGTTACGGGGTTGCTTTTAGTTTTCCCCCTCTAGCGGCATGTTTTTAATCCTGAATCTAGTTATTTGCAAATTTTAGTCATGTTCTCAAATCGGGCGTCCCGTAGTTATGCGATCATATCCAATGAGTTACATTGGTCCTGTGCAAGGTGTACGTGCCCCTTACGGGGTCGCGTGGTGGCAGTTTTGGGCTTCCCCCTTTAGGGTATGTTTTCAAGCTTAATTTTTGTTATTTACAAATTTTGGCTCTATTCTTAAAACGACCATCCCGAGAATACACGATTAGTTTCTACGAGTTACACTGGTCCCGTGCGAGGTGTTTGTGCCCCTTACGGGCCGTTTGGGGACTGTTTTGGGTTTTTCCTCCTCTAGCGGCATGTTTTCAAGCCTAAGTTAGGTTATTTAAAAACTTTAGTCATGTGGTCATCGCATGATTATGCGGTCAGTTTCTAGTAGTTACACTAGTTTCATGCAAGGTGTTCGTGCCCCTTACAGGATTGTTTGAGGGTCGTTTTGGGTTTTTCCTCTTTAGCGACATGTTTTCAAACCTAAGTCTAGTTATTTGAAAATTTTAGTCTAATTCTCAACCCGTGTATCCTGTGACTATGCGGTCAGTTCCTATGAGTTACATTCGTCCCGTACGAGGTGTTCGTGCTCCTTCGGGAGCTGTTTTGGGTTTTTCGCCTCTAGCGACATGTTCTTAAGCCTAAGTCTGGTTATTTGCAAATTTTAGTCATATTCTCAAATTGGGCATCTCCTGACTACGCAGTCACTTCCTATGAATTACATTGGTCCCGTGTGAGGTGTTTGTGCCCCTAAGGGGGCGTTTGGGTGTTGTTTTGGGCTTCCCCCTCTAGCGGCATGTTTGAAAGACTAAGTCTAATTATTTGCATATTTTAGTCTTAATCTCAAACACGACATCACGTAACTATGCGATCAGTTCCTACGAGTTACATTGGTCCCGTACGAGGTGTTCATGCCCCTTACCTCATTTGGGGTTTTTTTGTGTTTTCCCCCTCGGGTGACATGTTTTTAAGCCTAAGTCTGGCTATTTGCAAATTTTAATCATATTCTCAAATCGGGCATCCCGTTATTTCACTGTCAGTTCTAACGAGTTACATTGGTCCCGTGACAACTGTTCATTCCACTTATAGGTCCGTTTGGGGGTTGTTATGGATTTTCCCCTTTAGCGCATATTTTCAATACTAACTCTGATTATTAGCAAATTTTAATTGTATTCTCAAACCATGCATCCTGTGACTATGTGGTCAGTTCCTACGAGTTTTATTGGTACCGTATAAGGTATCCATGCCCTTTAGGTGGCCGTCTAGGATCCCTTTTGCGTTTTCCCCGCTAGCAGCATGTTTTCAAGCCTTCTCAAGTTATTTACAAATATTATCGTATTCTCAATCGGGCATCCCGTGACTACGTGATGAGTTCCTACGAGTCGTGCCCCTTACGGTGCTGTTTAAGGACCATTTTGGTTTTTCCCCTCTAACTCCATGTTTTCAAGTCCAAGTCAGGTTATTTTAAAAAATTTGTCCTATTCTCAAACCAGGCATCCCCTGACTACACAATCAATTCGTTCGAGCTACATTGGTCCCATGTGAGGTGTTTGTGGCCTTTGCGGGCTCTTTAACGGCTATTTTGGGTTTCTCCCTCTTAAGACATGTCTTCAAGCCTAGTACTAGTTATTTACAAATTTCATTCCTATTCATAAACCAGGCAACAAGTGACTACAAGGTCAGTTCCTATGAGTTGCATTTGTCTCGTGCGAAGGGTTCGTGCCCCTATTGGGTCGTTTATGGATTGTTTTGGGTTTTCCCCCTCTAGCGGCATGTTTTATAGCCTATGTCTGGTTATTTATAAATTTTCATCCTATTCTCAAATCGGGCATCCCGTGACTTTTTTATCTATTTCTACGAGTTATATTTATCCCATGCGAGGTTTCGTGCCCCTCAAGAGGCCATTTTAATTGTATTTTGGGTTTACCCCTCCAGAAGCATGTTTTCAAGCCTAAGTTTGGTTATTTGAAAATTTTAATCCTATCCTATTATCAAACATGGCATCTCGTTACTATGTGGTCAGTTCATACGAGTTACATTGATCCCGTACGATGTGTCCGTGCTGCTTAGGGGTCGTTTAGCGGTTGTTTTGTGTTTTCCCCTTTAGCGATATATTTTCAAGCCTAAGTATGGTTATTTTCAAATTTTAGTCCTATCCTCCAATCAGGCATCCCATAACTATGCGGGCAATTCCTAGAGTTACATCGATCCCGTGCAAGTTGTCCATGCCCCTTAAGGGATCGATTGGGGGATGTTTTGGGTTTCCTTATCTAGCGGCACATTTTCAAGCCCAAGTCTAATTATTTTCAAATTTTAGTCATATTCTCAAATCGAGCGACCATGACTATGTGGTTATTTTTGCGAGTTACCTTGGTCTAGTGTGAGGTGTCCGCGCCTCTTACGGGGCCGTTTAAGGGTTATTTTGTGTTTTCCACCTCTAGACGCATGTTTTCAAGTCTTAGTCGGGTAATTTGTACATTTTAGTCATACTCTCATACCGGGTGTACCGTTTTTATGCTGTAAATTGTTACTATGACTTACATTAGTTCATTGCGATCTGCTCGTGCCACTTACGAGGCCGTTTGGGTGATGTTTTGGGTTTTTCCCTCTAACATCATTTTTTCAAGCCTAACTCTAGCTATTAAAAAAAATCATTATATTCTCAAACCAAGCATCGGTGACTATGCGGTCCATTCCTACGAGTTACATGGGTCCCATTTGAGGTATTCTTGCCCATTGGGGACCATTTGGTGGCTCTTTTACGTTTCCCCCTCCAGTGGCATGTTTTCAAGCCTAAGTAAAGTTATTTACAAATTGTATTCATATTCTAAAATTGGGCATCCGTGACAACACAATCAGTTCCTACGAGTTACATTGCTATCATTTAAGGTGTTTGTGCCTCTACTGGGTCGTTTGGGAGTTGTTTTGCATTTTCCCCTCTAGCGGCATGTTTTCAATCCTACATCTGGTTATTTCCAATTTTTTGTCCTATTATCAAACTGAGCATCTTTTTACAATGCAGTCTCTTCCTACGAGTTACATTGGTCTCGTGCAAGGTGTATGTCCCCCTTAGGGGGTAGTTTGGAAACTATTTTGGGTTTCCCCTGGTAGCCGCATGTTTTCAAGCCTAAATCTGGTTAATTGCAAATCTTAGTCCTATTCTCAAACCGAGCATCCCATGACTATGTGAATAATTTCTACAAGTAACATTGATCCTATGCACGATGTTTGTGCCCGTTTCAGGTGTGTTTAGGGGTTGTTTTGGGTTTTCCCCTCTAGTGGCATGTTTCCAAGCCTAAGTCTGGTGTAATACCCCGTATTTTTGTGATATTTATTTTATGGGATTAATTAAATTAAATGCGTATTAATTGGAAATTAATCCGGGTTAAAATACTAGCGAGATGCGAGTTGGTATTTGATTATATGTGCATATATGATTATATATGAATTTTGAATTATGAAATTTGTCGTGAGATTGAAATACGGCAATTTGGAAATTTTGTTGAGACGCGTGTGACAGTCGCGTCATGGTATATAATTATGATAATTAAAAAGTGCATTTTATTTCTATTATCCGTATGGTCGTTTTGAGTGCGCCAACGCGTCCGGAAGGGTCGAAATAGTCAGAAACACTAGCCGGGGGTTTGGTTTGGGTCCCAGGGTATTTTTAGGCCATACTGGCAACGTATAGGGGTAGTTTGGTAATTTTGAATTTTGAGGAATTAAAAGCTACGAAAATTGGGAGTTAATATCTGATTAGGCATTAACCCACTAAGCCCACTAATACCCAAATAGACTACGGAGGTTATTGAAAGTGTTCCTAAGACAAACCCTAGCCTCCATAGCCACCATTAACCTTGGAAAAGAAAGCTTGTAGAAAGAGAGGAGAGGAGAAATCTGCAGAGGAGAGAGATCCGTTCATCAAATTCGTCATCAAATCCAGAGTTACCATTAAGGCAAGTGATTTAATTTCGTTTTTATAGAGAATGTTTCTTCCATGTGTAGGAATTGATAAAGAAAATCTGATTTGTTCTTGGGAGTTAATGAAAACCCATTAAATTTGGAAATATAAATTACATTCTTGATGAGGAAATTGCATGTAGATTGGTAGTTGACGATTATTCTGATGATATTCCAATTAGTATGAAAACAAAAATGGATTTAATTAGACTTCTAGATGAGTTATAAATTCTAGGGTTCATGTGTTTGAAATTGGGGAAAAATATGTAGAGATTTGATAATTGATTGAAGTTAGAATGAATTAGCCCCACAAATCATGTTAGTATATGGCCTAAATACGTTTAGGAATGATTAGAGACTTTAAACAATCGTTGGATTTATGTTTGAATGAGATTTAAGGTGTAGAGAAATTGGAAAAACGAGATAGAAATTTCTGGGCTTGAAACTGGCCACTCGTTAGAAGACCTACCCAGGTCGTTCGAACGAGCTCGTTCGAACGAGCTTCTAACGAGTTGACAGTCTGGGTTCTAACGAGAGTGATGTTCGTTCGAAGATTTTCATTCGAACCAGATCTCGTTAGAAGACCCAGTTCGTTCGAACGAACTCTCGTTCGAACAGCCTCGTTCGAACGAGACTTCGAACGAGTTGACAGTTTAGGCTTTTTAGCCTTTTTTGATCCCGAGTTCCCCGTAACCTTGTGTATAGGTAGAGATAGCCTTTCCTCGATGAGTAATTGATATATTTGGGATGTGTGGGATATAATGAGGAGTCAAACCTAGAAGTGTAGTTTGAACCTAAAGGAAAATATGAAGTAGGACGTGAGTGTGTATTACGATGTGAGCAATTGACGGCCTAATTAATTATATTAACCAGGGGCATATAAATGGTGTAGTATTATATGTCGGTACGAGAAGAGATATGTACCAATATATTATGGTGATTACTAAGACGTGTGCATACTTAGTATATGTATTGATTTTATGTGTATGACATACCTACCATACTTGCTATCACGGGAGGTTTGCGTTCGCTTAGGGCCCTCTAATCCTTGTGTTGCCCGAATTTAGACTGGTTACCTCGATGAACATAAGTCAGAGAAGGACTTATTGGGATGTTAATAAGTCTGCTGATCGTGGGAGCGCAGGTATGTGCGTGACCCATGTGATGTGACTGTGTTCGCCTCCATTATTTGTGATGTGTTATCTGTGAACTATTCCTGAGAGATTCGGAATATGTGATCCTTATGTACGTGATGTACCGGGATGGATAGCAGAGTATGTGTGCACCGCATCTAGTTCTAGGGGTGCTTGTATTGTATTGTATTGTATATTTATGATGTGAGTAAAATACACTTAATTAATGGGAACTTTCATGTTAATATTGTGAATAAAATTATGGTATTGTTTTGAGAAAACATAACGGGTTAACTGGTAGTGAAATATATTACATATTGAGAATCTGAGTTTAAGTAAAGCCCTCTGTTTATATGGTAACGTTAGAATGTAATATGGGAATCGAGTAGTAAGAGGTAGAACTTATTACGTTTTGGTTAGATATATGTGTCATTTAGATGGATAATGTACGTTAGGAGTGCACATGTAGTCGAGAGGTGAGAATTTCATGTGAGTGCACGTCCTAACATGTATTTTGCATTTAATGTTTTAATGTTATTAAAACACTTGCTATTTTCAAAAAAAATTCCACTTTCGGGCTCTGACCCATTTGCTTTCAAATCTATTTTGTAAAAACCATTTTAGGTGCCCAGCCACAAGGACACCATGCATAGGATTCTCATTCAAGTGACGAGATGTAGCTGTTTGTGGAAGTTACAGGACTTTGCTTGTAGACGCTTCATCTACTTTGACTCTATATTCAGCAGTTATCAGTCGTAGGGCATGTCGCCCATTTCTTTAGAGACATTCCATTTATTTCAGTATTCAGACTTTTGGCATGTAATTATTCAGGTTTCAGACTTGTAGTATTATTTCCATTTGTTGGGATTGTTGTGAGGAGTTTTCCTCCGAATTTATTATTTATTATTGTTGGTTATTTCATTACTTCGTATGGTGAATGGATTATGTTGACTCTTCCATTATTCTTTTACTGCATGTTAATCAGACTTAACTTAAAATTTGGCACTTACTTTTTAAATACTAGGTGGTTAGTAATTATAAAAACTGTTTTCGACAGTGATGCTATTAACTGAACCAACTTGGCATTTTGAATTAATTTAATAAAGGAGTAGCTACCTGGTATTTAATTAGTCGGGGTGTCACAGGTGGTATCAGAGCATCAGGTTCTAGTGTCCTTTAGGATCTGACCGGCTTATTATGTTTCCGCTGAGCTTTCTTTGATATAGAGCCCTATATTTTTGGACTGTTGTATTCTCTTGTATATGCTACGTTCTTCAGCTATTTTAAGTTTATAACTGCGAACTTATAAACTTCATTCTTATTTCAGATGCCTCCACGACGTGTACGAAGGGTTCCCAGGGATGCGACGCCAGAACCACAGCCCGCACCAGCTCAGGGCACGATGAATGCCGCCGAGGTTGCAGCCATTGTGGCTCAAGCGGTAAATGCCGCACTAGCTGTAGTTCAGCAGGCACCACCTCAGGCGCTGATAGCCGCGCCAGTTCAGGCTCATGCATTCCCGTCTGCTTGGGAACGTGTACGTGATGCTTTTCAGAAAGCACACCCTCCGGAGTTCGCAGGTAGCTCCGATGTGGTAGTTTCAAGTCAGTGAAGGAAGGATATACAGCGGCACTTGAGGATGTATGAGTGCACAGATGTCCAGAAGCAGATACTAGCTACTTTTAAGCTAGTGGGGTCAGCACTGCAGTGGTGGGAGTCTATTACCACCGTAGAGGAGAGGGATACTCTCACTATTCAGGAGTTCTGGGTGCGGTTCGACCGCAAGTACTTTCCGTCAGCAGTTCATACGGAGATGAGAAGAAAGTTGATGAGCCTTCGACAGGAGGGTAAGACTGTGGCCAAGTATGAGGCCGAATTTACTGATCTTCTGAACATTGTTCCGGATGAGATACCGACGGAGGAAAAGAAGATACATAAATTTACGGACGGGTTGACATGGAGGATTCGTCAGCACTTGTTAGGGAACCTCTCGTTAGCCACTTATTCCGATGTGATTAACGCTGCATTGCTCCATTGCCAGGATCATCGCTTTCACATGACTGAAGGCAAGAGGTCAGAAGAGTCCGGCCATCAGGGCAGGACTGAGGGAAATGGTGCCAGTGGGGCACAATCTGTTCAGGGGCAGAGGCAGAGTGATCAGGGTACCCAGCAGGGGGATCACAAGAGGTTCAGGTCAGGAAATTTCAGGCACGGTCAGGGAGGTTTCCGGCAGGGCCATCAGGGTCCGAACGGCCATCAGCACCAGCAGGGTCAGAATGGTCAACAGCAGTTTCAGTAGGGCCAGTGGAGGAATGGTAACGGCCACCAGGGCCGGGGGCATCAGGGACAGAGAGGGGGGAACTTCCCGGGGAAGTGTTTTGTTTGTGGCAAGACTGGCCATAAACGCCAGGACTGTCCTGATAGGGGCAGGGCCCCGCAGCAGCAGCAGGGTGCTCGACATGAGCCACAGGGGCCACTTTTTCCACCAGCCCTCCCAGCTTCAGCCCAGGTGCCAGCTCTTCCATCCATTCCAGTAGTTCCTGTGCAGCAGGGACAGTTACAGTATGGACGTGTCTATAACGTCCACCAGGCAGCAGCTCCTCAGGCACCACCCGCGATTGAGGGTATGTTTCCTATCCATGGCACTATGGGTCGGGTTTTGTTTGATACGAGGGCAACACATTGCTTTATAGCTACACATTTTGCGAAAGCCTTAGGGTTGTTAGCTACGGCAGAGAGCACAGTGACGTGTGTAGGCTCACCATTGGGGAGTGGGTCACTTATTTTCTTTATATGCCGGGGAGTGGGGGTAGAGATTGGTAGTCTGGTATTACCTGCAGATATGTTGGTATTAGATATGCATGTTCACGATGTGATTATCGGTATGGATTGGCTCGCTGATTATAGAGCCATGATTGATTGCTTCGGTGGGAGCATTGTTTTTGCCATTCCGGGGAAAGAGATGTTTGTAGTGGCGATGCCTCGCCCAGAGAGAGGCTCGACCGCTCATTTGTATTACCTAGAGGAGGATACCTCTAAGGAGGTTGTGATTCCTTTAGATTCGATCCCAGTTGTCAGGGAGTATTCTGATGTGTTTCAGGAGATACCAGGCCTACCCCCCAGTCGAGAGATAGACTTTGTTATAGACTTATTACCAGGTACGATACCTATAGCACGCGCACCGTACCGTATGGCTTCAGCTGAGATGAGGGAGTTACGGGATCAGATTGAGCAGTTGTTGGGTCAGGGGTTTATTCGGAGGAGTACTTCGCCGTGGGGAGCCCCTATGTTGTTCGTGAAGAAGAGAGATGGTTCACTGAGATTGTGTGTGGACTACCGAGAATTGAATAACGTCACGATACGAAATAAGTATCCGTTGCCTCGAATCGAAGACTTATTCTACCAGTTGAGAGGAGCTTCTTTCTTCTCAAAGATTGATCTGAGATCGGGATACCATCAATTGCGTATCAGGGAGGAGGATGTCTAGAAGACTGCGTTCTTGTCGAGATATGGTTCTTATGAGTTTCGGGTTATGCCTTTTGGTTTGACCAACGCTCGAGCAGTGTTTATGGACTTGATGAACAGAGTGTTCAGGGATTTCCTAGATCAGTTTGTCATTGTCTTCATCGATGATATTCTGGTTAACTCCCAGACAGAGGAGGAGCACGTCGAGCATTTGAGGCAAGTTTTGCAGACACTACGTCAGAACGAGTTGTATGCAAAATATGATAAATGCGGGTTTTGGCTGAAGGAGGTCCAGTTTTGGGACATATTATTTCCGACCGGGGGATATCTGTTGATCCGGGGAAAGTATCCACGGTGAGGGAGTGGGGACAGCCCACGACACCGACAGAGATTCGTAGTTTCTTGGGCCTAGCAGGATACTACAGGAGGTTCATTCGGGGATTCTCGAAGATACAGGTCCTTTGACACATCTGACTCGTAAGGGTGTGCCATTCATCTGGAATGATGCTTGTCAGTTGGCATTTGATGAGTTGAGGATAAGTTGACCTCAGCACCTGTGTTAGCATTGCCGAGACCGGGAGTTGAGTATCTAGTATACACCGATGCGTCCCTACAAGGACTTGGAGGTGTATTGCAGCAGGAGAGTCAGGCCATAGCTTATGCTTCCCGTAAGCTAAAGCCTCACGAGAAGAATTACCCCACTCATGACTTGGAGTTGGCGACAGTTGTATTTGCCCTTCGGATATGGAGATATTATCTTTTGGGAGAAAAGTTTCGGTTGTTCACAGACCACAAGTCCCTACAGTACCTATTCACGCAGAAGGAGTTGAATATGCGGCAGCGAAGGTGGCTTGAGTTTGTGAAGTATTATCAGTATGATATCCAGTATCACCCACGAAAGGCAAACGTGGTAGCAGACGCGTTGAGCCGTAGGCCAGCAGATGAAGTGGCAGAGGTGTGGAAGGCCAAGTGGAAAGAATTGGGACACCAGGATGCAGTGGCCCGATCATTCATGTCGGTAATGACTGTTACGCCGCAGATTGTCACGAGAGTGGTAAAGGCACAAGCAGATAACTCGTTCTGTCAGGAGCAGATAGTTCGATTATTAGCAGAGGGAGCCGAGTCCTATACCGTTAGCTCAGACGGGGGATTACGCTTCAATGGGAGGTTAGTAGTTCCGGTAGGGGAGGAATTGAGGCACGAGGTAATGGCCTAGTCGCACGGCTCACGGTTCGCGGTACATCCCGGTGGGGACAAAATGTACCAAGACATGAGACGTCAGTATTGGTGGAGCGGGATGAAGAGAGATATTGCCGAGTTTGTTTCTAAATGCGCCACTTGTCAGCTAGTAAAAGTGGATCATCAGAGACCGGCAGGACTGCTACAGCCGTTGGAGGTCCCGATGTGGATGTGGGAGAGCATATCCATGGACTTTATCACGGGGTTGCCTACGTCACAGAGAAGTCACGACTCCATTTGGGTGATTGTGGACAGGTTGACCAAAGTCGCTCATTTTCTACCCGTAAGGACAGACTACACTGCGGGACAGTATGCCCCGCTCTTTATTGCCGAGATAGTGAGACTTCACGGTATGCCCTTAAATATCGTGTCTGACCGAGACAAGATATTTGTTTCACGGTTTTGGGAGAGTTTTCAGGAGGCCATGGGCACGGAATTGCGGTTGAGTACGGCGTATCACCCGCAGATTGATGGGCAAACGGAGCGTACAAACCAGATGTTGGAGGACATGCTACGTATGAGTATCATTGATTTTGGGGGTGGATGGGAGCAGTATCTTCCACTGGTGGAGTTTGCTTACAACAACTCCTACCAGTTCACCATTGGCATGGCTCCATTTGAGGCGTTGTATGGTAGACTTTGTCGTTCCCCAGCATGTTGGTTGGAGGTGGGGGACAACAAACTACTTGGGCCGGAAGTGATTCAGGATACTTCGGCGAGGATAGAATTGATTCGGAGTCGCATTCTGGTAGCTCAGGATCGGCAGAAGAGCTATGCTGATGCGAAGAGGTTCTTCAGAGAGTTTCAAGTGGGGGACCAGGTTTTGCTCAGGGTATCTCCTATGAAGGGGATTATGCGTTTCGGGAAGAAAGGGAAGTTGGCACCGAGATATGTGGGACCATTTCCTATTATTGAGCGGATTGGACCGGTTGCGTATAGGCTTGGATTACCGGAGCATTTGCATCGGATTCACGATGTATTTCATATTTCCTCGCTAAGGAAATATCTTAGAGACAATTTGGATCATTCTCATATTGCTTTGGAGGACATCGATCTCCAACCTGATAGCTCCTACGATGAGGGGCCGATTGCTATTTTGGACCGAAGTGAACGGAAACTGAGGTCAAAGATCGTTCCGTTAGTGCGTGTTCAGTGGCGACATCATAATGTCGAGGAGTCCACATGGGAGCGCGAGGATGAGATGCGCGAACGTTATCCAGAGTTGTTCTTACCAGGTACTTTCTAGTTCCGAATTTCGGGACGAAATTCAGTTATTAGGGGGGAAGTATGTAATACCCCGTATTTTTATGATATTTATTTTATGGGATTAATTAAATTAAATGCGTATTAATTGGAAATTAATCCGGGTTAAAATACTAGCGAGATGCGAGTTGGTATTTGATTATATGTGCATATATGATTATATATGAATTTTGAATTATGAAATTTGTCGTGAGATTGAAATACGGCAATTTGGAAATTTTGTTGAGATGCGTGTGACAGTCGCGTCATGGTATATAATTATGATAATTAAAAAGTGCATTTTATTTCTATTATCCGTATGGTCGTTTTGAGTGCGCCAACGCGTCCGGAAGGGTCGAAATAGTCAGAAACACTAGCCGGGGCTTCGGTTTGGGTCCCGGGGTATTTTTAGGCCATACCGGCAACGTATAGGGGTAGTTTGGTAATTTTGAATTTTGAGGAATTAAAAGCTACGAAAATTGGGAGTTAATATCTGATTAGGCATTAACCCACTAAGCCCACTAATACCCAAATAGACTACGGAGGTTATTGAAAGTGTTCCTAAGACAAACCCTAGCCTCCATAGCCACCATTAACCTTGGAAAAGAAAGCTTGTAGAAAGAGAGGAGAGGAGAAATCTGCAGAGGAGAGAGATCCGTTCATCAAATTCGTCATCAAATCCAGAGTTACCATTAAGGCAAGTGATTTAATTTCGTTTTTATAGAGAATGTTTCTTCCATGTGTAGGAATTGATAAAGAAAATCTGATTTGTTCTTGGGAGTTAATGAAAACCCATTAAATTTGGAAATAGAAATTACATTCTTGATGAGGAAATTGCATGTAGATTGGTATTTGATGATTATTCTGATGATATTCCAATTAGTATGAAACCAAAAACGGATTTAATTAGACTTCTAGATGAGTTATAAATTCTAGGGTTCATATGTTTGAAATTGGGGAAAAATATGTAGAGATTTGATAATTGATTGAAGTTAGAATGAATTAGCCCCACAAATCATGTTAGTATATGACCTAAATAAGTTTAGGAATGATTAGAGACTTTAACCAATCGTTGGATTTATGTTTGAATGAGATTTGAGGTGTAGAGAAATTGGAAAAACGAGATAGGAATTTCTGGGCTTGAAACTGGCCACTCGTTAGAAGACCTACCCAGGTCGTTCGAACGAGCTCGTTCGAACGAGCTTCTAATGAGTTGACAGTCTGGGTTCTAACGAGAGTGATGTTCGTTCGAAGATTTTCGTTCGAATCAGATCTCGTTAGAAGACCCAGTTCGTTCGAACGAACTCTCGTTCGAACAGCCTCGTTCGAACGAGACTTCGAACGAGTTGACAGTTTAGGCTTTTTAGCCTGTTTTGATCCCGAGTGCCCCGTAACCTTGTGTATAGGTAGAGATAGCCTTTCCTCGATGAGTAATTGATATATTTGGGATGTGTGGGATATAATGAGGAGTCAAACCTAGAAGTGTAGTTTGAACCTAAAGGAAAATATGAAGTAGGACGTGAGTGTCTATTACGATGTGAGCTATTGACGGCCTAATTAATTATATTAACCAGGGGCATATAAATGGTGTAGTATTATATGTCGGTACGAGAAGAGATATGTACCAATATATTATGGTGATTACTAAGATGTGTGCATACTTAGTATATGTATTGATTTTATGTGTATGACATACCTACCATACTTGCTATCACGGGAGGTTTGCGTTCGCTTAGGGCCCTCTAATCCTTGTGTTGCCCGAATTTAGACTGGTTACCTCGATGAACATAGGTCAGAGAAGGACTTATTGGGATGTTAATAAGTCTGCTGATCGTGGGAGCGCAGGTATGTGCGTGACCCATGTGATGTGACTGTGTTCGCCTCCATTATTTGTGATGTGTTATCTGTGAACTATTCCTGAGAGATTCGGAATATGTGATCCTTATGTACGTGATGTACCGGGATGGATAGCAGAGTATGTGTGCACCGCATCTAGTTCTAGGGGTGCTTGTATTGTATTGTATTGTATATTTATGATGTGAGTAAAATACACTTAATTAATGGGAACTTTCATGTTAATATTGTGAATAAAATTATGGTATTGTTTTGAGAAAACATAACGGGTTAACTGGTAGTGAAATATATTACATATTGAGAATCTGAGTTTAAGTAAAGCCCTCTGTTTATATGGTAACGTTAGAATGTAATATAAGAATCGAGTAGTAAGAGGTAGAACTTATTACGTTTTGGTTAGATATATGTGTCATTTAGATGGATAATGTACGTTAGGAGTGCACATGTAGTCGAGAGGTGAGAATTTCATGTGAGTGCACGTCCTAACATGTATTTTGCATTTAATGTTTTAATGTTATTAAAACACTTGTTGTTTTCAAAATGTTTTCCACTTTCGGGCTCTGACCCATTTGCTTTCAAATCTATTTTGTAAAAACCATTTTAGGTGCCCAGCCACAAGGACACCATGCATAGGATTCTCATTCAAGTGACGAGTTGTAGCTGTTTGTGGAAGTTACAGGACTTTGCTTGTAGACGCTTCATCTACTTTGACTCTATATTCAGCAGTTATCAGTCGTAGGGCATGTCGCCCATTTCTTTAGAGACATTCCATTTATTTCAGTATTCAGACTTTTGGCATGTAATTATTCAGGTTTCAGACTTGTAGTATTATTTCCATTTGTTGGGATTGTTGTGAGGAGTTTTCCTCCGAATTTATTATTTATTATTGTTGGTTATTTCATTACTTCGTATGGTGAATGGATTATGTTGACTCTTCCATTATTCTTTTACTGCATGTTAATCAGACTTAACTTAAAATTTGGCACTTAATTTTTAAATACTAGGTGGTTAGTAATTATAAAAAATGTTTTCGACAGTGATGCTATTAACTGAACCAACTTGGCATTTTGAATTAATTTAATAAAGGAGTAGCTACCCGGTATTTAATTAGTCGGGGTGTCACATCTGGTTATTTACAAGTTTTTGTCATATTCTTAAATCGGCCATTTTGTTACTACACAGTCAGTTCTTACGAGATACATCGATCTCGTGCGAGTTGCTCATGCTCTTTACGGGGCTATTTGGGGAGTTCTCCCTCTAGAGTCTTGTTTTCAAGCATAAGTCTAGTTATTTGAAAAAAATTCGTCTTATTTCCATGACTACCCAGTCAATTCTTACGAGTTACGTTGGTCTTATGCGAGGTGTTGATGCCCCTTTGGGGGACGTTTAGCGGCTATTTTGGGTTTTCTCCCTCTAGCGACATGTTTTCAAGCCTAAGTCTAGTTGTTGGAAAATCTTAGTCCTATTCTTAACCCGTGCATCTTATGACTATGAAGTCAGTTCTGACAAGTTACATTGGTCCTGTGCGAGATGTCCGTGCCCCCTACAGGGATATTTCGGTTTTTTCGCCTCTAGCGGTATGTTTTCAAGCCTAAGTCTAGTTATTTAGAAATTTTAGTCCTATTCTCGAACCCGACATCCCGTGACTATGCAGTCAGTTCCTACAGGTTACATTGGTCCGTGTGAGCTTCTCGTTCCCCTTACGAGGATTTTTAAGGTAAGTCTTAGGTTTTTCCCCTCTAGTGGCATGTTTTCAAGCCTGAGTCTAGTTAGTTTTATTTTTTGTTTTATTCATCTGACTACGCGATCAGTTCCTACTAGATACATTGATCCTGTGTGAGGTGTTCATACTTTGAGGGATGATTTGTTTCTTCCCTATCTAGCGGCATGTTTTCAAACAGAGTTACCTGATTCGTTCCTCCTCCTTCTATCCCACGAATCTGAATGCTCGACCCCATATGGCGTGCATTCGTGATCCAAAACACCATTTGAGGCTCCCTTTCAGTTTTATTTGAACAAAAACAACGATTTATAAATTCCTTGGAATTGAAAAAAAGGCAAACTCTATCTTCCTCATTTTCTGGACGCCTTTCGTTTCATTGGTTTTATCTCCACTGGAACTCATCTCCGATTGCTGATGGTCCTGGTTTTCAAAGCTTCGTCGATTATCAATGGTGGGTTTGGAGAGAGGATGAGACATGTTGTAATGATAAATGAACTTGTACTTAAAAAATAAAAGTTAAAATGTTGACTGATAAACTAATGGGTTAGTTTGACTAAAGTTGCTTTGGGATGGTAAAAACCGATGGCTCAATGCTATGTCGGGAAATAAACAAAGTGGGCGGGGACATTAAGGCCCTGTTTAGTTATGGAAAATAAGGTTTTTCCCAGAAAAATTTTTCAAATTTTTTTCTCGAAAATGGAAAATTATAAAATGTGTTCATGTTTGATATTTTTCCAAAATGTAAAATTGGAAAAGAGATTTCCAAATTTTCCAGGAAATTAGAAAACCACTATTTTATGTTTCCCAAAATTTTCAGAAGTCCCAAAATTATATTTTGGACCTAAACTTTCTATAACTTATATCTAAACACGTTACCTTTCGATAAATTACATTTTTATAGATTATATTTTGTCCCTTCGCTTTTTGAAAATTTCATTTGGACCCTAGACTTTATGTATATACATTATAACCTAAACTTTAAGTAAATCAGATTTCACGGCCAAACTTTCTATAAACTACATTTTCAAAACAATAATTTATTTATTCAAAATGAACGCATTTTTGAATATCATAAAATTTTCTATGGAAAATGAAAATTAGAAATGGAGAAGAAAATTTGGAATAGAAAACATAAAATAGTTTTCCACACCTAAACAAGGACAAAGTGTCTCGCGGGCATTATGGATGGAAAGTGGGATTAAATTAGAATATCCTTGAAGGTTGTATTAGAAAGAAGTGTGGAGGGCTTTTTATTGTAGCATGTACAGAACAAAATAATATTTAATATTACATGAATTTTTATTTGTTACATAATTTACTTAATATGTTTATTGTAGTTGTACCACACATTATTAACTTTATAGTAAATATGATATATATATATATATATATATATATATATATATATATATATATATATATTGCATAAACAACGAACCAAGTAGAATTTTCAAACGAATTGCAAGAATAGCATTCCAACTAAGTATACCTTCGACGTATTGCATATCGGCTAGAATACAGTACCTCGTACCACATACCCATACCCATACCGCGTACAAATTTGAACCACAAATCTAGTAACATTATTATCAATCCTAAGGCTGGTTATTTGAAAATTTTAGTTCTATTCTCAAGTCGGGCATCATGTGTCTAGGAGTCAGTTCCTAGGAGTTACATTGGTCCCGTGCAAGGTATTCGGACCGCTTAGGAGGCCATTTGGGAGATGTTTTGGATTTTCTCCCCTCTGTTTTCAAGCCTAAGTCTCATTATTTGAAAATTTTAGTCCCATTCTCAAACTAGAAATCCCATGACTACGTGGTCAGTTCCTACGAGTTACATTGGTTCTGTGCGAGGTGTTCGTTCCCCTTGCGAGACCGTTTGGAGGTTGTTTTGTGTTTTTGCCCGGCATGTTTTCAACCCTAAGTAGGGTTATTTGAAATTTTAGTCATATTCTCAAACCGAGCATCCTATGACTTCACGATCAATTCCTACGAGTTACATTGGTCCCGTGAGAGTTGTCCGTTCCCCTTACAGGTCTGTTTGGGGGGTTGTTTTAGGTTTTCCCCCTCTGGTGGAATGTTTTCAAGATTATGTCTCGCTATTTACAAATTCTAGTCGTATTCTATAACCATGCATCTTATGATTAGGCAATCAGTTCTTACGAGTTACATTGGTCTCGTACGAGGTGTTTGTGCCCCTTGGGCAGCATTTGAAGAATCTTTTGGGTTTTTGCCCTCTAGCGGCCTATTTTCAATCCTAAGTCTAGTTATTTATAAATTTTAGTCTTATTCTCAAATCGGGCATCCCATGACTACACGATCAGTTCTTACAAGTTACATTAATCCCACGCGAGATGCCCGTGCCTCTACGAGGTCGTTTAGGGTTTATTTTAGGTTTTCCCCACTAGCGACATGTTTTTAAGCCTAAGTCTATTATTAGAAAATTACACTCATATTCTTAATTACAACATCCCATTACTATGCAATCAGTTCGTACGAGCTTCATTGGTCCCGCGCGAGGTGTTTGTGCCCCTTAGGGAGCCATTTGTGGGTTATTTTGGGTTCTCACCCTCTAGCAGCATGTTTTCAAGTCTACGTCTGATTATTTATAAATTTTAATCCTCTTCTTAAAATAGGAATCCCGTGACTAAGAGGTTAGTTCCTATGAGCTACATATAGCCCGTGTGAGATATTCGTACCCCTTACGGGGCCATTTGGAAGTTATTTTGGGTTTTTACCCTCTAGCGGCATGTTTTCCAGCCTAAGTCCAGTTATTTGCAAATATTAGTCATATTCTCAAAATGGGCATCCCTAGCTACGAGTTTAGTTCCCACGAGCTACATTGATTTCGTGCGAGTTATTCCTGCCCCTTAGGGGCTGTTTGGGGATGTTTGGGGGTTTTCCCCTCTAGCGGCATGTTTTTAAGCCTAAGTCTGGTTACTTAAAAAATTTAGTCATATTCTCAAAAAAAAGCATCCCATGATTACGCGGTCAGTTCCTACGAATTACATTGTCCCCGTTCAAGGTGTGTATGCACCTTAGGGGTTGTTTTCGATTTTACCCCTTTAGCAGCATGTTTTCATTCCCAAGTCTGGGTATCTCTAAATATTAGTCCTATTTTAAAATTGAGCATCCTGTGATTATGCATTCAATTCCCACGAGTTACATTGGTCCTTTGCAACGTGTTCGTTCCCCTTACGGGCCGTTTGGGGGATATTTTTTGTTTTCCCTTCAAGTGGCATATTTTAAAGTCTAGGTCTGATTATTATCGAATTTGAGTTATATTCTCAAATCGAGCATCCTGTGGCTAGAGGGGTCCGTTCCTGCGAGTTGAATTGGTCCCGTGCGAGGTGTTCATGCCCCTTAGGGATCCGTTTGGGGGGTCTTTTGGGTATTCACCCTTTAGCAGCATGTTTTCTTGCCTAAGTCTAGTTATTTACAAATTTTAGTCATATTCTCAAATCAGTCATCCCTTGACTACACGATCAGTTCCAACGAGTTACATTGGTCCCGTGTGAAGTCTTCGTAGCTTTACGGTTCCGTTTGGGGGTTATTTTTGGTTCCCCCTCTTTAACTGCATGTTTTCAAGCCTAAGTCGATTTATTTGTAAATTTTAGTCATATTCTGAAATTTGGCATCCCGTGACTAACAAATAATTTCTACGAGTTACATTGGTCCCATGCAAGGTGTCCGTGCCGCTTACGGGGTCGTTTAGCGATTTTTTTGGTTTTCCACATTTAGCAGTTGTTTTCAAGCCTAACTATGGTTATTTTCAAATTTTAGTAATATTCTCAAACCGAGCACCCTGTGACAACACGATTAATTCCTAAGAGTTACATTGATCCCGTGCAAGGTGTTCGTGCCCCTTACGGGGCCGTTTGGAGGTTGTTTTAGGTTTTCCCCTCAGCGAAATGTTTCAAGCCTAAGTCTGGTTATTTGTAAATTTTAGTCCTATTCTTAAATCGGACATCCCATGACTACGCGATCAGTTCCTACGAGTTACATTAGTTTCGTGTAAGGTGTCCGTGCCCTTACTGGACTATTTGAAGGTTATTTTAGGATTACCCCTCTAACGACATGTTTTCAAAACTAAGTCTCATTATTTTCAAATTTTAATCCTATTCTCAAATCGAGTATTTAACGACTACGCGGTCAGTTGCTACAAGTTATATTGTCCCGTACGAGGTGTTCGTCCCCCTGAAGGGGCCGATTGGGGTTATTCGGGGTTAACACCCTCTAGCGACATGTTTATAGTCCAAGTCTGGTTATTTGCAAATCCTTGTCCTATTATTAAACTGAGTATTCCAGAATTACGCGGTCAGTTCTTACTAATTACATTGGTCCCGTACAAGGTGTTCGTTCCCTTATAGGACCGTTTAGGGGCTGTTTTGGGTTTTTCCCCACTAGCGGCATGTTTTCAAGCCTAAGTTTGATTATTTGCAAATTTTGCTTTTATTATCAAACTAAGCATCTTGTGACTATTCGGGCAGTTCTTACGAGTTATATTGATCCCGTGTGAGCTGTTCGAGCCCCTAATGGGGCCATTTGGGGTCTATTTTTGGGTTTTCCCCCTCTGGAAGCATGTCTTCAATCCTAAGTTTGGTCATTTGAAAATTTTCTTACTCTTCTCATGAATATGTGGTCAGTTTTTACGAGTTAAATTGGTACCATGCAAGATGTTCGTGCCACTTAGGGGCCGTTTACGGCCTACTTTGGGTTTTCCCCTTCTAGCGGCATGTTTTCAATCCTAAGTCTGGGTATTATCAAATTTTAGTCCTATTCTAAAACCATGTATCCCGTTACTATGCGATTAGTTCCTACGAGTTACATTGTACCGTGCAAAGTATTTTTGCCACTTATGGGGCCTTTTGGGGGTTGTTTTGGGTTTTCTCCCTCAAGGGGCATGTTTCCAGGCCAAAATCTAGTTATTTTCAAATTTTATTCCTATTCTCAAACAAGCATCTTATCACTACCCGGTCAATTCCTACGACTTACATTGGTCATGTGCGAGTTGTTTCTGCCCCTTATAGGACCGTTTGGGGGCCTGTTTAGGGTTTCCACCCTAATGACATGTTTTCAAGATAAAATCTGGTTATTTATAAATTTTTGTCCTATTCTAAAATCGAGCATCCCGAGACTATGCGATTAGTTCCTACGAGTTAAATTGGTGTCGTGCGAGGTGTTTGTATACCTTATAAAGCCGTTTTGAGGCTATTTTGGGTTTTTCCTCCTCTACTAACATATTTTCAATCCTAATCCTAGTCATTTACAAATTTTAGTCCTATTCTCTAACCAAGCATTTCGTGACTACGCGATCTGCTCCTACAAGTTATATTGGACCTATGCGAGTTGTTTGTGCCCCTTACGGGGCCGTTTAAGGTCTATTTTAGGTTTTTCCTTTCTAGCAGCATATTTTTAAGCCTAAGTTTCATTATTTATAAATTTTAGTGCTATGATTAACCGAGCGTACCGTGACTACACGGTGAGTTCCTTCGAGTTATAATGGTCTCATTTGAGGTTTTCGTGCCCCTTAGGGGGTCGTTTGGGGGATGTTTTGTGTTATCCCTCCTCTAACAGCATGTTTTTAAGCCTAAATCTGGCTATTTGGAAATTTCCGTCCTTTTCTCAAACAGGGCATCCCGTGACTATCCGGTCATTTCCTATGAGTTGCATTGGTCCTTGCAAGTTGTTCTTACCCCTAACAGGGCCGTTTGGGTATTTTCCCCTCTCACAACATGTTTTTAAGCCTAAGTCTTTTTATTTGTAAATTTTAGTCCAATTCTCAAGTTGGGCATCCCGTGACAACACGATCAATTCCTACGAGTTACATTGATCCCTTGTGAAGCGTTTGTGCCCCTAAAGGGGGCATTTCGAGGTGATTTGGGGTTTTCCTCCTCTAGCGACATGTTTTGAAGTCTAAGTCAAGTTATTTTCAAATCTTAGAACTATTCTCAAACTGAGTATTCCGTGACTACATAGTTAGTTTCTACAAGTTACATGTACCGTCGAGGTGTTCGTGCCCCTTACAGGGCCATTTGTTTTGGGTTTTCCCCTCTAGAGACATGCTTTCAAGACTAAGTCTGGTTATTTGCAAATTTTAGTCATGTTCTCAAACCGAGCATCTCATGATTACGTGGTCCTTTTCTACGAGTTACATTGAACCCCTCTGAGTTGTTTGTGCCCCTTACAGTGCCAATTTGGGGCTATTTTGGGTTTTCCCCCTTTAGCGGCATGTTTTCAAGCCTAATTCTGGTTATTTGCAATTTGTTGTCATGTTCTCATGAATACGTGGTCAGTTCTTACAAATTACATTGGTACCGTGCGAGGTGTTCGTGCATCTTAGGGTCCATTTTGGGGGATGTTATCGGTTTCCCCTCTAGCGGCATGTTTTCAAGCCTAAGTTAAGTTATTTTCAAATTTTAGTCCTATTGTCAAACCAGGCATCTCATGACTGCGCAGTGAGTTCCTATGAGTTATATTGTCCCGTATGAGGTATCCGCCCCCTTACTGGGTCATTTGGGGACTGTTTTGGGTTTTCCCCTCTATGGGCATGTATTCAAGCCTAAGTGTGGTTGTTTGCAAATGTTTGTCCTAGTCCTAAACTAGGTGTCTTGTGACTACGTGGTCAATTCTTACAAGTTACATTGGTCTCGTTCGAGTTGAGCCTGCCCCTCATAGGGCAGTGTGGGGGTTGTTTAGGGTTTTCCCATCGAGTGGCATGTTTTCAAGCCTAATACAATTTTTTATCATATTCTCAAATCGAGAGTGCCGAGACTATGCACTTAGCTACTACGAGTTACATTGGTCCCGTGCGAGGTGTTTTATGCCCTTTACTGGGCCATTTATGGGTTGTTTTGGGCTTCCCTCTCTAGCAACATGTATTTAAGCCTAAGTGCAGTTATTTGTAAATGTTAGTCCTATTCTTAAACTGGGCATACAATGACTATGCGATTAGTTCTTTGGGTCACAATAGTCCCGTGCGAGGTACGTGCCCTTTTATGGGGCCGTTTGGGGGTTGTTTGGGTTTTCCCCTCTATTTGCATGTTTTCGAGCCTAACTCTTATTATTTATAAATTTTAGTCATATTCTCAAACCAGGCTTCCCGTGACTATGCGATCAGTTCCTACGAGTTACATTGGTCCCGTGGAGGTGATCGTGACACTAACGGGGCTGTTTGGGGGTTGTTTTGGATTTTTCCCTGTAGCGGAATATTTTTAAGCCTATGTCGAGTTATTTATAAATTTTATTCATATTCATATACCGAGCATGCCTTGTTTACGGGACCAGTTCCTACTAGTTATCCCGTGTGAGGTGATCTTGCCCCTTACGGAGCCTTTTAGGGGTTACTTTTTATTTTCCTCCTCTTGTGGCATGTTTTTAAGGCTAAGTCTGGTTATTTGAAAATTTTAATCATATTCTCAAACCGGGAATCCTGTGAATACGTGATCAGTTCCTATGAGTAATAATGGTCCCGTCGAGGTGTTCGTGCCCCTTACGGGGCTATTTGGGACTGTTTTGGGTTTTCCCCCTCTAGAGGCATGTTTTCAAGACTGAGTCTAGTTATTTACAAATTTTAGTCCTATTTTCAAAACATGCATCCCGTGACTACGCGGTCATTTCTTACGAGTTACATCGGTCTCAGCGAGGTGTTCGTGCCCCTTATGGGCTCATTTGGGGGATGTTTTGGGGTTTTCCACACTAGCGGCTTGTTTTCAAGCCTAAGTCAGGTTATTTGCAAATTTTAGTCCTATTCATAAGTCGGGTTCCCGTGATTACGTGATTAGTTCCTCCGAGTTACATTAGTCCTCCACGAGGTGTTTATGCCGCGTACAGGGCCTTTCAGTGGTTATTTTGGGCTTTCCCCCTCTAGCGGCATCTTCAACCCTAAGTCTGGTTATTTGTAAATTTTTGTCCTATTCTCAAGCCGAGTGTCCCTTGACACAGTTAGTTCCTACTAGTGATATAAGTCCCTTGCGAGGTGTCCGTTCCCCTTACAGGGCCGTTTTGGGGTTGTTTTGGGTTTTTCCCCTCTAACTGCAAGTTTTTAAGCCTAAATATGGTTATTTGAAAATTTTAGTCATATTCTCAAATCGGGCATCCCATGACTGCACAGTCAGTTTCTACGTATAACATTGATCCCATGCGAGGTGTTCGTGCCCCTTGCGGGGTCTTTTGGAGGTTGTTTTGGGTTTTCCTCTCTAGCGGCATGTTTTCAAGCCTAAGCCTGGTTTTTGTAATTTTTAGTCCTATTCTCAAATCGGGCGTCTTGTGATTACACCGTCATTTCCTCCGAGTTACATTGGTCCCATGTGAGGTGGTCGTGCTCTTAAGGGGCCGTTCGGGGTTTGTTTTAGGTTTTTCCCTCTAGTGGCATATTTTCAAGCCTAAGTGTTATTATTTGAAAATTTTAAGATCTATTCTTAAATAGGGCATCTCGTTACTATGCGGTCAGTTGCTATGAGTTACAATGGTCTCGTGCCCCTTAGGGGGAAATTGGGGCCTATTTTGGGTTTTCCCCTCTAGAGGCTTGTTTTCATGTCTAAGTTTGATTGTTTGCAAACCTTAGTCCTATTATAAAATTGGGCATTTCATGACTACGCGATCAGTTTCTACGAGTTACATTGGTCTTGTGCGAGGTGTTCATGCCCCTTACCAGACCGTTTACGGGCTGTTTTGAGGTTTTCCCCTCTAGTGGAATGTTTTCAAGCCTACGTCTGGTTATTTCTAATTTTTACCTTGTTCCCGTGATTTCACAGTCACTTCTTACAATTTACATTGGTCCCCTGAGAGTTTTTCGTACCCCTTGGGGGAATTTGGTGGCTATTTTGAGTGTTCCCCCGGTAGCGGCATGTTTTCAAGTAGAGTTACCTAATTAGCTCCACCTTCTTCTGTCCCACAAATTGGAATGCTCGACACCAAACGGGATGTGCTTGTGATCTAAAATGCGATATGAGGCGACCCATTCAGTTTTATTTGGAAAAAACAACAATTTATAAATTCATTGGAATAAAAAAAAGGCTTACAACTCTATTTTCCTCATTTTGTGGATGCCTTTCATTTCATTGGTTTTATCATCACTGGAACTTATCTCCGACTGTTGATGGTCCTGGTTTTCAAAGCTTCATCTTTTGTCCATGGTGGCTTTGGAAAGAGCAAGAGAGAAATTATAATGATAAATGGAGTTGTACTAAAAAATAAATTTCAAATGTTAAATAATAAACTATTGGGATAGTCTGGCTAAAGTTTCTTTGGGAAGGTGAAAAACTTATGGTTAAATGCTATGTTGGGAAATAAACAAAGTGGATGGGGAAAGTAAAGCCCTATTTAGTTGTGGAAAATAATCTTTTTTCAAGAAAAATTTTCCAAAGAAATTCTGCAAAAATTGAAAATTATAAAATGTGTTCAAGTTTGATATTTTTCCAAAATGGAAAATTGGAAAAGAGTTTTCTAAATTTTCCAGGAAATTGGAAAACCAATATTTCATGTTTTCCCGAATTTTACGAAGTTCAAAAAATATATTTTGACCCTGAACTTTCTATAACATGTATTTAGACTCGTTACCTTTTCGTAAATTATAATTCTATAAATCATATTTTGGCACCTTTACTTTTTGTATATTACATTTGTACCCTAAACTTTATGTAAATACTTTACAACCATACACTTTAAGTAAATCACATTTCACGCCCAAACTTTTAATAAACTACATTTTGAAAACAATAACTTATTTCTACCAAATGAACGTATTTTCCAATTTTATTAAACTTTATATTGAAAATAAAAATTAGAAATGGAAAAGAAAAAGAAAAAGAAAACTGGAAATCGAAAACAGAAAATATTTTTCCAAAGCTAAACAGTGCCTAAGTGTCTCGTGGGTATTATAGATGCAAAGTGGGATAAAATTATAATATCCTTGACGTTTGTACTAAAACTAAGTGTGAAAGGCTTTCTATTATAACCTTTACATAACAAAACAATAAACTAGTACACATAACATGAATGGTTTGCAGAAGTTGTTGTCTTTTAACTGTACAGTGTGCAAAATACATTAGAAAATGTTTTAAGTACAATAGCTGGGATTTTCTCAATGCAAATGGAACTCTATTTGTCTTTGGCGTTAATGTAGTGATTTTTCAGTATAATCATTAAAAAAATCAGTAAAATGTATCAGATAAAATATTAAAATAAAATCGTAGAATCTTAATGTACTAAAAATTGCAAACCAATTTATGTGTTAATCTTGAAACTCTCTCGTATTAGTAGTTAATTATTATATATCATAAATTTTAAATTTACCAGTCGTGCTTATAATATTTGATACTACATGAATTTTTATTTGTTACATAATTTACTTCATAATGTCTATTGTTTGTAAGGACAATTTGTCCATCTTTATGTATATGTTATGTCATAAGCCGTTACAAGATTGATGGTTGAAAAGATCTCATCGTCATCAACAAAATCCGAAATCCGAAGATCAAAAGAAGAAGGAATTTGGGAATCAGACCTGACCGGACCGATCCGGCTCAAATAAAAAGGAACCGATTCGGCTTATCGGACCGATCCGACCAACTACCGGACCGATCCGCTTTGTCAGACTCCAGTAGCCACCGGACCGAATGCAAACCGATGGAGCAATAATTAGCCGAACCGATCCGACTACTACCAGACCGATCCGCCTCTGTTAAAAAGAACCGATCCGGAATAGCGGACCGATCCGCCTCAGATACCGAACCGATCCGGCCTGGATAAGTTCAAACAGATCGTGGCCAGATTTTCTAGGGCAAAGAGTTCCTTATTTAATCCACGATCAGAGGTTGTTTTTCATAAGACTTTCCCACGATTATCAGAGCATATCAACCCTAAAGTCTTCACCTATTGATTCCTATGATTCTAGGTTTTTAGATTCACACATCTTCCATATCTATGTGAATCAAGTTTTGTAACCCAAGAACATCATTGCTGTTGTTCAACCCTTGTGAAGTGGACCGCTCCTTCCTCTTCATTGCAGCCCTACTGGACAGGGATAGTTCCAGCCGCCAGCCCTACTGGAAAGGGAGTCTTCCAGCCGCGACTACAGAATCCGATACCCGAGGGTAATTCTTAGTCAAAAACTTGTATTTCAGTGTAATCCGATTGTAAGCCGTTTTCTTACAAATTATAGTGATATACAAATGGTTTTGCCCCTGTGGGGAATTTTTCCTTAAACTTTGTGTGTTGAATATCTTGTGCATGATTCCATATTGTTTCAATCACACCTAGTTGCATGCTTAGGGTTAATTTGGGTTAAAAAGGGTGTTTATTATATTATTTCTTAATTGAACGCAAGCGCCAACTCTTTCAAATTGGTATCAGAGCAGGTTACGCTAAGTTATCGCGTATTCCTTACTTCCGCAAAATTTTTCTAAAGATATCAATTTTCGAAAAAATTGATTTTTGAAAAGAGCGTGTTCAAATGGAGAAATCATATTATAAAATGCCTATTTTTGACGGGACAAATTATGCTTATTGGAAAGCCCGTATGAGGTCGGCTTTAAAAGCCATTGATGAACGTGTCTGGATTTTAGTTGAACGAGGGTGGACTCCTCCCACTGTGACTGTTGATAATGTGACCAACTTGAAACCTAACATTTCTTGGACTGATGATGAATTTAAATGGTCATCTTTTAATTCTAAGGGTCTAAGTGCTATCTCTGGGTCTGTCACACCTGATGAGTTCAAACGCATAATGACGTGTACCACGTCAAAAGAAGCATGGGATGTTTTGCAACTTACCCATGAAGGAACAAATGCTGTTAAAGAGTCAAAATTGCAAAATTTAACAACTCAATTTGAAACCATCACCATGCATGAACATGAATGTTTTGATGAATTTTATGCTAGGCTGTCTGACATTGTTAATACTAGCTATAATCTTGGTGAACATATTCCAAATGCTAGAGTTGTTAAAAAGATTCTTCGTTCCCTTCCTAAGCGTTTTATACCTAAAGTCACTGTGCTAAATTCCTTGGGTAATTTAAATACACTAAAATTGGAAGAACTGGTAGGAGATTTACAAACTTATGAAATAGACATGTTTCCTAAATCTGCCAAGCCAAAAGATAAGGGAATTGCCCTTAAAGCCCAAGAGAGAAAAAGTAAGGGGTCGGCAAGAAAGAGAGTCGAGTCATCTAGAAAGATAGAAACTTCTGATTCTGAATGTGAGTTTGACATAGATGATTTGGCCTTATTTGCTAAAAACTTCAAGAAAATTCTGAAATTTAAGAAAAATGGGAATTTCAAAGATAAAAAGAATTTTCAGAAAAATAAGTTTGAAAAGAAAGATTTCAAAGAACCCCCTAAAGACAGTGAGAGGTGTTTTGAGTGCGACGGTAAGGGACACAGAGCGTTTGAGTGTGCCACTCGTCTGAATAGGGAAAAGGGTAAAGCTGTCCTAAATGTTACCCTTAGTGACGACAGTGAGGTCGAGTCAGTTGACTCGGGAGATGAGTCACCGCATGATCGTAACTTCACCGCGTTCATGGCTAGTCATGTGAGTACTCCTTGTGCATCTCACGACAATGAGGATACTACTTCACGGGGACACCTCGACAGCGAGAGCGAAAAGAGTGAGGGAGAAGAGGAAGGTAGTGAGGACGAGAGTAACCTTCAACGCGCCTACGCCGAGTTATATAATGAGTCTTTCAAAACTAAAAAACGTAACAAGGCATTAGTTCTTAGGATCACCGCGTTAGAAGAAGAGTTATAAGAGGCGAGAGAGAGAGAGTCCTCCACCTGCACCGCCATGAGAGAGAGAGAGTCTGCCTGGGTTAGTAAAGAGAATTTGCTTAAAGAGAGAGAGAGCAGTTTTGAGAAAGAGAAAGCGGACTTGACTAAACAAGTGGCTAGGCTTACGAATGAGCTCCATTCCTCCTTGGAGACTCGGAAGAAACTTGAAGCCCTTGTTGCCCAGCTTACTCATGACCTTGAGAGAGCTAGGAAAGTCAAGGTACAAATCGAGGACAGATCTGGGAAGATGGGAAAGATGCTCCTCGGTCCCGCTTTAGGTTTTGGTGATAGGCAAGGAATAGGTTTTGATGGTGCCTCCACGTCTCAAATTGCACCGGGACCAATTCCTGAGTTTACTACAACTCCTTATGGCCGTCGTCAAAAACCAAGAAGGAGAGTTCGACCAAGAAAAGCAAACCAAGGTCCTCCTAATACTGTGCCCTTTTCCTCCCATTGCAAAAGAAATGGACACCTTAGGAATGTTTGTTATAGTTTGGGTCGGACACGGCGTACTTTTACTCCTCCACATCATACTGATGAGTTTGCCAGTCTGAGAGAGCGAGTTGAGTTTCTAGCCGCCACATCACAGAGTTTGATGGAGGAATTTCGACGGATGACCTTACCATCAATGAATGCTCCCCACATTCCGGCTAAAACCAACAACAACAAGGGAATACAAAAAGGTACCTACTCTTGGGTTACTAAGAAAGAGAAAAAGGCCCTTGTTGTCCATGTTTCTCTCAAAGCACATAATACCTCTCAGTGGTATTTTGACAGTGGATGCTCCAGACACATGACAAGTGATATCTCCCTTTTTACTCAGATTGAGGATTATGATGATGGGAGAGTTACCTTTGGAGATGGGAGTAAGTCTAGCATTGTAGGACGAGGTACAGTTGAGTTACCAGGACTTCCTAAGCTAGAAAATGTCTTATACGTCAAAGGTTTGAAAGTAAACCTTCTCAGCATCATCCAGCTGTGCGACGATGACTTTGCAGTAAAGTTTGACCGGGAAGCTTGTAAGGTCTATAATCAAGCCGGTAAACTTTTAGTGCAAGGGGTGAGGACAGAGGATAACTGTTATGGGACTGAGCCCAAATCCTCACTTGTCTGCAACAGCGCCACGATCACTCCTATGGATCTGTGGCACCAACGTCTAGGTCATGTGAACGTTAGAGACTTATCTCGTTTAGTTAAAAAGGACCTAGTACGTGGCTTACCGTCACTTGGAAAGCCAACTTCCACGATTTGTGGACCCTGTCAGTTGGGAAAGTAAATTCGTAGCCCACATAGGAAGTTGAATTCCATTACCACATCACGTGTTCTTGAGTTGATTCACATGGATCTTATGGGTCCTACTCGCACGGAGAGTCTAGGTGGTAAGAGATACATTCTCGTGATGGTGGACGATTTCTCCAGGTACTCCATTGTAGGTTTTCTGAGAGAGAAATCCGATGCTGTAGAATTTTTAACGACCAAGTACCGTGTCCTGCAAAATCAACACGGTGTCACTATTAACAGGATGCGTAGTGACAAAGGCACTGAATTCACAGAAGCAAAAGTTGACCTTTACTGTGATAGCCTCGGGATCAAACATGAGTTTTCTGCTGTGAGAACTCCTCAGCAAAATGGGATTGTTGCGAGAAAGAATAGAACGATCCAAGAGATGGCTAGATCTATGCTTCTAGGTCGTAAAGTCTCTAAGAGATTTTGGGCAGAGGCAGTGTCTACTGCATGCCATACGGTGAATAGGGTGTATCTGTGTCCACACACACTTCACACTCCTTATGAGTTGTGGACTGGCAAGAAGCCCAACCTGGCATAGTTCCATGTTTTTGGGAATAAATGCTACATCTTACGGGATAGAGAGCAATTAGGAAAGTTAGACTCCCGGAGCGACGAGGGAATATTTCTAGGATATTCATCGAATAGTAGAGCGTACCGGGTGTTTAACCTGAAGAGCTCTAAGATCATGGAATCAATAAACGTCACCGTGCAAGATGACGAACCTCCGACGGTTATTGGTCCTAATCTTCAGTGTGAGGATGAGGATTGTTCTGACAGTGATTTACCTGTTCCTCTCTCACACTCTGTGGACCCTACTCCTATTTTAGGGGACACTCCTGCTTGGGTTCGCAAGAGTCATGATCCTTCAGCCATTGTTGGCGATCCCACTCTAGGGGTCAAGACTCGTGCTCAGCTAGAGAACGTTGTTAGCCATCTTTGCTACACGTCCAAAGTCGAGCCCAAGAACCATAAAGAAGCTCTCAAGGATGAACACTGGATATCTGCTATGCAGGATGAGTTGCTTCAGTTTAAAAAGAATAATGTCTGGGAATTAGTCCCCCGACCTAGTGAGACTAATGTGATAGGTACCCGGTGGATTTTCAAGAACAAAATGGATGAAAATGGTACCATAATCCGTAATAAGGCTAGGTTGGTCGCTCAAGGCTACACACAGATAGAGGGTGTAGACTTTGGGGAGACATTTGCTCCTGTTGCGAGGCTTGAGTCCGTCCGCTTACTTCTCGCCATCGCATGTCATCTGCACTGCAAGTTATATCATATGGATGTCAAGAGTGCCTTTCTGAATGGCATTCTACAGGAGGAGGTTTATGTGGAACAACCAAAAGGGTTTGAAGACCCTAAGCACCCTGATCACGTCTACTATCTGAGGAAAGCCTTGTATGGTTTGAAGCAAGCACCCCGTGCTTGGTACGAGAGGCTTACTTCCTATCTCTTAGCCCGTGGCTTCAAGAGAGGGGGAGTTGATATGACGTTGTTCGTCAGGAGAAATGACGGTGCTATTTTGGTTGCCCAGGTCTATGTGGACGACATAGTCTTTGGATCCACATGCTCCCAGCATGCTCACCACTTTGAGAAGGAGATGAAAAGTGAGTTTGTGATGAGCATGGTTGGTGAGCTTACATTCTTCCTTGGTCTCCAGGTTCGTCAGCTAGAGGATGGGATGTTCATCTCCCAATCCAAGTATGCTAGAGACCTAGTGAAGAAATTTAGTTTAGACTCCGCTAAGCATGCTCGTACTCCTATGAGTACCACTACCAAGCTTAGTAAGGACACTTCAGGCAAGGACGTAGAGCAAACCATGTATCAGAGTATGATAGGCAGTCTTCTCTACTTTACTGCTAGTCGTCCCGACATTGCCTTTAGTGTTGGAGTCTGTGCGCATTATCAGGCGTCTCCTAAAGAGTCACACTTACTCGCTCTAAAACGTATTATCAAATACATGAGTGGGACTCTCTCATACGGTATTTGGTATTCCTTTGATACCGATGACCGTTTGTCCGCCTATTCGGATGCCGATTGGGCCGGGGACGTAGATGGATGTAAGAGCACTTCGGGTGGGTGCTTCTACTTTGGTTCTGCTCTTGTCTCTTGGTTGAGCAAGAAGCAAAACTCCATCTCTTTGTCCACTGCGGAGGCTGAGTACATCGCCGCCGGGAGTTGTTGCACGCAACTCATGTGGATGAAGCAAATGTTGGAGGATTATGGGATTTCACAGGACACCATGACCATTTCCTGTGATAACACGAGCACGATCCACATATCCCGCAATCCTGTCCAACATTCGCGCACAAAGCACATCAGGTTACGCGAGCACTTTATACGTCAGTTAGTTGAGGAGAAGGTCGTAACCCTGAGTTTTGTTCCTACCGACTGTCAGTTAGCCGATATTTTCACAAAACCTTTAGATGCCCTTAGATTTGAGAGTCTTAGGAAGTCTTTGGGGATTTGCACAGTTGACTGAGGGGTTGGTCTATGTCTAGAATAAGATGCTTCTTCATGTTCATATCATATGCTTCCTATTGCTAGTCTGTTTTATATGTACCATTGCTTAGTTGTACAGCTTTGTTTTATTTGTTGTTTTTTTTCTATTTCTTTTGAAAAATACAAAAAGATTTTCTTTTTAGAAAATTTTTAGAAAAACACAAAAAGATTTTATTTTGATAAAAATTTTTGAAAAATTCAAAAAAGAGATTTGCCTGTTATGGATGAGCATTTAAGTTAGCCAAGTCACAACTTCATTCCATATATTCATGTGACTGTTTGATAGAGATTTGAGAGGCTACATCATTTCATCCATGTGCTTAACATTGATTGGAGTCCTTGAGATGTAATTAGTGATATTTCCTACATGCTTGACTCCTATATCCTTTATTGCACACATGCACGGCTATATCTGATTATTGCACTTGTCAATCTCATGTTGGCTTGAGTGTTTCCATCTCAATCCTGTCTATACAATGTATAAAATGCGATAAAACTTGACAAGATTGGAATGCATGTGAAAACCGTTTTGGTGAGATTGTGTGTATATTCTCATAACGGGGAGGGGCTGCGAAAGTTGATTCTTATCCTTTGCGCAAAAGCCACCGTTAAAAAGGACCTAAAAATGGAGGAATTTTAATATCCGAGGTCCTAAGAGGTTAAAAGAGCCCGAAAAAATTGATAAGGCAATAAAAAGAAATTCATGCCAAATATGGGCCATTTAGGTTTCACCCAATTCTCCAAAGTTTGAGAATTTAGTATTCCTCTATTCAAAATATAAATCTGAGGGAGTTTGGTTGGAGATTGAAAAACGGGTTTGCACTTCCTTAAAAGTCCTGAAAAAGCATGAAAATCATTTTGGACGTTATTGGTGTAGAAATCACTTTGAGCTTTGATTTGTAGATTTGATATAGTCAATATCTTATATTTCCAATCTTTTACACCAAAGGAAGCATTTGAGTTCATTCGTTAGGAATATCCAATATTCATCGTGCACATATGTCATGTTTGTATGCTTTGATTTTCCTATCGAATTTTGATCACCCATTCTTTTACGCTATCATCGACTTGGTTGTTTTATGTTCATTCATGGTGTGATTTTATGCCTTGTGTCACCCCGGTACTTGATTGCTTGATTTATTTCTCTCATTTGTCTATTTGGGGACATCATAAAAAGGGGGAGAATGAATTATCTGATTATGGGGGAGTTTTGAAATTCTGAGAATATCATCTTAAATTGATATATATGATTATGTTTATCTCATTTCAAACTCGTTACGTCACTTGGTATTTGCTTTATCTCATGTGTGTAGGTACATCCTTGATAATCCCATGATACACACCCTGATGAGAAAAGCGTGAAGATTCCTGAAGAATTGAAGAACAAACGATGCAGCCTTAGTCATATGTACCTCTTTCAGTTTTGGGTTCATGAAAGGGTAGATTTGTATAGGCATTGTTCATACTTGATAATTCGAATTTTTTATGTTTGTTCCGGCATAGACATAGGGGGAGATTTGTAAGGACAATTTGTCCATCTTTATGTATATGTTATGTCATAAGCCGTTACAAGATTGATGGTTGAAAAGATCTCATCGTCATCAACAAAATCCGAAATCCGAAGATCAAAAGAAGAAAGAATTTGGGAATCAGACCTGACCGGACCGATCCGGCTCAAATAAAAAGGAACCGATCCGGCTTATCGGACCGATCCGACCAACTACCGGACCGATCTGCTTTGTCAGACTCCAGTAGCCACCGGACCGAATGCAAACCGATGGAGCAATAATTAGCCGAACCGATCCGACTGCTACCGGACCGATCCGCCTCTGTTAAAAAGAACCAATCCGAAATAGCGGACCGATCCGCCTCAGATACCGAACTGATCCAGCCTGGATAAGTTCAAACAGATCGTGACCGAGCATCCCATGACTATGCGGTCAGTTCCTACGTGTTACATTGGTCTCGTGTAAGGTGTTCGTGCCCCGCATGGGGCTGTTTTGGGGGCTATTTTTTATTTTTCCTCTAGCGGCATGTTTTCAAGTCTAAGTTGTGTTAATTTCAAATTTTAATCCTATTCTCAATCTGAGCGTCCCATGACTATGCGATTAATTCCTATGAGTTACATTGGTTCCGTGCGAGGTGTTTTTGTCCCTTAGGGGTGATTTGGGGCGGTTTTGGATTTTTTCCTCTAGCGGCATGTTTTTAAGCCTAAGTCTGGTTATTCGCAAATTTTAGTCCTATTCTCAAACAGAGCATCGGTGACTACACGACCAGTTCCTACGAGTTATGTTGTCCTGTGCAAGGTGTTCGTACCCCTTAGGGGGCATTTGGGGGTTGTTTTGGGTTTCACCCCATTAGCAGCATGTTTCCAAGCCTAAGTCTCATAATTTTCAAATTTTTAGTCCTATTCTGAAACTGTGCATCCCGTGATTATACGATTAGTTCCTACGAGTTACATTTGTCCCGTGGAAGTAGTTCATGCCCTTTACTGGGACGTTCGGGGACCTTTTTAGGTTTTTCCCTCTAGCGGCATGTTTTCATGCCCAAGTCTGGTTATTTTCAAATTTTATTCCCATTTACAAATAAGGCATCCCATGACTATGGGGTCAGTTCCTACGAGTTATAGTGGTCCCAAGCGAGGCATTCTTGACCCTTAGGGACCATTTAGGGGTTGTTTTGGGTTTTCCCCCTCTAGCAGCATATTTTTAAGCCTATGTCTACTTACTTGCAAACCTTATTCCTATTATCATATTGGGCATCTCGTGACTACGCGATAAGTTCCTACGAGTTACATTGCTCCCGTACGAGATATTCGTGCCCCTCATGGGGCCATTTGGTGGTTATTTTGAATTTTCTCCTCTAGCGGCATGTTTTAAAGCCTAAGTCTGGTTATTTGAAAATTTTATTCCTATTCTAAAAATGGGCCTCTCATGACTACGTCATCAGTTCCTATGAGTTACATTTTTCTTGTGCAAGGTTTTTATGCCTCTTATGGTGCTATTTGGGGGTTGTTTTGGGTTTCCCCCTGTAGCAGAATATTTTTAAGCCTAGGTCTAGTTATTTGCAAACCTTTATCCATTATCAAAACGTGCATCCCATGACTATGCAATCATTTTCTACGAGTTACATTGGTCATGTGCAAGGTGTCCCTTGTATATGTGATCAATTCTTACGAGTTATATTTGTCCCGTGTGGGTGTTCGTGACTATACGGGGCCATTTGGATATTATTTTAGGTTTTCCCCCAACAGACATGTTTTCAAGCCTGAGTCTGGTTAGTTGAAAATTTTGGTCATATTCTCAAATCGAGCATCCCATGACTGTGCAGTCAGATCCTACATTGATCCTATGAGAGCTGTTTGTTCCCCTTATAGGTTTGTTTGGGGGTTGTTCTGGGGTTCCCCCTCTAGCGACATGTTTTCAAGCCTAACGCTAGTCATTTATAAATTTTAGTCATATTCTCATACCAGGCATCCCGTGATTATGCAATCAGTTCCTATGAGTTACATTGGTTTCATGCGAGATGTTCGTGCCCCTTATAGGGTCATTTTGGGGTTATTTTGGGTTTTCAAGCCTAAGTCTGGTTATTTTCAAATTTTAGTCCTATTCTCAGACCGATCAACCTTTGACTACTTAGTCCGTTTCTACAAGTTATGTTGGTCCCGTGAGAGGTGTTCGTGCCCCTCACGGTGTCGTTTGGGGTCTGTTTTAGGTTTTCCCCCTCCAGCAGCATGTTTTCAGGCCAAAGTCTATTTATTTGTTAGTATATTCTCAGACCGGGCATCCCGTGACGATGTGCTCAGTTCCAATGAATTACATTAGTTTTGTGCTAGGTTTTTATTCCCCTAATGTGGACGTTCGAGGGTATTTTAGGTTTTCACATTCTAGCGGCATGTTTTTAAGCCTAAGTCTGTTTATTTGTAAATTTAGTCCTATTTTCAAACAAAGCATCCCGTGACTAAGCGGTCAGTTCCTGCTAGTTACATTGGTCCCGTGCAAGGTGTCCGTGTCCCTTCAGGCGGCATTTGGGGATTATTTTTTGTTTTAACCCTCTTGTAGCATGTTTTCAAGCCTAAGTCTGCTAGTTTGCAAATTTTTATCGTATTTTCAAATCGAGCATCCCATTACTATGCGATCACTTTCTATGAGTTATATTAGTCGCGTGCGAGTTGTTCTTGCCCCTCATGGGACCATTCTTGGACTATTTTTTGTTTTTCTCCCTATAGCGGAATATTTTCAAGCCTAAGTCTGGTTATTTTTAAATTCTAGCCCTATTTTCAAACCGAGCATCTCGTGACTATGGGGTCAGTTCCTACGAGTTATATCGATCCCAAGCATGGCGTTCATGCCCCTTAGGGGATTGTTTTGGGTTTTTCCCCAGTAGCAGCATATTTTCAAGCCCAAATCTTATTATTTGTAAATTTTAGTCATATTCTAAAACTAGGCATCCCGTGACTATGCAGTTGGTTCCTATGAGTTATGTTGGTCCCGTGCAAGGTTTTCGTGGCCCTTGCGGAATCGTTCTTGGAGTATTTTTTGTTTTCCCCTCTAGCGGCATATTTTCAAGCCTAAGTCTGGTTATTTTTGAATTTTCATTCTATTTTCAAATTGGGCATCCCGTGACTATAGGTTCGTTGTTACGAGTTACATATATCCCGTGCGTGGCGTTCATGCCCCTTAAGGGGTCATTTAGGGGCTATTTTGGGTTTCCCCCATCATGTTTTTAAGCCTAAGTTTATCTATTTGTAAACTTTAGATCTATTCTCAAATCGGGCATTTTGTGACTACGCGGTCATTTCCTACGAGTTACATTGATCTTGTGCGAGGTATTCATGCCTCTTGGGGGCCGTTTGGGGGTTATTTTGGGTTTTTCCCTTCTAGCGACTTGTTTTCAAGCCTACGTCTCATTATTTTCAAATTTTATTCATATTTCAAAATCGGGCGTCTCGTGATTATGCGGCCAGTTCATACGAGTTACATTAATCCCGTGCAAGGTTCGTGCCCCTACGGGGTCATTTGGGGACTGTTTTGGGTTCTCCCCTCTAGCAACATATTTTCAAGCCTAAGTCTAGTTATTTAAAATTTGTAGTCATATTCTCAAATCAGGCATCCCGTGACTGCACGGTCAGCTCTTACAAGTTACAATGGTCCCGTGACAGTTGTTCATTCCCCTTAAGGACCATTTGGGGGTCGTTTTAGGATTTCATCCTCTACCGGCATGTTTTCAAGCCTAAATCTGGTCATTTGCAAATTTTAGTCGTATTCTCAAACTAGGCATCTCGTGACTACGTGGTCAGCTCCTAAAAGTTATATTGGTCCTATGCAAGGTGTTCGTGCCCCTTAGGTGACCGTTTGGGCATTCTTTTGAGTTATCCCCTCCAGCGGCATGTTTTAAGCCTAAGGTTGGTCATTTTAAAATTGTATTCCCATTATCAAACCGGTAATCACATGACTACATGGTCAGTTTCAACGAGTTACATTATTCCCTACGAGGTGTTCGTACCCCTACGAGGCCGTTTGGGGAATGTTTTTGGGTTTTGCCCTCTGGCGGCTGTTTTTAAGCCTAGGCCTGGATTTTTGCAAATTTGTCCTATTGTCAAACAGAGCGTTCCAAGACTATGCGGTCAGTTCTTACGAGTTTTATTGGTCTCATGCGAGGTCTTTGTCCCTCTTAAGGGATTGTTGGTTAGCTATTTTGGGTTTTCCCCTCTAGCAGCTAGTTTTTAAGCATAAGTCTGGTTATTTGCAAATTTTAGTCCTATTATAAAACTGGGCATCCCGTGACTAAGCGATCAATTTCTATGAGTTACATTTGTCCCGTGCGGGGTGTTAGTGACCCTTATAGGGCCATTTGGGGAGATGTTGGGTTTTTACCCTCTAATGGCATATTTTAAGCCTAAGTCAGGTTAATTATAAATTTTAGTCCTATTATCAAATCTGGAATCCCGTGACTAGCGATCAGTTCCTACGAGTTACATTGTTCCCGTGCGAGGTGTTCGTGCCCCTTACGGGGCCGTTTGGTGGCCGATTTGGCTTTCCACCCTCTAGCGGCATATTTTGAAGCCTAAGTCTGGCTATTTGAAAATTTTAGTTATATTCTCAAATCGGACATCTCGTGACTTCACGAATAATTCCTACGAGTTACAATTATTCCGTGCGAGGTGTTCATGCCAGTAAGGGGGCGTTGGGGCTATTTTTAGTTTTCACCCTCTTGTTGTACATTTTTAAGCCTAAGTCTCATAATTTACAATTTTTAGTCATATTCTCAAACAGAGCAACTCGTGACTATGCTGTCAGTTCCTAGGAGTTACATTGGTCCCGTGTAAGTTGTTCGTTCCCCTTCGAGGTCGTTTGGAGGTTGTTTTGGGCTTTACCCCTCAAGCAGCATCTCTCAAGCCTAAGTCTAGTTATTTGCATATTTTAGTCATATTCTGAAATTGAGCATCCCCTGACTATGCGGGCAGTTCTTTCAAGTTACATTGGTCTCGTACGAGGTGTGCGTGCCCCTTAGAGAGTCATTTGTTGGTTGTCATGTTTCTCCCCTCTAGCAGCATGTTTTCATTCTTATGTCTTGTTATTTGCAAATTTTAGTTCGATTCTCAAACCAGGCATCCCGTGACTATGCGATCGGTTCCGACGAGTTACATTGGTCTCCTGTGAGGTATTCGTGCCCCTTACGGCGTCACTTGGGCGTTATTTTGGGTTTTTCCCCTCTAGCGATATGTTTTCAAGCTTAAGTCTGGTTATTTTCAAATTTTAGTCATATTCTCAAAACGGGCATCCCATGCTATGCGGTTAGTTCCTATGAGTTACATTTTATAGAGCTAGGTGTTTGTGCCCCTTGCATAGTCGTTTGGGTTTTTGGTGCTTTCCCCCTCTAAAGGCATGATTTCAAGCCTAAGTTTTGTTATTTGCAAATTTTAGTCCAATTCTCAAATTGACCATCCCTGATTGCTCGATTAGTTCCTATGAGTTATATTCGTCCCGTGCGAGGTATTCGTGCCCCTCATGGGGCCATTTGGGGTTGTTTTGAATTTTCTCCTCTAACGGCACGTTTTCAATCCTAAGTTTGGTTATTTATAAATTTAAATCCTATTTTTAAACTGGGCCTCTCGTGACAACGTCATCAGTTCCTACGAGTTACATTTTTATCGTGCGAGGTTTTTATGCCCCTTACGGTGCTATTTAGGGGCTATTTTGGATTTTCCCCTCTGGCGGCGTGTTTTCAAACCTAAGTCTAGTAATTGGTAAATTTTAGTTTTATTTTTAAACCGCGTATCCCTTGACTGCGCGGTCAATTCCTACGAGTTATAGTTGCTCCGTGTGAGGTATGTATGTCCCCTACGGGGCTGTTTAAGGGCTATTTTGGACTTTCCCCTCTAGCAACATGTTTTCAAGCCTAAGTCTGATTGTTTTCAATTTTTAGTCCTATTTTCAAAACGAGCATCCCGTGACTATAGGGTCAGTTCCTACGAGTTATATCGGTCTCGTGCATGGCGACCGTGCCCCTTAGAGGGCTATTTTGGGTTTTTCCCCTCGGTAGCATGTTTTCAAGCCCAAATCTGGTTATTTGCAAATTTTAGTCATATTCTCAAATCAGGCATCCCGTGACTACGCGATCAGTTCCTGCGAGTTACATTGGTTCCATGTAAGGGCTTCGTTGCCCTTAGGTGGTCGTTTGGGTGTTCTTTTGAGTTATCCCCTCCAGCGGCATATTTTCAAGCCTAAGTCTAGTTATTTGTAAATTTTAATTATATTCTCAATTCGGGTGCCTCGTAACTACATGATCAGTTTCTACGAGTTACATTGGTCCCGTGCAAAGTGTTCGTGCCTCTATGGGGCCGTTTGGGGACTGTTTTGGGTTTTCCCCTCTAGCAGCATGTTTTTAAGCCAAGTCTAGTTATTTGCAAATTTTATTCCTACTCTCCAATAGATCATTTCGTGAGAACGAGGTCAGTTTTTACGAGTTGCATTAGTCCCGTGCGAGGTGTTTGTCCCCCTTAGGGGATTGTTGGTCGGCAGTTTTGAGTTTTACCCTCTAGCAGCTTGTTTTCAAGCCCAAGTCTGACTATCCTGAAATTTTAATCCTATATTTAAGTCAGTTATCCCATGACTACGCGGTAAAATCTTACGAGTTTCATTTGTCCCGTGCGAGGTGTTCGTGCCACTTATAGGGCTTTGGGGGGTATTTGGAGGTTTTTGCCCTCTAGCGGCATATTTTTCAGTCTAAGTCTAGTTATTTGAAAATTTTACTCTTATTCTTAAATCGGGTATCTTGTGACTACTCATCCATTTCCTACGAGTTACACTGAATCCGTGAAAGGTGTTCGTACCCCTCACGGGGCCGTTTTGGGGTTGTTTTTGGTTTTCCTCCTCTAGCGACCTGTTTTCAAGCCTAAGTTTCATTATTTGTTAATTTTAGTAATAATATCAAGTTAGGAATCCTCTGGCTATAAGATATGTTCCTATGAGTTACGTTGGTTCCGTGCAAGATGTCCATGCTCCTTAGGTGGCCGTTTGGGATAATTTGGGGATTTTATCCTCTAGCGGAATATTTTTAAGTATAAGTCTGGTTATGTGTAAATTTTAGTTCTATTATCAAACTGATCATCTCGTTTCTACGCGGTCTGTTCTTACGATTTATATTGGTCCCATGTAAGGTGTTTGTGCCCTTTAGGGGCTGTTTTGGGGCAATTTTGGGTTTTACCCCTCTTGCGGCATCTTTTCAAGCCTAAGTCTGGTTATTTGCAAATTTTAATCCTATTTTAATTTCTAGCATCCCATGATTACGCGGTCAGTTCCTACAAGTTATATTGGTCCCGTGCCAGGTATTCTTTCCCCTACGGAGGCGTTTGGGGGTTATTTTTGGTTTTACCCCTCTGGAAGCATGTTTTATAGCCTAAGTCTGGAAATTTGTAGAATTTAGTCCTATTCTCAAACTGAGCATCCCATGACTATGCGGTTAGTTCTTATGAGTTACGTTGGTCCCGTGCAAGGGGTTCATTCCCCTTACGAGACCATTCTTGGATGTTTTCACCCTCTAGCGGCATGTTTCCACGCCTAAGTCTGGTTATTTTAAAAATATTGTCATATTTTCAAATCAAGCATCCCATGACTATGGGGTTAGTTTCTACGAGTTACATCGGTCCCGTGCATGGCTTTCGTGCCCCTTAGGGGCGTTTAGGATTGTTGTGGGTCCCCCCCCCCCCGTAGCATGTTTTAAAGCCTAAGTCTAGCTATTTGCAAACTTTAGTCCTAATCTCAAATCGGGCATCATGTGACTACTCGGTCATTTCCTACTAGTTACATTGATCTTGTGCTAGGTATTCATGCCTCTTGGGTGCCGTTTGGGGGTTGTTTTGGGTTTTTCCACACTAGCGGTATGTTTTAAAGGCTAAGTCCCATTATTTGCTAATTTTAGTCATATTCCCAAATCGGGCATCCCGTGACTACACGGTTGGTTCATACGAGTTATATTGGTCTCGTGCGAGGTGTCATGCCCTTACGGGGTCGTTTGGGGAGTGTTTTGAGTTTTTCCCTCTAGCAACATGTTTTTAAGCCTAAGTCTGGTATTTGCAAATTTTAGTCATACTCTCAAATCGGGCATACTGTGACTAAATGGTCAGCTCCTATGAGTAACATTAGTCCCGTGAGAGCTATTCGTTCCCCTTACTCGATCGTTTGGGGGTTGTTTTGGAATTTTCCCCTCTAGTGGCATGTTTTCAAGCCTAAATTTGGTTATTTGCAAAATCTAGTCGTATTTTCAAACTAGGCATCTCGTGACTGCACGGTCTGTTCCTAAAAGTTATATTGGTCCCGTGCGAGGTGTCCGTACCCCTTAAGTGACCATTTGGGCATTCTTTTGAGTTATCCCCCCCAGCGGCATGTTTTCATGACGAATTCTGGTTATTTGTTAATTTTATTCCTCTTATCAAATCGGGCGTCCCATGACTACACGGTCAATTTTTACGAGTTACATTAGTCTCTGTGAGGTGTTCGTACCCCTATGAGGCCATTTGGGGAATTTTTTGGGTTTTGCCCTCAAGCAACATGTTTTCAAGCCTAGGCCCGGATATTTGTAAATTTGTCATATTCTCAAACAGAGCATCCCAAGACTATGCGATCAGTTCTTACGAGTTTCATTGGTCCCATGCCAGGTCTTTGTCCCCCTTAGGGGATCGTTGGTCAGTTATTTTGGATTTTCCCCCTCCAGCAGCTTATTTTCAAGCCTAAGTCTGGTTATTTACAAATTTTAGTCCTATTATTAAATCGGGCATCCCGTGATTATGCGATCAGTTCCTGCGAGTTACATTTATCCCGTGGAAGGTTTTCGTGCCCTTTATAGGGCCATTTATGGGTATTTTGGATTTTTACCCTCCGATGGCTTATTTTAATCCTAAGTCTGGTTAATTTCAAATTTATTCTTTTCTCAAACCGAGCATCCCCTGATTACACAGTCATTCCCTACGAGTTACAATTGTTTCATTCGAGGTGTCCATGCCCCTAAGAGGGTCGTTTGGGTTATTTTGGGCTTTCACCCTCTAGCTGTGCATTTTTAAGCCTAAGTCTAGTTATTTGTAAATTTTAGTCCTATTCTCAAACAGAGCATCCCGTGACTATTTGGTCAATTCCTACGAGTTACATTGGTCCCATGTAAGGTGTTCATTCCCTTAGGGGCCATTTGGGGGTTGTTTTGGGTTTTACCCCTCGAGCAGCATCTTTCAAGCCTAAGTTTAGTTATTTGCATATTTTAATCCTATTCTCAAATCGAGCATCGCGTGACTATGTGATCAGTTCCTTCAAGCTATATTGGTCCCGTCCGAGGTGTTCACGCCCTTTAGAGGGTCATTTGTTGGTTCTTCTGGGGTTCTCCCCTCTAGCAGCATGTTTTCAAGCCTACGTCTAGTTATTTGCAAATTTTATCCTATTCTCAAATCGGGCATCTCGTGACTACGCGATCAGTTCCTAAGAGTTACATTGATCTCGTGCGAGGTGTTTGTGCCCCTTACGGGGTCCTTCAGGGGATGATTTGGGTTTTCCCTCCTAACGGTATGTTTTTAAACCTATGTCTAGTTATTTATAAATTTTTGTCCTATTCTCAAATCGAGCATCCCACGACTACGCGGTTAGTTCCTACGAGTTACACTCTCTTATGCGAGGTGTTTGTACCCCTCACGGGGTTGTTTTGGGTTGTTTTGGGTTTTCCCCCTCTAATGGAATGATTTCAAGCCTAAGTTTGGTTATTTGCAAATTTTAGTCAGATTCTCAAATCGACCATCCCGTGACTACATGATGAGTTCCTACGAATTATATTGTCCCGTGCAAGCTATTCATGACCCTCACGGGGCCATTTGGGGGTTATTTTGTAATTTCCCCTCTAACGGCACGTTTTCAGGCCTAAGTCTGGTTATTTGCAAATTTTGATCATATTCTAAAATCGGGCCTCCCGTGACTATGTTATCAGTTTCTATGAGTTACATTTTTCTTGTGCGAGGTTTTTATGCCCCTTACGGTGCTGTTTGGGGGTTGTTTTGGATTTCCCCCTCTAGCGTCATGTTTTCAAATCTAAGTCTAGTTATTGGAAAATTTTAGATCTATTCTTAACCTGTGCATCCCTTGACTACGTGATCAGTTCCTACGAGTTATAGCTGCTCCATGTCTCTACGGGCCCGTTGGGAGGATATTTTGGCTTTTTCCCTCTAACGGCCTATTTTTTAGCCTAAGATTGGGTATTTTCAAATTTTAGTCCTATTTTCAAACCGGGAATCCCGTGACTATAGGATCAGTTCCTACGAGTTACATTGGTCCCGTGCGAGGAGTTCGTTCCCTTAGGGGGTTGTTGTTTTAGGTTTTCCTCCTCTAACGGCATGTTTTCAAGCCTAAGACTCATTATCTAAAAAAATTAGTCATATTCTCAAACCGAGCATCCCATGACTACGCAGTCAGTTCGTACGAGTTACATTGGTCTCGTGCGAGGTGTTCGTGCTCCTAAACATTCATAATTCAAACAAAACATTCATAAATCAAACTAAATATTCGTAAATCAAACTAAACATTCATAAATCAAACTAAATTGCCAATATATTATCAATATCATAATAGGCCAAAATTTGAATACAAATCAAAATGTCAAGGGCTAACATAATAATAGGATACAAATAGGATTTGTCAAGGGTAAAATAATGTTTTTATATCTATCTTCCTCTAAATTAACTAAAAGATCCTCCAAATTAGGGTTGTCATCAAGAGTAGACTGGAACTCTTTAAGAGCCTTTAATGCATCTTCTTGAGTGGACATATCCTTTGGTGCATGCATAATAATAGACTAATTATCATCATTTATGCACTTCGAGTAGAATACCTCATTTACATTCTGAAAGGCATAAATAAAAGGCTCTTCAACTATGTGATCTTTACTCTTCATCTTCGATAAATCTACAATGATTAGTTTGGAGTCGGGATCAACTTTATTAGCATTCGTAGTGACCACCACATTCACCCAGTCACAATAGAAAATAGTTTATGTGAAATCTAAATAATCGAGTTCCAAGATTTATTAGACAATCCTATAATACGTTAGCACTATATCTTTTAGATTTTTATCGCTTTTATTTGAAACTCGGGTAGTCAAGGCAGGAATTGAAATTCTGCTGTTTTGAGTCAAAAGTTTTTATCCAGATGGATATGAAACGAAATCAAAATTTTTGGTGCGAAATTCCATATACTCTTTTGCCAAAAATTTGGAACCTTTTGCTAGGTGTGCAAGCCTTAAAGAGACATCACCTCTTTTTAGAAGCTGCATTTATTATTGAATTTGAATTAGGGCATATTTTTACCATTCATGAATAAATAATCGCACACATAAGAGGTGAAAATTATATTTTTTAATATTCATGCACTAAAATCATTCGTCGCGCAATTTATCCTCTAATTTTGAGCAATTTCGTTCTCGTACTTCCTAAAGGTAAATTGTAGGGTTTAGATCATGATATATAGAATACATATAATCAAACAAAAATAATTCATTTAATTATGTAGCTACATAATCTCTCCAATCTTTAATTTCATCCTGCGATTTGGAGATATATTGAATTGTTTTCTCATATTATCGATTAGTAAGTCTCACCTCTTTAAGGTTCCCAAAAGGCAATTCATCCTCAAACTCATCAAGTTTATCAATCACTTGTTCTCCACGAGGAATGAACCACCTCAGCTCTTGTTCTGGCATATTCTTACGAGTGTATAGCAATAATTCCACAGTTACGTACTCTTCATCAATTAACCCTCCAATATACCGTGTATTCTTTACGTAATCTTAGAAGGTTTTCATCAAGCACCCAAAAGGATACATCTAGCGATACCTAACGGGACCACACAATAAAGCCTCATCGCATGACGAAGGAAAATATTTCTCTAATACACAAATTGCCTCAACTAAAGTTGATTTTGTAGCTTTAATGTGTTTTCTGTTTATCACTTTTGCACAAAGTAGGGTAAAGCACAAATTAATTTGCATAATTTTCTGACGGAGATCTTTATGTATAGAGAAGAAAAGCCTAAATAGCAGAGGGATTAATTAAATGATGACATGCCAGTCGTGAGACTTGCACTGTTTCAGGTCATTTATTTGGTAGCTTACTACTCTATGAAAATTACCGGAATAACTATTTGGAGTCTCTTCAACTCAAACAAAGTGCCTAAGATTATTTTTTTTCTATCGAATAGTCAAAGTGAAAGTAGTTAGGGGACAGAAATTCTTTTATTGTTGGATCATTTTTTAACCACAATTTTTTCTTTAATTTCAACTTTTGTAGATCACGACGCACTCGCTCTCCATCTTTTAAATGAGATCCACCGAGACATGTTCCTATCAGATATTTCATAATATTCTTCTCCACGTGCATCACATCAATTACATGCCTTACACGATGATCTTTCCAATATAACAAGTAAAAAAAATTGATTGTCTGGACCATGCCTTAGTTTTACTAGGGTCGTTTGGATCCTCACTTGTTTATGCTTATGGTTTAAAAATCTAGGATCTTTGCCTATATTTGTATTCCTCACAACCATAGACTTCGCCTTATCCTCAATATACTGACCATAAAATCGAGCAGGTATCATCCTATGCTCGTAACCGATATTCAAGAAGTTAGACTTATCGTTCTTAAAAGGATAACTGGTCGGTAGAAATCTACGATGACCTGTATAACTCATCTTACCACTATAATGTAGCCAAGTGGCTTCAATTTTCTCCCCACATATAGGACATCCATAATAACCACGAACATTGCAACCGAACAAGGTCCCATAAGTAAGAAGGTCGTGGATCACCCACATCACCATTGCTTTAAATGTGAACTCTTCACCCTTATAACAGTCAAACGTCATCATGCCTTTATCCCACAACTCTTTAAGTTCTTTGATTAATGGGGCTAATAATATATCAATATCATTATCATTATCAAAAGCCTTCGGCCCGGGCATCAATAAAGACAATAAGGTTAACTCATTTCTCATTCACAGTGTTTGAGGGAGACTTAAAGGCGCCATGAGAACTGGCCAATAACTCTCATTAGTACTTAAATTACCAAAATGGTTAAATCTATAGTTGATAATGTAAAACGGACATTGTGCAGTTCCTTCGCAAATTCATGGTGTCGTGCGCTTTAAAGTTTCCAAATGAGTGAATCAACCTGATAACGCATGAGATTCCCACCTACTTAGCATCGAGCATGCCATGTCATTGATTCTTCTATCCATGGTACAGTGAAAAATCATTTTAATCGTAGTCTGAGTGGAAAATACTTCAAAACCTTTTGTGGAACTTGTGAGCACTTGCGATATTTTACAGTCGTGTTTTTTCCATTCTCACAAGCCACATATCTACGCTCACTGTATAAAGGACACTCATCCTTCTCTTCATAATCATTATGGTACAATATGCAATCATACTAGCATTCATGAATAAATTTGTACTTTAAACTGAAACCCTTTAAGCTCTTCTTCATATTAGGATAATTGTCTGGTAACATATTCTCTTTTCTTAGAATGTCTTTAACCCACTTAAGAATTTCGGTTACATCCTTGACCAAAAAATTAAATTGACTCTTCAAATTATGCAACCCAACCATTGCATATAATACCGAGCGATCTTCATCGCAGTCTTTATACACCGGTCTATCCGCCTCGACTTTCAATTATATGTATTCATGATCTTCTGGTAATTCAGCATCAACTTATTCATTGACTTGGTCATAATGCACACTATACTTATCCATAGATTGGTTATTTTGATGGTGGTGGACTCCATAAGGATCATCAATTACGTTAGTCAATAGGACAATGTGTTGGTGAATCATGTACCACTTCCACTTGGTAGGATTCCGTTCTGCGATCGGGTACCAGTATTTCCTTCGGAACATAAGGTATATTCTCCACTTCAGTAAATGCAACTCATCATATTCTAAATACTTATATTTTTCATTCATACAATGGGTCCATGGACATGCAATCTTGTTACTTTTAAGATTTTTATAAGCGTACTTAACAACTTCTTGAATGACCTTTACATGATTATCAGATATTCAGTTACTCTCCCCCATCCACTCTTTGTATTGTGGGAAATCCATTAAATAAGCTTTAAAATTCAATTCACATATATTGAAACAGAGGTCATGTTGCATACAAGAATGCACAATTCATAATTCAATCAAATTATTCAGCACAACTTAAACTCAAATTAAAAAAATTAAATTAACTTAAATAAACAAAATATTATTACAACTTGTTCTCAAATATTACAAATTGTCAAACATTGTTCATGAACTAAGCTTGACCAACAAATAAACTGGCTAAGTGGTAAAATAATTTACGTATTATTTAAGTGCATCCATTTAAATCTATGTCCTATCTGACCATTTAGACCGCCTTATGTCCTATCTGACGATTTACTCTTTAAATCTACATAGGATTTGGACCCCAGCCTGTGGATATCAACTTTCTTCACCCTATTTTATTTATTCTTCTCCTCTCGACCATCTTTTTGTCCATCACCTCATTTTTCATAAAATTGTTCCATTGATCACTCGGTATTTTAACCTTCAAAGGCACTCTGTCTCTCAGAGCCAAAATGTTAGAGCTCAATGCCCCCTTTAAAAAAAGTTTCTACTGAATGTTTCTTCGACATGTTCTCAGTCGTTCAACAACCCAAGAAATAACCTTTTACTTTGAATGGTTGGGGAATGAAAAACGCTAGCATAGTTGGTCATAAATGTCATCCTTGATAGCTTGATCAAATGTATTCCTCTTATCTGTTGCCTCGACTCCCATATTCATTTTCTCAAGAGACAAATACTTGGATTTAAATACTTGAAGGTTATTTTTATCGCCAGTGGTATTATTCCTGAGAAGGCAGAACCCAAAGGGCTTTTTCTCATTTACTCGTGAGGTGTATGGAGCGTTCGATGGGAGCATTAGAGTAACGGAGGTTTGTTGCCTACTCGTTAAAGGATTAGTGGACTGAACCAATGGTGGAGTAGATAATTTCTCACCATGTGGTGATGAAAACTCTTGCTGGCGTGAAGGAGATGAGAATCATGGTTTGGGTGTTACCTCATCACTTGGTACGCTCTATCCATTGTCACTCAACATTATCTATAATAAAAAAAAAGTAACAAAATCATTATGATAACATGAAATCATAACTAACTAATCATGTTTACAAATGTATATATATACATATATATATATATATATATATAACTTCTCATAATAAGACTTTAAAATATGTTCAATGTTTCTGATCTCCATCCGTTTGGTATTACTTTTTAAAAACCTATGGATTTTTTCATGTGACTAACTAGGAGGAAGCGTATCTATGATTGATGTACAGATGTTCGTGACATGAACTCGTAATCCCATCTTCTTTGACTTATTGGAAAAATTCAATTTAGTATGCATATGTTGCGAGACATCCCACTATTGGTCAATGCTCTTTGTATGCAGTTGTATCCATAAGGGGTGAATTTTTTTCTGCCTTCTCTAACAACTTAAGAAAGATTAGGGCTACGTCGGGATTATGTTCGAACATGTACTCTTTCTCGTAGGTAAAATATAATATGAACTAATATGTACTCCTTTTGGAGATAAACTCCACGATTTGTAAGGTTGTTAAACTGTTCGATCATCTTCTCCTATACTTGTAAATAGGAGTACTCTCTAAATGGCGTGCACTAATAAAATAGGTATAAGTGCGGTCTAATTGCAAACTCTCGTACTCTTGTTGCCGATTATTATCACCGTTCCTCATTTTTCTTGAGAAAAATAAATGACGGTGTGAATATGAGTCCTACAAGTAATGGCTATAATTATTCATTAACTAGCTATTATTTTTTAACTGATCCAATTTCAGTTTATCTTATTTTAACATATGAGAACAGATGTAAGTTGGAATCATGCGTATGAATGTGCAAATAACCAATTTTCCTGTCCATTTCATTAGTACCTTACAAACCACTGTCTACCGTTTCATAAGGTGCAAGGAATCAATATCTTTGCATATAACCTTTCATAAAGTAAAGCGTTTAAGTAAGGGTATATTGGTTTGATTAAGGTTTTGAGACATCACGACTACCCTTCTCTAAACCTGATGCGTGGGACATCTCACCGAAGTGAAATCCATATAAGGAATCCCCCGATACATTTACATTTAAATAGTGGGACGGAAGGATTAGAGCCTCCGAATAGCGGGACCAAAACCCGTTGCCTTACCACTTGGCCACACCCTATTTCAATTCGTCACTTTTAGTTATTTATCATTTAGATTGAGTTTGATTATGATATACATGTATAGGGATGATTCGCATGCAGGTTTGATTTCCAGAAATTAGGTATCGACAAATTTAACTATGGGTGTTAGATTTTCTTAAGTTGATGATAATTATTTTAGGAATTTTTTTATTAATTATTGTAGAGATCATCATTACCCATGAATGGACTGAAATTTAGATGTATTTGCCCTTATTTAACATTCTTTGTGCAAAACGCACCTAACTGGAGATTTGGGATTTAAATTGTTGAGATATGAAATTTTTAGTAAAATGTTTGGGATTAAATGAGGGTGAAACTGTGATGAAATTCTGGGCTGCGACTGTAGGATCTTTAAGGAGTTTTGGGTCTGTGAGAAAACCCAGAACTGTTAGAGGCGGTGGAAGGAGATGAGATGTCATTCAAACGAGGTCGCGGGTCATTCGAATGACATGCCATGTCGTGCGAATGACTTCAGCAGCCGTTCGAACGATGTGGAAAATTCTCTCTCCTTCCCCTTTCTGCCGTAGCCTTGATTTCTGCATTTTTGGGTTCCTACATTTAGTTATTCACGAATAGTTTTGGTGGGACTATAATAAAGGAACAAATATGAATCTTTATGGGTTAATAAATTTATGGAGTAGGGTTATACTCATATTGTAAATTATAATAATTACCATTAACTAGTAGTTAAGTGATTATTTATGAACTCAAGCTAATAATTTATGGGATTTTAAATTATGAATAAATGAGAAATATTGTGAATTATTAAATGAGGAATATTATTAGTAATTGCAGAGAAATTGCCTATACATATTATAGAGATAAATGATATGTACTATTATGTATTTATGTGGACATACCATATTCGTGGACCATCCTATCGGCGTGGGGTTCGCCCGTTCGGGTCGCGTACCACACGTCGGCACAGGTGGGCTTGATGATGTGTAGGCCATACAGGTACTACGTGGAGGCTCCACCCACTAAAGGTAGGGTTGGGTCTGATCGTTCATGTATTACCGTTGGGTATGGGCCGTATACAGGTGTCCTGCATAGGGACCGCCCCCAACTTATGTGTGTTATGTGTCGTCCGCTTAGGAATAAGAGAATTCCTCCGGACTTGCCAATAGAGCACGAATGGACACCAACGGTAGATGCCCTTGTGTGTCAAATATATGAAAGGGCATATATTATAAATTGACCGGACTTGAATTGAATAATTTGAATTGTTTAAGAAAAAAATAGATAATATTTATGTATGAAATCCTATAATGCATAATAGAGGTTTATGCTCTTTTGATATATTTCTGAGACTATAATCATTGATTGTTGAAAATTTAAGGTAGAAATTACATTTAAATGATTTATTTCTGTCATCCCCGCTTATAAATTGAGGCATTGTCACCATTCACTATTTGGAAATTGTTGGGATGCGAATGATATTTGTTTAGAGGAGGGGCGAGGTGTCATACGCATGTGAATGACGAAAGGGGGGGGGGGGGATAATTATTGTGCATATACTGTATAATTACATTCATATTTTATTCAAGTTAATTCTTACACACCTCGGGCTCTAACCCAAATATAAATATTTTCTCCCCTCAGGTGCTCTAGACAAGGATAGTTGGATTGTGCTGTAACAGTCCCACGATCTCGCTTGCTCTCCAAATTTAGATTCAGTTACTTCTAGCATAGGTGCCTTTTCATATCCAGTTATTTATTATTTGGAACAGTTATAAGGGCATAAGGCCGATACTCTTTCTTTTATGTCGGTTGGGGTTTTATTCTCTAGTTGGAAGTTATTATTACTATTATTATAGTGGTTTGGAATATTGGATTAGTGTGTATGTGTTCTTTGTTTTATAAATGCAGAAGTTTTGGCAAATAACTTATTTATAATTACTTGGTGCTAAGAATGATATTTATTGACACACAAGCCCTATCTTCGGCGTATTGTGCCTGGCCAGCCTTTACATGTACAAATAAACAACCATCTCTCTCCAAAAGCAATTTGTACTTTCAATATTAAGCGCAACCAAACCTCCACCCCACAACCAAAAAAAAGAAAAGAAAAAATTATCTATGTCCACCCCAAACCCCACCCCCCAAAAAAGCATGTGTGCTATTACGCTCACCCCCCCCCCCCCCCCCCTAAAAAAAGAAAAAAAAAATAATGTGTGTTGTGCTTATGACAAAAAATTGCACATATATAAGTTGTGGACCTAGAAATGATGTCAATAACTTGGTGTTATTTCTTAATTTATTTTAATTTAGGATTTATTATGGATTTATCGCATTAGAATATTTATGTTTTGCCACTTATTATTATGGAATTATCGTATTGAGACTCAAAATTTCTTTAATATCTATGCATAGTTATTAAATATGCTTTTAAATTGATTTTATAATATAAATTACATACTTTTAATTATAAAGGTATAATGGTAATTTTTCAATTATTTATTTTCTTTTCTTGGAAAAGGCAGCGAAAAGAAAATTCGTTTATCTTTCTCTTGAAATTTAAATTTTTTGGCTTTAGTTTTATTTTCATAAATTCACTACACTCTACTCTCATATTTTTTTAAATTATAATAAATTTCATAATCACTAAAAAGTATCTATAATTTCACTATAATCACTTCTCTTTGTTTTAAAAACTGTTTTAAAGATTGTTTAAAATTATTTTTAAAAAAATGTTTAAAAAATATTTAAATAAACTAATTGGATTGACTTTAATTTTCCATCCCCACTTTTGAATCAAACAGAGCCTAATTTAAAAATAAAAATATGAGAATCCCAAAAAGTAAATCTTTAGAATCCCAACCTGCTTTTAAGCATCGAATTATAATATTTCTATATTATAATCAAGTTTTTCAGAAAACAAGTTGATGGTGTTTTATAACTTCTGTTTTTTATTTTTCAACTCATAATTATTCATTCTTAATATTTTAATGCATTCATACCTTAATATATAATACAAATACATAATACATTAATACGTGTGTAATTCTTATAAATAAAAAATATATATGTACATGTACACAAAATTATGTATGGAATAATATAAAGTTAAATAATATTACCAATAGATACATAATACTTATTTATAGTTTTATACATATATAATTAATGTATGATATAATATAAAATATACATATAGTATATATGTATTAAAAAATATTATCAATTCATGTATGCATATAATTTTTTAGTGAACTATACATGCAATATCATTATATATATAGTTAAACTCGTCAACATACCTCATTAAATATATACATACATATGTATAATATAAATATACGTATTTACTAATTTTATCAAATTTGGAAAAAAATGTATTTAAAAATAAATCTACCAAGCGTACACCAATAATTATAGGGTCAATTATTGTTTAGCCCCTTGTATAAATGAATAGTTTTTTAAAAAGACAAGTATTTTCACTTTTATACATATAGTCCCTCCATATATATTATACATTTTGTCTTTCCGATTATGACCTTCTCATTTTTGGAAATTTTATTTGCTCACTTCTATTCCTATACGTTGGAGTCCAAATAGGAACATTGGTTAGTTTTCTCAAATTACAGAGTCCGTTCTAATTAACTAACTTCTCCTTCTGGAAATTGATGAATTATATACTCAAATGTATTCAATCTCAAATTTAGGTTAACTTTTGGTACATACTGCGGATTCTTCAATGTTCTTCATCTCACTGTGATCGTTGTTGTTCTTCTTCACATTTGACGGCATATTTTGTTCTTTTCTCAATCTGAATTCATATATGAGATCACTAGGGGTGGACAAAAAAAAGACCGACCCGAATGGACCGATTGGACCGAACCGAAAAATTAAGGCTATTTTGAAACCGGTCCGAAAATCGGTTCACAAAACCTAAAAACCGATTAAACCGGTCCGGTTCGCGGTCCACTATATTAGAAGATCGATTTGGACCGGACCGGACCGATTCTAATATATATATAATAAAAATAATGTTATTGTGTTTCTTATGTATAGTTTTTAAATTAATGTATATAACTTATGAATTTAATTTGGAACATTTTATATAAGTATAAACATTTTTTTATTTTGGTTAAAAAAAACCATGTAAATATCATTTGGAGTTTCGAGTATTATTTTTTTGTATATATATTTGTGAGAAAAATAAATAAAAAAATTCATAAAATGTATTTATATATAAAATAGGGTCAGGACCGAATTTAGCCCGGACCGAACCGAAAAAAGCCTGGATCGAATTAATAGGTTAATCGAATTAATCGGTTCGGTCTCGGTCCAAAAAAATTGAGGACCGAATATTCGGTCCGGTCCAAAAAATAGGCAAAACCCGGACCGGACCGGACCGTACCCACCCTTAGAGATCACGTATGTAAACTTTTTTATATTTCATTCCTCGATTACTTTTTAAAATCGAGCTGGTATTTGATTTGTGTGATTAGGTTTGGGTGTATGTATTTTGATGTTTATACTTCCTTACGTTTTTTATTCATCACTATATATTTATTGATTTTGATTTGTGTATGTAATTGATGATCTGTTTGTATAATTTATGTGAAAGTAATCAGTTATGGATTGTATTAACATCATAATTGTTGTGTTTTAATTTGATTCATTATGTATTTTCTTTGATTTCATAATGAAGTTGAATTATATGTGAGTTTAATTGATGTGTGTTATTCGTTTGTTGTTTAATATGATAGTTAGGCTTCTTATGTATGTTTTATTGTTGTATTCAATGTGGTGGTTATTGTTTTGTAAGAAAATGTGGTTTTGATGCTCTGTTTTTCCCTTTTCTGCTTTTCTATGTTTTTGGAAGTATTTCTATATTTTTTAACAGTTTGTTAGTGTTGTTAATTTGGTAGTGTAAGATTTCATCTTTATGAGTTTTGATGGTAATATGATGTCTATTATTTGTATTTGTTTTTACAGTTTGTAGAGCTATGGATAATATTCATGTTTGTATGTGCTCTTATGGTTGTATGTTAGCTGCTATAAGCGTTGAAACTACAACTTCGTATTATTCTTTTATTGGTGAAGTATGTTCAAAATTTAAGATTTTGCAAAGAGAAGCTGTGAAGCTCTCATATTTTGTTGGAAATTTTTTGGGAGTTATTTTGGAATCCGATGGGGATTTTAGACTTATGTTGATTTGTTGGAAGAAGTCAAATTCTGATTTTATTGAAATTAAGGTAGAAGATTGTAATTGTGGTGGTAGTGAAGTTTTTGAGATTGAGGACGGTTTAATTGACGTTGAGCATTCATTAAGTCTTAATTCATTTGATGTTATTGACGAATATTTTGTTGAATCAACATCTTCAAAATCAAATTTGATTTTGTCGGATTCTTGGGCAAATGGGATTACTGAAGTTGGAAAGAGGTTTGAAGGGGTTGCGAAAGAGTTTCGAATAGTTTTACGCAAGTATGCATTGGAGACTGTATTTAAGTTTAAGTATATAAAGAATGATAATTTTAGGGTGACGGCTCATTGTATTTAAGATGAAGATATTACATGTAGTTGGCGTGTGCATGCATCTGTGAATGTTGTGAATGGTTTTTTCTACATTCGAACGTTGAATAATACGCACACTTGTAGGAGCCGTGTTCGTAAGTCAAGAAGTGAAATGATGTCTTCTCAAATTGTTTCATCCGTGTTTTTAGATGAAGTTCGTGAGAAACCATCGATTAGGCCAATTGACATAATGAGTAGTTTTAAGAGAAAATACGGGTTTGATATATCTTACCATTTAGCGTGGAAAGGAAAAGAACTTGCTACTGTTGAGTTACATGGGAACGAGGAGCAATCTTACAGACATTTAATGTCATATTGCAACAGATTAATTGAAACCAATCCAAGCTCTTTCTGTTTTATTGAGCGTGATGTTGCTGATTTTCGATTTAAGAGATTGTTCATAAGCTTTGGGGCTTGTGTACAAGGATTTCAGTATTGTAGACCAATACTATTCTTGGATGGGACCCATTTGTATAGTAAATACAAAGGGGCATTGTTGGCTGCCACGCCAAAAAACGGTGATCAAGGTATGTTATTGGTTTCCTACTATTCAATAACTAAATTTTGTTCAATGTGCTTTGCGAATCAGTGGATTTTAATGTTATTACATTGCATTAAAATGTTTTTGAAATTGTTTTAAAATGAAATAAGTTTGAAATTGTCTTAAAATGATTTTGAAAATAATTTTTCTGCTAGTAGTGACTTTATTTATTCTGCACAGTTTTTAGTGACTTTATCAGTGTGGAAACATATTGGCATATATATATTCTTGATTGTTCATTTTTTCTAATATTATTTTTTGTTTAAAACTTTTTACATGTTTATTTCCACTTGCTTTTGCTATTGTTGATGCTGAAAATGAGAGTAATTGGAATTGGTTTATGAAATGTCTTAGGGAGGTTTTAAATCCTATGGGGAGAGAGGTAACATTTATATCGGATCGCAATCAATGAATTTTGGATGTTGTTCCAAAATATTTTCCAAACTCTCCACATGCTTTCTGTCTTTATCATCTTCAAAATAACATACGGGATAGGTATCATGGATTTACTTCAAATTTTAAAGAGATAAATGGTGAAAATGTTTAACATGTGTGCATTTTCTACAACTACCGAGTCTTACCTGAAATATCGAAATGAATTGATAAATGAGGGAGGTGGTTTGATGAGGGATTTCTTGCAAAATTGTCCGGAGAAGTATTGGTGTTGTGCATTTTTCAGTGGACGTAGATATGGGGAGATGTATTCGAATGCGGCTGAGTCATTCAATGCTTGGATTAAAGAAGCTAGATATTTACCAATAACACAATTGGTTGAAATATTCAAATTAAAATGATGAACCAAATCTCTGGAAGATGTCAAGAATCAAATAAATGGACAATGATATTGTGTCCTGAGATGAACAAGAGGTTGGATGAGTTATTAGAAATCGGTAGGGGTGGAATGTTACACGGTCAAGTGAGTTTATTTTTCAAGTTCATAAGGCTGTAAATTTGTTGGATCGTGCTTGTTCTTGTTTCAAATAGCAATTAAGTGGATTTACATGCTCACATATCTTGGCTGAGATTCAATCAAATGGTCAGGATATATTTCAATATGTTGAGGAGTATTTCACTGTTGACTATTTCAAGAAGAGTTACTCATTTCCTATTATTCCGGTGACTGGTATACAAAAAGAGGAAGTTGTTAGCAATGATGTTATATTGAAAGCCCCTATAACAAAAGTTCCTCCAGGAAGACCAAGAAAGCGTAGAATACCATCTCGAGGAGAATACCGAAGGCCAATGAAGTGTAGTAGGTGCCAAATGGCTGGGAATCATAATAAGAAAACTTGTAAAGCAACCATAGAAGGTGGTTGACTGCAGTTGATTTTAATTTTTTTTCTTCACAATTGCTTTGCATTTGTCATTTGGATATAGAATTTGAAATTACTTTTGATATATCAGTTTGTATTTGAGGTTCAATAAATGAGAAACAATAGTGCATTCTTTTGATACTGTTAATATCGTTGTGTTCGTAATCAAAATATATGATTTTAGTTTCTTTGTTATTCTAACCAAACAAGTCAGTTCATATAAACAGTACTTGTAACAGTCCCTCAAAGAGCCATATGACCAAATTTCTCTTATATTTGAGGGTCCGCGCCAGCGGCACTCCCACCCCACGTCTCCCTGCCCCCACACCCCCAATGCTAAAGCGCTATTGACCCTCATCGGAGGTCCTTATTCAAGGGACTAGTGACTTTATTTGCCGAAAGGAATGAATCAGTTACTTTAAGAATGACTTAATACACAACATCCTTCGTTTTATTTTCCAACTTGACAGATGGATTTTTTTTAATTACTGAGTTTATTTGTAGTTCAAAGGTTCATATATTGTTTATGTTCAATTTTTATAGTTAATAAGCTAATATATTAAAACACGATAATTCTGAAGATATTTTAGTGACTTTATTTGTGAAAAAGAATAAATCAGTTACTTAAAAAAATGACATTATCCACATCAATCTTCATTTCATTTTCTGTCTTTATTTGGCATATTTGAATATTTAATCAATTTAAAATATTTTTCATTGTGGGTCAATTACCAAAAAGTCCTTTAAATATTTGTTAACACACATTTAGTGTAAGCGTTTTTATTTTTTTGAAAAAAAGTTTCTCAAAGAGCCATATGACCAAATTTCTCTTATATTTGAGGGTCCGCGCCAGTGGCACTCCCACCCCACGTCTCCCCGCCCCCACATCCCCAATGCCAAAGCGCTATTGACTCTCATCGGAGGTCTTTGTTCAAGGGACTAGTGACTTTATTTGTCGAAAGGAATAAGTCAGTTACTTTAAGAATGACTTAACACACAGCATCCTTCATTTTAATTTCCAACTTGAAAAATGAAAAAAAATTAGTGACTTTGTTTGTGTAAAGGAATAAATTAGTTACTTACAAAATGACAGCATACACATCAATCTTCATTTCAATTTCTAACTTTATTCATTTTGACAATTAATAGTCACATGGCAGTGTGTTTGTAATTGAAAAAATTAGTCACTTTAACTATGTTACAAGACATCAATTGTTAGAAACCACTTTTTTATTATCCAACAATATTTTATTCATATAAAATGATACAAACATTCCTTCATTAGAATGCAAATATTATGTAAATGTATAACAAACATTAGCTCAACTGTTAAGTAAAATACATGTCAAAAATCGAAAACAGAGTATTTGACTAACAAAACTTCAACAACTTAATATGTTGTTCTAAACATTGTCCTAAATAAAGTCACTTTTTTGCTCTTTTGTGCTCAGCAGAATTTAGTAACTTGATAAGCATTTTTTCCGCATTTTGTCCATTGCATTTTCAGCAAATGTTTCTTCAAGTGGCTTTCCATGTGCAAGTTTCTCCATGTAATACGACACTGTTATACCACAATCATTCCAATTAATTAAAATAAATCAAGATTAGTAAAAGAATTTTGATATGAAATAAGTTTTGTTATTGAAAGTAAAATAACTTACAAATCTTCTTTTTGTTGAGGGCAGAGGACAGAAAATTAGAGTTGGCTATGTGTATACGATTTTATCCAGATTTTAGCCGCATCTAAATCTATTGGCATTTCATTTGCAAAGGTTGCCGAAGACCCTATTTTTTTGGGCGGCTGTACCAAAGTAATGCTTGGATTGTTGCTTAGTTCATTCCTCTTCTCCCCAACATATTTCTCAATATGTTTGATCTGATAAAAATCATTTGACATAAATTAGCATTATATAATAATGAATTTCATAAAGTATTTATATCATTTTTTACCATTAGCAAAGCCTCCCGGAAGTATTTTCCTTTGTCTCTTGGGCCTTCATAACTTGTCGAGTCATAGTGCAACCATTTGCTTTCAAGCTTGTCGAATACTAGTAGAGTGAAATGACCGGGCTTTTTATGGAATAGTGGGAAGAATATAAACGTACACTTCCAATGTACATTAATATTTTCTCAAATATTTGTTTGGTTGCAGCTACGATCTTTCCTTTCTGGACATAGTTCTGTTAGAAAAAACATAACATAAGCGAATTTCATCATTTATAGGTTAAGTAAAACTTATTTTATTAGTTATTTTCATCAACATATATGATTAGTGACCATAACAGTAACATTATAAAAAATAAGTTACTTTAGCTGTCAAATTTTAAACTTAAGAATAATGCTTACCAAAGAGTAAGTTGTTATAAACAAGGATTTCTGGTCAACATTATTGTCTCTAAGCAATTCAACATAGAGCAATTCCGCATAAGCATCAATATCCTGCACAAAATAATGATTTCAGTATTTCTTAAATATACTTTTTAGCATGATAAAGTACTTACTGTAGAGAGATTTCGTATAACTAATTTTCACATTAACAATCATATGGAAAATATAGAATAATAAATATAGGATTGCATGGCTTGTAATTTTTTTTTTTGTAGTATCAATGTTGCTTCTCTCCTACTGAGATAAACTCCAACTCCAGTCCATAAGTAGGTGCTGAAAATTAGAATAAAAATTGTAAGATTGCAATGAAATGTAATTATAATGAAGTTAATAATAAAACAAAGTTTATAAGTAAACTTACTGGACATTTGATTTGTCAAAAAAATTTAAAGTTTTTTCTTCTCTGGATTTGGAATGTAAACTTCAATTTCACAATCTCAGACGATTATTCTCTGAGTCATTTCCATCAATGGATCAACTTTCATCTCACTCTTTTCTACTTCTTCTTGATTTGAACGTTCATCCAAACCAATTGCATTGTCATCCTTTCTCTTTCTCTTTTTTTTCCCAAATGTGTAATCTTCATGTACTTTCAGAACTCTGTTAACTCTCATCTTTACACGTTTAGCCATGGAACTTGGTTCGACTTTGTTGCTTTTAGATATCGGTTCCGGGCTAATTGGGACCTCAATTATATCTCTACATTTGTTAGAAGATTTAAAAGCATTTAACTCTGCTTCCAACTTCTGAATTTTATTATTTTTTTCAATAATTTCGCACGTCAAAACAGTGACCTCATCACTGTGTGCGCTATTCCTCCTTTCTTCTTCATCTCGCAACCTTTCTATTTCAAGAGATTGAGACCTTATTTGATCTAAGAACCGAAGTTCTTTTTCTTTACTCCCTCTTTCCATAGCCTCTATTATCATTTGTGTATCCTCTCTAATCTTCTGAATTTCAGTGGCATTATCTTGCTTTAGCTTTGCTTCAACTTCTGTAAGCTTCATAATTCTTTCTTTTAAGCTCTCCATATCTTCATTCATCTCATCTATCTTCAAGTTTAACTGTCTACAGCACTCATTCTCGCCTTCATACCCACCAAACATATCATTCATATAAAAATTATCTTCTCTGTTTTCATCTTGACATTCACCTTCATCTTGAACCAAATTATCTTTCAAGTTATTGTCATCATCCTTCTCTTTGACATTTTCACTTGAATTATTCAGGCCGGTTTGCATTTGTTCATCCTTTTCCTCTTGTTCTCGATGCACAAGTACTTCCCTTTCATTTTCTTATGAAATAAACAATTAAAAAACTTATATTAGTTACTTTTCAATATGTATATTTGTTTTTGGTGTATAGAGTTGCAGATAAGTAATTAGACCCACAACATATTGTATTAGTTAATCCTAATGTCGACACAAACAAAAATATTCATTCATAATATTCAAATTTCTGCAGAATAGGTACTTAGATTGTATAGAGTTAAAATATTAGTTACTTTGATTGGATAGAACTATCATATCAGTTACCTGTTGGAACTGTAATTCAAAAATTGGCACTTCTTCGACCTTTTGAGCTACATCACGAAGATTCCATCTTGTAAAATACGGATATTCTTCACTTATAATCATCGATTTCTCAATGAGGTGAGTGCTCTCACAAAGCCAAAACTGAAATAACATTTCATCATATTAATTTGATAAGTGTAAATGAAAAGAAAAATAACAATTTACACATTTATAACGTACCGGTAATAGCATTACACATCCAATGACTTTCATTGGTGATGCATAATACTTTTGTATTGACTTCAATAAGAATGCTTTAACTGCCTTTGCCCAATTGAATGTGCCGATTTTCTCCAACTTCTCAACGTAGTTAACAAAGAACCAAGCTAACTTTGATCCCTTGTTTGGAAATAATAGTGTGTAGCAGATATGTAGGCATAGCAGTTTCACAAAATCTTTTTGATCTCTTGTTTGTTTCCCATTGATGGCTTTCTTAATTGCTTTTTCAATTATGACTTTTGTTAATTTTTTTCCTTTCCCAAAATATTGCTTCACAAAAACTGTTTCTTGTCTATTCTTTGGCGAAATACTAAACACTTATTCACCACACTCTAATCCAAAAATAGTTTCAATCTGTTTTTCTTTAATATCAAGTAAGCGTCCACCAATCCTAAACTTATTCGTTTCTATGTCGAATGATGAAATTATTGTGCATATTGTGGCATTTGATTTTCGAAAGCTTTTGGTAGCAATTTTTTCATCAAAAATTGTCTTGAAAATTTTCCAAAGTGGAGTTTTCTTCAATAACACCAAATGTGGCAACTCTATTTGTGATTTGATATATTTAACGAGCTTGTTAAAAGGTAAAAAACTTGACCTTATTTGATTGAAATTAACCACTTCTTCGACAATCTCTTCTTCTTGGCCACTGGAGCTTGTACATGGAGGTGTATCTGAATTTGAACTTTTCATCCTTCCTACAATTTAAATAATCAAATACTATAAATAATTCAATTTATAGATGCAATTAGAGACTTTAAAAGTTATTAATATACTAACTAATTACTTTAATTTATATCCCTTTGATAAACATTTCATAAAAAATTACATATTTCACTTTGATTTTCTAGTTACTTTATGAATGAAAATGCAATTAAAATGCTTAATAAACAAAATAAATCTAATTTATATGTTAATATTACTCAAAATTTATGAAATATTAGTAAACCTAATGAAGTATTTCATAAATACACAAATTTTCTTATTATTTTCAAATTATTAAAATGTATATGAAAGTAACGACATGCAAGTCATAAAATAGATTTTCATAACTCTAGTTTTTAACATTATTATAGTAATTTCCTTCTAAATGACATATATAACAATATATTTGAATAAATAGGAAGAGAAAATCATCGGGTGACACCCCGACTAATTAAATACCGGGTAGTTACTCCTTTATTCAAATTAATACAAAATGTCAAGTTGGTTCAGTTCATAGCATCACTGTCGAAAACAATTTTTTTAAACAATTACTAGCCACCTAATATTTAAAAAGTGAGTTGTAAAATTTTATAAAATTAAATTAACATGAAATCCATCGAATATTTATTAACTAATGATAACACAATTACATCACAGTCACAACAGAGTATAAATGGAATAATAATTGAGTCTGGAGTAACACTCCTCAGAATAGTCCCAAATACAGAATAAAACCAACTACAACGTTTGAATAATAAATGAATTTAACTCCAAAACTGAAATGAAACTGAGTATGATAAAACTGTCTCTAAAAGAAATGGGGCGACATGCCATAACAACTAATTAAGTCTGAACTGGAATCAATATAGAAAGTGGAGGCGTCTATGATCAAGATCCTGTAACTTCTACAGCGGATACAACGCGTCACTGAAATGGAACTCCTAAGCTTGGCGTCCCTATGGCTGGACACCTAAAAGGTTTTTCAAGAAAAATAGATTTGAAAGCAAACGGGTCAGAGCCCGATGTGAAAACAGTTTAAAATATAGCAAGTGCTCAATTACATTAAATAATGAATATTAAGTACGTGTTAGTTACGTGCTCTCACATGAGTTCTCACCTCTCAACTAATGTGCACGCCTAACGTGTATCCATAACCCGTCCTAGTTAGACCGCTAACTAACTAGTCTATACCGCACCCTGTCCTCATATGATAATATAGGGGTTTGTTCAAGACATTCCAATCTAACTTACGTGAATTTACCTTTTCATTTCTCAGATTAATTTATATTAGATCTTATATGAAGTTCTCATTTCTAACTTTACCCAAAGTGTCGCAAATGTTCACACACATCAACAGGGAGTCTGTTATCATCACCAATATATTAATTCCAATATAATTATACAACTGGGGCACCCCTAGGCTAAGTTGCGGTGCACACATGCTCTGCTATCGAATCCTATTACATCACGTACATAAGGACTATGTATTTCGAATCTCTCAAGAACCGTTTCAATAAGCAAAATCACACATATTGGAGGCGAACATAGTTCACATACACATGGGTCACGCACATACCTACGCATCCAGGGTCAGCTGACTTATCAACTCGCAAATAAGTCATTCTTAGCCCTATGTTCTTATTTCTTAAGGTACCAAACTAAATCCCCCCGTAGGCACACAAAGCTTAGATGACCCTGTTACGAAAGCCGACCTCCCGTGATAGCAAGTATGGTAGGTATGTCATACACATATAAATTCATATACTAAGCATTCACACAACTTAGATAATTTAAAATATCATTAAAGGTATGTTCTCAATCCCCATACCATTAATCCAATTAGTACATTTTTATACTTTCGGATAGTTATATAATATAGTCAACCAACACCTCTCACGTCGTAGTTTCAAGTACTTAAAACCTAACTCATAAGGTTACTAAGCCTCGTATTATTCCCACACTCTAATTCAATACTCTTAAGGTCCATATTTATGCCACTAACCTTATATTATCAACTATATAGATTTAACTCATTTAATCGCAGTCTTTAATAGTACCTCACTCGTCGAACCTTATTAGGTCTAACATAACTCCCAAATTTAATTCTAATAATAATTTGGTTCTCATATACAAGCCTACTGGTCTTCCTTAAATCTACAAGTGTTCACAAGGTCCCCACCAATAATTCTCTAGGGTCGAAATTTCTAAAATTCAATAAAGGGAAAAATATCACAACTTCTGGGAAGGTCGATCGATCGACCTTGGATGTCGATCGATCGATGGACCTATGAATGCCGATCGATCGATCGCACCAGATGAGGCTACGAACTGCTTCGTTTTTCATTCCCAGATTTGCCCCAAAACTCCATTACAAGGTATGAAATTCTAAACTAAGGATATATGATCATTATACTACCTAAATACAATATTTTTAACATTCCAAAATCATTAAATCATCAACAATTAACCTTATATGGATCAAATCTTCATAAAAGCCCTGGTTTTCTATTTTCTTCAAGAATCATGATATTTATCTTCTTAAATCCGTTCTTAATTCATCAAGGGTTATATTTTGGTTACTGAATTTCGTTCAAAAATAATCAACATGCAATTCCTATCCAAGATTTAAATTCTACCTCAAATTTCATGGGATTTTATCATCTTTCATGACAAATATCAATTTCTACACTAACATGGAAGATATATTCGCTGAAAACTAATGGAAATAAATCACTTGCCCTAAGTTTGATGTTCAGAATCGTTGATGGTGTCCAAGGGTTGGTTCTTTCCTTCTTTCCAATCACAATTCCGTCAAGATTTGGTGGTGGTTGGTGGTGGCTAGGGTTTGGAAACCAACTGCAACTTCTCCTCTAGCTCACGTAGCCCACTCTTTTTTTTGGGTTGATAATGGCCCTAATGGCCTTCCCAATAATAATTAAATAAATCCTGAAGTTCATGGGTCTCATTTCCTTAAATTTTAAATTGACCAAAATACCCTCCCGGGTTGCCGGTTTGGCCTAAAAATGCCTCGGGATCCAAACTAAACCCCCGGCTAGTGTTTTCTGACTATCTTGACCCCTTCCGGGCACGTTGGTGCACTCAATATGACCGTACAGATGATTAAATTATACTTTACTTTTTAATCTAATTAAATTAAGTCCTGGCGCGGCTGACACGCGCGTCCCAACTTAATTTTCCAAATTGTCGTATTTTTGACTCGCGATAATTTTAATATTTTCAATAATCATATATTACCATATAAATTCAGTAAGACTCAATATTATCATCATAATCAAATACCAACTCACGTCTCGCTAGTATTTAAATTCGAATTAATTTCTAATTAATTTCCATTTAATTTAATTAATCCAATTAAATAAAATCAATAAAATTACGGGGTATTACATACTTCCCCCATAATAACATAATTTCGTCCCGAAATTCACAAAATAAAGTATACCTGGCAAGAGTAACTTTGGATAACGCTCTCGCATCTAATCCTCACGCTCCCAGGTGGACTCCTCGGCATTATGGTGCCGCCACTGAACACGTACTTATGGTACTATCTTCGACCTTAGTTTCCTCTCGCTGTGTTCCAGAACAGCAATTGGCCCCTCCTCATAGGAACTATCAGGCTGTAGATCAATGTTCTCAAAAGCAATGTGGGTTTGGGCCAAATCATCCCTAAGATATCTCCTTATCGAGGAAATATGGAACACGTCATGGATCCTATGCAGGTGTTCCGGTAACCCAAGTCTGTACGCAACTGGACCAATTCTCTCAATGATTGGAAATGGCCCCACGTATCCAGGTGCCAATTTCCCCTTCTTCCCGAAACGCATAATCCCCTTCATCGGAGATACTCTGAGTAGCACCTGGTCCCCCACCTTGAATTCTCTGAAGAATCTCTTGGCATCAGCATAAATTATCTGTCGGTCCTGAGCTACCCGAATACGGCTCCGTATCATCTCTATCCCCGCCGAAGTATCCTGAATCACCTCCGGCCCAAGGAGTATGTTATCCCCCACCTCTATCCAACATGATGGGTAACGACAAGGTCTACCGTATAACCCCTCAAATGGAGCCATGCCAATAGTGAACTGATAGGAGTTATTATAGGCAAACTCTACCAGTGGAAGATACTGCTCCCAATCACCTCCAAAGTCTAGGATGCACATTCGCAACATGTCTTCCAACATCTGATTCGTCCGCTCGGTCTGCCCATCTGTCTGCGGGTGGTATGTTGTACTCAACCACAACTCTGTACCCATGGCTTCCTAGAAACTCTCCCAAAATCGCGAAACAAATATCTTATCTCGATCAGACACGCTATTGAGTGGCACCCCGTGGAGTCTCACTATCTCTGCTATGAAAATCTGGGCATACTATCCCGTAGTGTGGTCTGTCGGGGCTGGTAAAAAATTAGCAACTTTGCTCAACCTATCCACGATTACCCATATGGAGTCGTGACCCCTTTGCGATGTAGGTAACCCCGTGATGAAGTCTATGAAAATGCTTTCCCATTTCCACATGGGAACCTCTAATGGCTGTAGAAGTTCTGCCAGTCTCTGATGGTCCACCTTTACCAGCTGACAAGTGGAACATTTATAAATGAACTCGGCAATATCTCTCTTCATCCCACTCCACCAGTACTGTCGCCTCATATCCTCGTACATCTTATCCCCAACAGGATGTACCGCGAACCGTGCGACTCTGTCATTACCTCGTGTGGCAAGTCTTCTACCTCAGGAACGACCAGTCTCCCATTGAAGCGTAAGCCCCCGTCTGAACTAACGGTATAGGACTTGGCTCCCTTTGCTAGTAATTGGACTATCTGCTCTTGACAGAATGAGTCTTTTGCCTAGGCCTGTATCACTCTCGTAACGATTTGGGGCGTAACGGTCATCATATACATGAATGATCGGGCCACTGCATCCTGGTGTCCCAACTCCTTCCACTTTGCTTTCTACACTTCGACTACCTCCCCCACCGGCCTACGGCTCAACGCGTCTGCTACCACGTTAGCCTTTCCTGAGTGGTACTGGATATCGAACTGATAATCCTTCACGAACTCAAGCCACCTACGCTGATGCATATTTAGTTCCTTCTGCGCGAAGAGGTACTGTAGGGACTTGTGGTCCGTGAATAAACGGAATTTCTCCCCCAGGAGATAATGTCTCCAAATCTGAAGAGCAAATACGACTGCTGCTAGCTCCAAGTCGTGGGTGGGGTAATTCTTCTCGTGAGGCTTAAGCTTATGCGAAGCATAAGCTATAGCCAGACTCTCATGTTTTAGTACACCCCCCAAGTCCTAGTAAGGATGCATCGGTGTAGACTAGATACTCAACTTCTGGTCTACGCAATGCTAACACTGGTGCTGAGGTCAACTTGTCCTTCAACTCGTCGAATGCTAACTGACAGGCATCTCTCTAGATAAATGGCACACCCTTCCAAGTCAGATGTGTCAAAGGACCAACTACCTTAGAGAACCCCCGAATAAACCTCATGTAGTATCCTGCTAGGCCCAAGAAACTACGTATCTTAGTCGGTGTTGTGGGCTTTCCCCATTCCTTCATCGCGGATACCTTTCCCGGATCAACAGATATCCCCCTGTCTGAAATGATATGCCCCAAAAACTGAACCTCCTTCAGCGAAAACCCACACTTCTCGTACCTTGCATATACTTGTTCTGACGCAGCGTCTGCAAAACCTGCCTCAAGTGCTCTGCATGTTCCTCCTCTGTCTGGGAGTAAACCAGAATGTCATCAATGAAGGCGATGACGAACTAGTCTAGGAACTCTCTGAACACCCTATTCATTAAGTCCATAAACACGGCTGGGGCGTTGGTTAAGTCAAAAGGCATAACCCGAAACTCGTAGGAACCATATCTCGTCAAGAAGGCAGTCTTTGAGACATCCTGTTCCCTGATACATAACTGATGGTAACCCGATCTCATGTCAATCTTTGAGAAGAAGGCCGCTCCTCTTAACTGGTCGAATAAGTCATCGATTCGAGGCAACGGATACTTGTTCCGTATCGTGACTTTATTCGACTCCCGGTAATCTACACACAACCTCAAAGATCCATCCCACTTCTTCACAAACAGCACAGGGGCACCCCACGGCGAAGTACTCCTACGAATAAACCCCTAACCCAACAGCTGCTCTATCTGATCCCGTAGCTCTCTCATCTCCGCCAGAGCCATACGGTAAGGTGCGCGGGTAATTGGCCGAGTACCCGATGTCAGTTGATAATAAAGTCTATCTCTTTACTAGGAGGTAATACTGGAATATCCTGGAATACATCAACGAACTCTCTAACAACTGGAATCGAATCGAGTGGTATTACCACTTCCTTAGAGGTCTCCTCCTCTATATAGTACAAGTGAGTGGATGATACTCCCTCAGGGTGAGGCATCGCCACTAGGAGGTAAGGTAAAAATAACACACCTACTGAAACAATCAATCATGACTCGATACGCAACTAGCCAATCCATTCCGATAATCGCATCGTATGCGGTCATATCTAACACTAACATATTAGCAAGTAAGGTAAACCTCCCGATCACTACACCCACACCTCTACATATAAGTGAAATCACAGAACCCCTACTCAACGGTGAATCTAGGCAAGTAACAGTGCTCTCTGCGGTATCTAACAACCCTATGTGACGTGCAAATCTCATGGCAATAAAATAGTGTGTGGCTCCCATGTCAAACAAAATACGCCCCATAGTCCCCTGAATAGAAAACATACTCTCAATAGCGGGTGGATCCTTTGGGAGTGCGCCCTGCTGAAGCTGATAAACTCGCCCGTACTGAAGTTGTCCTTGTTGGACTGGGACTGCTGGGATGGGTGGTAAAGCTGGCATCTGCAGTGGTGCTGGGAGAGCGACGAGAAACATAGGTATCTGGGGCTCGTGTCGAGCACCCTGCTGCTGATGTGGGGCCTTGTCCCTTTCAGGACACTCCTGGCATTTGTGGCCAATCTTGCCATAAATAAAACATTTCCCCATAAAGTTTCCACCTCTCTGACCCTGCTGCCCACGGCCCTGATGGTCGTTACCATTCCTACCCTGACCATTCTGGCCCAGTAGAAACTGTTGCTGCTGGCCTTGCTAACTGCCGTGCTGACCCTATTGGCCGTGCCGAAAACCTCCCTGACCATTTTTGAAACCTCCAGTTCTAAATCTCTTAGAATCCCCCTGCTGGGAACTCTGATCACCTTGCCTGTACTGACCCTGAGTTGATTGTGCCCCGCTGACACCATTCCCCCCTGTCCTGCCCTGATGGCTGGACTCTCCTGCTCGCTTACCCTCTAACAAGTGAAAGCAGTGGTCCTAGCAGTGAAGTAATGCTGCGTTAACCACGTCAGAATAAGTGGCCAACGAGAGATTTCCTAACAAGTGCTGACGAATCCTCCATGTCAACCCATCCATGAACTTCTGGATCTTCTTCTCTTCAGTCGGAATCTCATCGGGAATAATGTTCAGAAGATTTGTGAACTCGGCCTCATACTCAGCCATTGTCTTCCCCTCCTACTTGAGGTTCATCAACTTCCTCCTCATCTAAGTATGAACTGCTGAGGGAAAATACTTGCGGTCAAACCACACCAAGAACTCCTGAATGGTAAGAACATCTCTCCCCTCCGTGGTGGTAATAGACTCCCACCAATGCAACGCTGCTCCTACCAGCTTAAAAGTAGCCAGTATCTGTCTCTGTACATCTGTACACTCGTACATACTCAAGTGTCTTTGGATGTCCTTCTTCTACTGACTGTACACAACGACGTCGGAGCTACCTGTAAACTCCAGAGCGTGCGCCTTCTGAAAGGAATCTCGGACCCGTTCCAAGCAGATGGGAATGCATGAGCCTGAACTGGGGCAACCATAGGTGCCTGAGGTGGCGCCTGCTGCACAACTGCTAAAGCGGCATTTCCCGCCTGGGCTACAATGGCGGCAACTTCTGCGGCGTTCATAGAACCCTGAACTGGTGCAGGCTGTGGCTTGGGCTCGGAACCCCTGGGAGATTTCTGTGCACATCGTGGAGGCATATAAAATGAGAGATAAGTCTTATAAGTTCACTGTTAATATCTCAAAATAGCTGAAGAGCGTAAAGTACACAAAAGACTACAACAATCCTAAAATAGGCTCTATATCAAAGGACGCTACGCGAAAACATAACAAGCCGTACAGATCCTAAGTACACTAGAACCTGATGCTCTGATACCACCTGTGACACCCCGACTAATTAAATACCGGATAGCTACTCCTTTATTCAAATTAATACAAAATGCCAAGTTGGTTCAGTTATAGCATCACTGTCGAAAACTTTTTCTTTAAATAATTACTAGCCACCTAATATTTAAAAAGTGAGTTGTTAAATTTTACTAAATTAAATTAACATGCAATCCATCGAATATTTATTAACTAATGATAACACAATTGCATCACAGTCACAACAGAGTATAAATGGAATAATAAATGAGTCTGGAGTAACACTCCTCAGAATAGTCCCAAATACTAAGTAAAACCAAATACAACGTCTGAATAATAAATGAATTTAACTCCAAAACTGAAATGAAACTGAGTATGATAAAGGTGTCTCTAAAAGAAATGGGGCGACATGCCCTAACAACTGATTAAGTCTGAAGTGGAATCAATATAGAAAGTGGAGGCGTCTATCATCAATATCCTGTAACTTCTACAACAGATACAATGCGTCACTGAAATGGAACTCCTAAGCTTGGCGTCCCTGTGGCTGGACACCTAAAAGGTTTTTCAAGAAAAATAGATTTGAAAGCAAACGGGTCAGAGACCGATGTGAAACAGTTTAAAATATATCAAGTGTTCAATTACATTAAACAATGAATATTAAGTATATGTTAGTTCCGTGCTCTCACATGAGTTCTCACCTCTCAACTAATGTGCACGCCTAACGTATATCCATAACCCTCCTAGTTAGGCCGCTAACAAACTAGTCTATACCGCACCCTGTCCTTATGTGATAATATAGGGGTTTGTTCAAGACATTCCAATCTAACATACGTGAATTTACCTTTTCATTTCTAAGATTAATTTATATTAGATCTTATATGAAATTCTCATTTCTAACTTTACCCAAAGTGTCGCAAATGTTCACACACATCAACAAGGAGTTTGTTATCATCACCAATATATTAATTCCAACATAATTATACAATTGGGGCACCCCCTAGGCTAAGTTACGGTGCACATATACTCTGCTATCGAATCCCGGTACATCACGTACATAAGGACTACGTATTCCGAATCTCTCAAGAACCGTTTCAATAAGCAAAATCACACATATTGGAGGCGAACATAGTTCACATACCCATGGGTCACGCACATACCTACGCTCCCATGGTCAACTGACTTATCAACTCATAAATAAGTCATTCACAACCATATGTCCTTAAGGTACCAATCTAAATCCCCCCGTAGGCACACAAAGATTAGATGGCCCTATTCCGAAAGCCGACCTCCCGTGATAGCAAGTATGGTAGGTATGTCATACACATATAAATTCATATACTAAGCATTCACACAACTTAGATAATTTATAATATCATTAAAGGTATGTTCTCAATCCCCATACCATTAATCCAGTTAGTACATTTTTATACTTCCGGATAGTTATATAATATAGTCCACCAACACCTCTCACGTCGTAGTTTCAAGTACTTAAAACCTAACTCATAAGGTTACTAAGTCTCCTATTATCCCCACGCTTTAATTCAATACTCTTAAGGTCCATATTTCTGCCCCTAACCTTATATTATCAACTATATAAATTTAACTCATTTAATCGCAGTCTTTAATAATACCTCACTCGTCGAACCTTATTAGGTCTAACATAACTCCCAAATTTAATTCTAATAATAATCCGGTTATCATATACAAGCCTACTGGTCTTCCTTAAATCTACAAGTGTTCACAAGGTCCCCACCAATAATTCTCTAGGGTCAAAATTTCTAAAATTCAATAAAGGGAAAAATATCACATTTTCTGGGAAGGTCGATCGATCGACCTTGGATGTCGATCGATCGATGGTGGTCGGTCGATCGACCTGTGAATGTCGATCGATCGATCGCACCAGATGAGGCTACGGACTGCTTCGTTTTTCATTCCCAGATTTTCCCCAAAACTCCATTACAAGGTATGAAATTCTAAACTAAGGATATAGGATCATTATACTACCTAAATACAATATTTTTAACTTTCGAAAACCATTAGATCATCAACAATTAACCTTATATGGATCAAATCTTCATAAAAATCCTAGTTCTCTATTTTCTTCAAGAATCATGATATTTCTCTTCTTAAATCCGTTCTTAATTCATCAAGGGTTATATTTTGGTTACTGAATTTCATCCAGAACTAATCTACATGCAATTCCTATCTAAGATTTAAAGTTCTACCTCAAATTTCATGGGTTTTTATCATCTTTCAAGACAAATATCAATTTCTACACTAACATGGAAGATATATTCGCTGAAAACTAATGGAATTAAATCACTTGCCTTAAGTTTGATGTTCAGAATCGTTGATGGTGTCCGAGGGTTGGTTCTTTCCTTCTTTTCGATCATAATTCCGTCAAGATTTGGTGGTGGCTAGGGTTTGGAAACCTCCTGCAACTTCTCCTCTAACTCACCTAGCCCACTCTTTGTTTTTGGCTGATAATGGCCCTAATGACCTTCCCAATAATAATTAAATAAACCCTAAAATTCGTGGGTCTCATTTCCTTAAATTTTAAAATGACCAAAATACCCTCCCGGGTTGCTGGTTTGACCTAAAAGTGCCCCGGGACCCAAACTAAACCTCCGACTAGTATTTTCTGACTATCTCGACCCCTACGAACACGTTGGCGCACTCAATATGACCATGCGAATGATTAAATTATACTTTACTTTTTAATCTAATTAAATTGATTCCTGACGCGGCTGACACACGCGTCCCAACTTAATTTCCCAAATTGTCGTATTTTTTAGTCGCGATAATTTTAATATTTTCAATAATCATATATTACCATATAAATTCAGTAATATTCAATATTATCATCATAATCAAATACCAACTCACGTCTCGCTAGTATTTAAATCCGAATTAATTTCTAATTAATTCCCGTTTAATTTAATTAATCCAATTAAATAAAATCAATAAAATTACGAGGTATTACATACTTCCCCCCTAATAACATAATTTCGTCCTGAAATTCAGAAAATAAAGTATACCTGGCAAGAATAACTCTGGATAACGCTCTCGCATCTTATCCTCGAGCTCCCAGGTGGACTCCTCGGCATTATGGTGCCGCCACTGAACACGTACTGACGGTACTATCTTCGACCTCAGTTTTCTCTCGCTGTGGTCCAGAATAGCAATTGGCCCCTCCTCATAGGAACTATCAGGCTGTAGATCGATGTTCTCGAAAGCAATGTGGGTATGGGCCAAATCATCCCTAAGATATCTCCTTAGCGAGGAAATATGGAACACGTCATGGATCCTATGCAGGTGTTCCGGTAACCCAAGTCTGTACGCAACTGGCCCAATTCTCTCGATGATTGGAAATGGACCCACATATCTAGTGCCAATTTCCCCTTCTTCTCGAAACGCATAATCCCCTTCATTGGAGATTCTCTGAGTAGCACCTGGTCCCCCACCTTGAATTCTCTGAAGAATCTCTTGGCATCAGCATAACTCTTCTATCGGTCCTGAGCTACCCGAATACGGCTCCGTATCATCTCTATCCTCACCAAAGTATCCTGAATCACGTCCGGCCTAAGGTGTTTGTTATCCCCTAGCTCTAGCCAATATGCTGGGGAACGACAAGGTCTACCGTATAACGCTTCGAATGGAGCCATGCCAATAGTGAACTGATAGGAGTTATTATAGGCAAACTCTACCAGTGGAAGATACGCCAACCACCTCCAAAGTCTAGGATGCACATCTGCAACATGTCTTTCAACATCTGATTCGTCCGCTCGATCTGCCCATCTGTCTGCGGGTGGTATGCTGTACTCAGCCGCAACTCTGTACCCATGGCTTCCTGGAAACTCTCCCAAAATCGCGAAATAAATATCTTGTCTCGGTCAGACACGATATTGAGAGGCACCCCTTGGAGTCTCACTATCTCCGTTATGAAAATATGGGCATATTGTCCCGTAGTGTGGTCTGTCCGGGCTGGTAGAAAATGAGCAACTTTGGTCAACCTATCCACGATTACCCATATGGAGTCGTGACCCCTCTGCGATGTAGGTAACCCCGTGATGAAGTCTATGGAAATGCTTTCCCATTTCCATATGGGAACCTCTAATGGCTGTAGAAGTCCTACCGGTCTCTGATAGTCCACCTTTACCAGCTGACAAGTGGCACATTTATAAACGAACTCGGTAATATCTCTCTTCATCCCGCTCTACCAGTACTCTCGCCTCATATCTTGGTACATCTTATCCCCACCAGGATGTACCGCGAACAGTGCGACTCTGTCATTACCTCGTGTCGCAAGTCTTCCCCCTCAGGAACGACCAGTCTCCCATTGAAGCGTAAGCCTCTGAACTAACGGTATAGGACTTGGGTCCCTTTACTAGTAATTGGACTATCTGCTCTTGACAGAACGAGTCTTTTGCCTGGGCCTGTATCACTCTCGTAATGATTTGGGGCGTAACGGTCATCACATACATGAATGATCGGGCCACTGCATCTTGGTGTCCTAACTCCTTTCACTTTGCTTTCCACACTTCAGCTACCTCGCCCATCGGCCTACGGCTCAATGCGTCTGCTACCACATTCGCTTTTCCTGGGTGGTATTGGATATCGAACTGATAATCCTTCACGAACTCAAGCCACCTACGCTGACGCAAATTTAGTTCCTTCTGCGTGAAGAGGTACTGTAGGGAATTGTGGTCCATGAATAAACGAAATTTCTCCCCCAGAAGATAATGTCTCCAAATCTGAAGAGCAAATACGACTGCTGCTAACTCCAAGTCATGGGTGGGGTAATTCTTCTCGTGACGCTTAAGCTTACGGGAAGCATAATCTATAGCCAGACTCTCCTGTTATAGTACACCCCCAAGTCCTAGTAAGGATGCATCGGTGTAGATTAAATACTCAACTTCCGGTCTAGACAATGCTAACACTGGTGCCGAGGTCAACTTGTCCTTGAACTCATCGAATGCCCACTCACAGGCATCGCTCCAGATAAATGGCACACCCTCCCGAGTCAGATGTGTCAAAGGACTAACTATCTTAGAGAACCCCCGAATAAACCTCATGTAGTATCCTGCTAGGCCCAAGAAACTATGTATCTCAGTTGGTGTCGTGGGATGCCCCCACTCCCTCACCGCGGATACCTTCCCCGGATCAACAGATATCCCCCTGTCTGAAATGATATGCCCCAAAAACTGAACCTCCTTCAGCTAAAACCCACACTTCTCGTACTTTGCAAATAACTCGTTCTGACGCAGCGTCTGTAAAACCTGCCTCAAGTGCTCTGCATGTTCCTCCTCTGTCTGGGAGTAAACCAGAATGTCATCAATGAAGGCGATGACGAACTGGTCTAGGAACTCTCTGAACACCCTATTCATTAAGTTCATAAACACGGTTGGGGCGTTGGTTAGGCCAAAAGGCATAACCCGAAACTCGTAGGAACCATATCTCATCAAGAAGGCAGTTTTTGAGACGTCCTGTTCCCTGATACGTAACTGATGGTAACCCGATCTCAAGTCAATATTTGAGAAGAAGGCCGCTCCTCTTAACTGGTCGAATAAGTCATCGATTCGGGGCAACGGATACTTGTTTCGTATCGTGACTTTATTCGACTCCCGATAATCTACACACAACCTGAAAGATCCATCCATCTTCTTCACAAACAGCACAGGGGAACCCCACGGCGAAGTACTCCTACGAATAAACCCCTGACCTAACAGCTGCTCTATCTGATCCCGTAGCTCTCTCATCTCCTCCAGAGCCATACGGTAAGGTGCGCGGGTAATTGGTCGAGTACCCGACGTCAAGTCGATAATAAAGTCTATCTCTCTACTAGGAGGTAATCCTGGAATATCCTGGAATACATCAGCGAACTCTCTAACAACTGGAATCGAATCGAGTGGTATTACCACTTCCTTAGAGGTCTCCTCCTCTATATAGTACAAGTGAGTGGATGATCCTCCCTCAAGGCGAGGCATTGCCACTAGGAGGTATGGTAAAAATAACACTCCTACTGAAGCAATCAATCATGGCTCGATACGCAACTAGCCAATCCATACCGATAATCGCATCGTACGTGGTCATATCTAACACTAACATATCAGCAAGTAAGGTAAACCTCCCGATCTCTACACCCACACCTCTACATATAAGTGAAATCACAGAACCCCTACTCAACGGTGAATCTACGCAAGTAACAGTGCTCTCTGTGGTATCTAACAACCCCATATTGCGTGCAAATCTCATGGCAATAAAATAATGTGTGGCTCCCGTGTCAAATAAAATATGCCCCATAGTCCCCTGAATAGAAAACATACCCTCGATAGTGGGTGGATCCTGTGAGACTGCGCCCTGCTGAAGCTGATAAACTCGCCCGTACTGAAGTTGTCCCTGCTGGACTGGGACTGCTGGGATGGGTGGTAAAGCTGGCATCTGCGGTGGTGCTGGGAGAGCGACGAGAAACATAGGTCTTTGGGGCTCGTGTCGAGCACCCTGTTGCTGCTGTGGGGCCCTACCCCTTTCAGGACACTCCTGGCGTTTATGGCCAATCTTGCCACAAATAAAATATTTCTTCGCAAAGTTTCCCCCTTTCTGACCCTGCTGCCCACGGCCCTGATGGTCGTTACCATTCCTACCCTGACCATGCTGGCCCTATTGAAACTATTGCTGCTGGCCTTGCTAGCCGTCGTGCTGACCCTGTTGGCCGTATCGAAAACCTCCCTGACCATTTTTGAAACCTCCAGATCTAAATCTCTTAGAATCCCCCTGCTGGGAACTTTGATCACCTTGCCTGTGCTAATCCTGAGCTGATTATGCCCTGCCGGCATCATTCCCCCTGTCCTGCTCTGATGGATGGACTCTCCTGCTCGCTTACCCTCTAACAAGTGAAAGCGGTGGTCCTGGAAATGAAGTAATGCTGTGTTAACCACATCAGAATAAGTGGCCAACGAGAGATTTCCTAGCAAGTGCTGACGAATCCTCCATGTCAACCCATCAATGAACTTCTGGATCTTCTTCTCTTTAGTCGGAATCTCATCGGGAACAATGCTCAGAAGATTTGTGAACTCGACCTCATACTCAACCACTGTCTTCCCCTCCTGCTTGAGGTTCATCAACTTCCTCCTCATCTCGGTATGAACTATTGAGGGAAAATACTTGCGGTCAAACCGCACCCATAACTCCTGAATGGTAAGAACTTCTCTCTCCTCCGCGGTGGTAATAGACTCCCACCAATGCAACGCTGCTCCTACCATCTCAAAAGTAGCCAGTATCTGCCTCTGTACATTTGTACAGTCGTACATCCTCAAGTGTCTTTGGATGTCGTTCTTCCGGTGACTGGGCACAACGACGTCGGAGCTACCTGTAAACTCCGGAGGGTGTGCCTTCTGAAAGGTATCTCGGACCCGTTCCCAAACAGACGGGAATGCATGAGCCTGGACTGGGGCAACCACAGGTGCCTGAGGTGGCGCCTGCTGCACAACTGCTAAAGCGACATTTATCGCTTGGGCTACAATGGCGGCAACTTCTGCGACGTTCATAGAACCCTGAACTGGTGGAGGCTGTGGCTCGGGATGGGCACCCCTGGAAACTTTTTGTGCACGTCGTGGAGGCATCTAAAATGAGAGAGAAGTCTTATAAGTTCACAGTTAATATCTCAAAATAGCTGAAGAGCACAAAGTACACAAAATATTACAACAATCCTAAAATAGGCTCTATATCAAAGGACGCTACGCGGAAACATAACAAGCCGTACAGATGCTAAGGACACTAGAACCTGATGCTCTGATACCACCTGTGACACCCCGACTAATTAAATACCGGATAGCTACTCTTTTATTCAAATTAATACAAAATGTCAAGTTGGTTCAGTACATAGCATCACTGTCGAAAATATTTTTTTTAAACAATTACTAGCCACCTAATATTTAAAAAGTGAGTTGTCAAATTTTATTAAATTAAATTAACATGCAATCCCTCGAATATTTATTAACTAATGATAACACAATTACATCACAGTCACAACAGAGTATAAATGGAATAATAAATGAGTCTGGAGTAACACTCCTCAGAATAGTCCCAAATACTGAATAAAACCAAATACAACATCTGAATAATAAATGAATTTAACTCCAAGACTGAAATGAAACTGAGTATAATATAACTGTCTTTAAAAGAAATGGGGCGACATGCCCTAATAACTGATTAAGTCTAAAGTGGAATCAATATAGAAAGTGGAGGCGTCTATCATCAAGATCCTGTAACTTCTACAGCAGATACAACGCGTCACTAAAATAGAACTCCTAAGCTTGGCATCCCTGTGGCTGGACACCTAAAAGGTTTTTCAAGAAAAATAGATTTGAAAGCAAATGGGTCAGAGCCCGATGTGAAAAAAGTTTAAAATATTGCAAGTGTTCAATTACATTAAACAATGAATATTAAGTACATGTTAGTTACGTGCTCTCACATGAGTTCTCACCTCTCAACTAATGTGCACGCCTAACGTATATCCATAACCCCTCCTAGTTAGGCCTCTAACTAACTAGTCTATACCGCACCATGTCCTCATATGATAATATACGGGTTTGTTCAAGACATTCCAATCTAACTTACATGAATTTACCTTTTCATTTCTCAGATTAATTTATATTAGATCTTATATGAAATTCTCATTTCTAACTTTACCCAAAGCGTTGCAAATGTTCACACACGTCAACAAGGAGTCTGTTATCATCTCCAATATATTAATTCCAACATAATTATACAATTGGGGCACCCCTAGGCTAAGCTGCGGTGCACACATACTCTGCTATCGAATCCCGGTATATCACGTACATAAGGACTACGTATTTCGAATTTCTCAAGAACCGTTTCAATAAGCAAAATCACACATATTGGAGGCGAACATAGTTCACATACCCATGGGTCACGCACATACCTACTCTCCCATAATCAACTGACTTATCAACTCACAAATAAGTCATTCACAACCCTATGTCCTTAAGGTACCAATCTAAATCCCCCCGTAGGCACACAAAGATTAGATGGCCCTGTTCCGAAAGCTGACCTCCCGTGATAGCAAGTATGGTAGGTATGTCATACACATATAAATTCATATACTATGCATTCACACACCTTGGATAATTTATAATATCATTAAAGGTATGTTCTCAATCCTCATACCATTAATCCAATTAGTACATTTTTATACTTCCGGATAGTTATATAATATAGTCCATCGACACCTCTCACGTCGTTGTTTCAAGTACTTAAAACCTAACTCATAAGGTTACTAAGTCTCCTATTATCCCCACACTTTAATTCAATACTCTTAAGGTCCATATTTCTGCCACTAACCTTATATTATCAACTATATAGATTTAACTCATTTAATCGCAGTCTTTAATAGTACCTCACTCGTCGAACCTTATTAGGTCTAACATAACTCCCAAATTTAATTCTAATAATAATTCGGTTATCATATACAAGCCTACTGGTCTTCCTTAAATCTACAAGTGTTCACAAGGTCCCCACCAATAATTCTCTAGGGTCGAAATTTCTAAAATTCAATAAAGGGAAAAATATCACAATTTCTGGGAAGGTCGATCGATCGACCTTGGATGTCGATCAATCGATGGTGGTCGGTCGATCGACCTGTGAATGTCGATCGATCGATCGCACCAGATGAGGCTACGGACTGCTTCGTTTTTCATTCCCAGATTTTCCCCAAAACTCCATTACAAGGTATGAAATTCTAAACTAAGGATATAGGATCATTATACTACCTAAATACAATATTTTTAACGTTTCGAATCCATTAGATCATCAACAATTAACCTTATATGGATCAAATCTTCATAAAAATCCTAGTTCTCTATTTTCTTCAAGAATCATGATATTTCTCTTCTTAAATCCGTTCTTAATTCATCAAGGGTTATATTTTGGTTACTGAATTTCATCCAGAACTAATCTACATGCAATTCCTATCTAAGATTTAAAGTTCTACCTCAAATTTCATGGGTTTTTATCATCTTTCAAGATAAATATCAATTTCTACACTAACATGGAAGATATATTCGCTGAAAACTAATGGAATTAAATCACTTTCCTTAAGTTTGATGTTCAGAATCGTTGATGGTGTCCGAGGGTTGGTTCTTTCCTTCTTTCCGATCATAATTCCGTCAAGATTTGGTGGTGGCTAGGGTTTGAAAACCTCCTGCAACTTCTCCTCTAACTCACGTAGCCCACTCTTTGTTTTTGGCTGATAATAGCCCTAATGACCTTCCCAATAATAATTAAATAAACCCTAAAATTCGTGGGTCTCATTTCCTTAAATTTTAAAAGGACCAAAATACCCTCCCGGGTTGCTGGTTTGGCCTAAAAATGCCCCGGGACCCAAACTAAACCTCCGACTAGTGTTTTCTGACTATCTCGACCCTTACGGACACGTTGGCGCACTCAATATGACCATACGAATGATTAAATTATACTTTACTTTTTAATCTAATTAAATTGATTCCTGACGCGGCTGATACGCGCGTCCCAACTTAATTTCCCAAATTGTCAGATTTTTAACTCGCGACAATTTTAATATTTTCAATAATCATATATTACCATATAAATTCAGTAATACTCAATATTATCATCATAATCAAATACCAACTCACGTCTCGCTAGTATTTAAATCCGAATTAATTTCTAATTAATTCCCATTTAATTTAATTAATCCAATTAAATAAAATCAATAAAATTACGGGGTATTACACATCGTAGATGTAAAATTTGTGTACGTTTCAAGGTTAGGGTTTCGAAATACAAATTAATCATTCATCTGATTTTGTTCAATAGAAATGAAACGGTTAATGATCAAAATATACCTGATCGATTTCTTCTAAGTAGTTATGATTCGCAGTAGATTTTGATCGCAGAAAGAGAAATTTTAGGGTTGTATACTGAGTTAGAGCTGATGGTTTGTTCGAAGGGACTGAAGTGTTTGGAATGCAATTGATGGAAGGAAAATGAAGCGTCAGTTTGAAATTGTGAGAAGTTTGTGTTGAAACACGTGTGACATCATTAGGGGTGGACAAAAAAAAGACCGACCCGAATGGACCGATTGGACCGAACCGGACCGAACCGAAAATTAAGGCTATTTTGAAACCGGTCCGAAAATCGGTTCACAAAAACTAAAAACCGATTAAACCGGTCCGGTCCGCGGTCTACTATATTAAAAGACCGATTTGGACCGGACCGGACCGATTCCCATATATATATAATAAAAATAATGTTATTGTGTTTCTTATGTATAGTTTTTGAATTAATGTATATAACTTATGAATATAATTTGGAACATTTTATACATGTATAGACATTTTTTTATTTGGGTTAAAAAAAACCATGTAAATATCACTTGGAGTTTCGAGTATTATTTTTTTGTATATATATTTGTGAGGAAAAAAGATAAAAATATTCATAAAAAGTACATATATATAAAATAGGGTCAGGACCGAATTTTACCCCGGACCGGACCGAAAAAAGCCTGAACCGAATTAGTAGGTTAACCGAATTAATCGGTCCGGTCTCGGTCCAAAAAAATTGAGGACCGAATATTCGGTCCAGTCCAAAAAATAGGCAAAACCCGGACCGGACCGGACCGTGCCCACCCCTAGACATCATCTAGGGTACCTCTGTCTTTTGACAAAATATAAAAGCAAGCGAAGGTTTAATCGTACATTGTGAATAATGATTGGACTAATCAAGTATTAAATTTTATTTAAGGGACTAAATGGATTAAACCCCATAATTATAAACACAAAAATTTAAAATTGTATTTAAAAAAAATGTTTAAATCGACTTTTCTCGATATTGAACCAAACGGAGCCTAAATAATTAAGATAAAAAAACTCGGAAACGCTGTAATAAAACTTAAATATTGCTGACAGAATTTTGAAATCAAAGGTTTACTCATCGCGCTCCTTAATATTGCTGCCTAGTATTGATCGGTATATCTCTCTCTCTCTGTATATTGGCAAAGTTCATTTTGTAGTGATCTGTCTCGATTTGGTATTTTTTTTCTGCTGTTGGTTCAATTATTGATCCATTTTAAGATGAACACAGTCCAATCTCTTGTATGCAATTTAGGTTCCTTGGTTAGTTGTGTTTATTGGGAAATTAAACTCCCTCCTACTTGACTTGTTAGTCATAATATCTTCTCACAACGATTAAAAAGTTGTTTTGGGAACCCTAATTCCAATTGCATAGAATTAGAATTGTAATATTTTCAGTTCTAAATGATGCACTCACTTTTCTATCATTTTAAAACAAAAGGGTTCTGATATAAAAAATTGGCCATCAATAGATTTTTGTCACCAGCCTAATGGATGGGGTAATATTTTCTCTTTGTTTGTTCCAATTGGTGGGCCACTCTATAAACCAACAGGTGGAGGGAGAGGAGCCTTTCGATTTGCATACTAGTTTGGATTAACTTTAACAACCGCGCAAGCGCTGTAAAAACTTGATTTAATGGATTTGTTTGTAGACATTACTATAATTTTCTGTGGATCCCAAGATGGGCAGGGGCGGACAATGAGTATCCTTTTGATGTGCTTCGAGGCTGTTTCGGGCCTACAAATCAATGTAGGGAAGGAAGTGTGAGATGGTTCTAGTGGGAAGTGACACGAGGCTAGATCATTTAATTTATTTGATTGGGTAAATTGGAGGAGGATAATCTTTGGAGATGAGTAGTTGTAGCGAGATTCATCCTCGATTTTAATGGCTCTTTGGAGATGAGTGGTTGTAGCGAGATTCAACCTCGATTTTAATGGCTCTTACGCCTGTGAAAATTCATTGCTAGGGGTGGACTGTATTCCTTACACTCTCCTTTTCGGCTTTGTAGGGGACAATGGGTGTGATTTTGGCAGGACATGTGGTGTGGGGTTAAGTGTCTCTAGAAGAGAGATTCCACAGTCTTTTGTGTATCGCGAGGGATAAGGAGGGCTCTGTGGCGAATCGTATTTTGCAGACGGGGTGGGAAGTTTGGAATCCTAGGTTAAGGCAGTCATTCCGAGACTAAGAGGTTGATGCATTTATGGGGATTCAGGTCCACAGTGTGCATGTCGTAATATGACGGTGATGGCCAGGGTTAGCCTTGGAAACCCAAAGGACCTGTTTGAACCCAGGGCTATAGTAGGGTTTGGACTTGGGTCGAATTGGGCTTTAAAGCTAAGCTGGATTTTGGGCTGTGGTTGTGATGGGTATTAGTGGACCAAGGGTCTATTTGTTGTAGATAGGTTTGTTTTATTTGAAAGTTACTTGGGTTAGTGCTTGGGACAATACACCATCATTTTGGGCCTGTTTGGACTTGGGATCAAATTTGAGCTCATATTTGTTGATTGGGGTAGTGACTTAACCTGATTAAATAGATTTTATTGGGACCGAAGAGATTGGAGAACCTCTAACTTTTAAAGATGTGGAAAATATTATATATGGGCCCTAAAAATGTGAAGAAAATTTTTTGGGTCCACAATAAACGATACCAAAATATTTTCCAAAAATTTGTTCGCGTGTGGTATGAGCGACACCAATTCACCCCTAAGGCTCGGGATCAAGCTTTTTAAAATGAGGGGAGAATGATGTATATGTCTGTGGCATGTGCATGGAATCTAGGCGAAGATAACAAATTGAATTGTAGTTAGTTGTATTTTTGTATTGCTCCATTGTAAGAATATTGAGTATTCCTTTGGGATATTCTAGAATAAAGTAGATAGGAATGGTGATGTTATAGTTGGGTCCATGGCATCACTTATGACATCATACTTAGATTGCCCACCAAGTATTGGGTGCTTATAAATGCCCATGCAACCTCCCATATTGTATTACTCAATTGTTGTGAATGAATGAGAACGAGCAAGCATTATTTTGGTTATTTCATTTTTTAGTGTAGCTAGTCGTTGTTGGATGTGCAAAGCGAAGGAGAAGACAGTGTACCACCTAATTTTACGTTGTTGTATGGCGAGGGGCTTGTAAGAGATTTTTTAAACCTTTTTCTAGAGTGCATTGGGTCGCGTGGGTGAAGTATGTGTTGGCAACATGGAGATGTAATTAGAACATTTGCATGAGTGGCCCCTTTTTGCATATTTTGGACGTTGTGGAGGGAAGTGGTGTTTTGACGGTGTAGCAACATCTCCGACCAAGCTTCATTACTTATTATTGTGCACTCTACATTTGTGTGTCAAAGAGGAGTTCTTAATCATTGATATCATGTTTTGATCTTTTTTGGAGGAGTTTGAGCATAGGGAGTACCTTTGTTTTTGTAGTCTTTGTGGGGGGAGTTGTTTTTGTTGTCCCCCTTTTATTTTTTATTTTTTTTGTTTTTTTGTTATTTTGTGTACACCTTGTATACAGGATTCCTCCCCCTCAGGTGAATGATTTTTCAATACATATTCTACGGATTACTTAAAAAACAAACTATATCAAAGTATTTTGGTAGAGCTTAGCCCCAAATACTAGTTCAAGGGTGGTGAGGGTGACGATGTGGTTTGATTTGGGTCCCTGCCCTCCCTCACGTGTAGGATTCATATGGATGGTGTTTGTAAAAGGGTAGTCCCCCTTGAAGTCTGGGAGTATAGTATAATACAAATAGAGGCGTAACCCCTATAGATATGGTGATAACACAGTAATCCCAAAACTCTTAACTATGACAAATAAACACTCAGTATTGTCTATAATAAACACTCAAATTGGACTCACAAATCTCTCATGTATAACTCAAATAACAAATAAAAGAACTTCATAAACAACTCATTCAAGGGGAGAGAGAATTAAGCACCCTAGATACACCTTGGCAGGCAGCCAACACACCACCAACCTTCAGTATCTCCTGGGTTAATTAATAAAAGCTTCGTAATAAATGTCAATGGTGGGTGGATAAAACTCTGGTTTGCAATAACTCTTTTGCTCTCAATGTGTTTTCTCTCTCTGGAAAGAACTCTCTCTTCTCAGAAGTGGTTGAGGCCAATAAATAGCCCCACACCTTTTTCGAGATGTCTCAATCCTCCTCAGTGTGAAAGACATTCCTCTCACACTTTAACTCACAAGCATTAAATGCCTGATGGGTCAGCACACCCTACGTCACAATCATTAAATGCCAGTACACGCCTTTTGCCTATAAATTGTGTGTCAGAGGACTGTCAAAACAACGGTGGCTCACCAAACCGTTTGACCGTCCTAATAATATAGTGGTTTACTCAAGTTTGGATTAGACAGTGCGTAGCTGGCTAATGACATCACCTAAAGTAGATGTGACACTTGGTAGATGGCTGTTTGGCTCAAATCTCAATATACGATGGAACTCAAGGTTACTCTGTACAAGATTCCACGATAAAAGGTCTCTCGGTGTTTTACCAAGTGTATCTAAGATGGTCAAGACAAGCCTTAATGCTGCCTCATTTCTCAATCGTCCAAACCAAGTCCCTCTGAAGTTCCCATGGCGAGGTCATTCGATAGAGCATGTAAGCTCTCCCGCCAGGCCTGGTTTCTCGCGAGTACCATTTGACCTCACATTCAATATTACAATCGTTACAGCATTACAATCAATGTCATTCAAAAGATACAATTTTATAAAGTAAAAACAGAAGATAAAGAAGAGCTCTCTCAGCCAGTTTCTTCACTGATCTTCATCATTGAGCGACCTCGCTGCCTTCATGCTACTTCCTTCCCTTGAGTCTCTTCTGGTCCATCCGTACTCCTTGCCAATCTACCACAAAATCTAGAAACTTCCCACTTGTTACCCCGAAATCTCATTTCAATGGATTCATCTTCAGTTTGTACTTTCTGCATCGAATGCGCACCTTCCTCAAGTCATCCAGATGGGACTTCTCCTTCGACTTGATGACCAAATCATCCACATAAAATTTCAAGAATTTATGAAAGAAGTAATGGAAAATGGCCATTAACGTTCTCTGGTACGTTGCTCCAGCATTCTTCAATCCGAAAGTCATCACTTTGTACATAAAATTGCCTAATGGAGTTCGGAAAGCCGTTTTCTACGCATCAGTTGGATCCATCTTGATTTGGTTGTATCCCACATACCCATCAATGAAACTATACATTTCATACCTAGCAGTTGCATCGATCAAGCTATCAATGGAGGGCAGAGGGAACTCATCCTTTGGGCAAGCTCTGTTCAAGTCTCTGAAATCCATGCATATTCGTATCTGGTATTTGTCCTTCCTTCCGAGACAATGCTAGACAACCAAAGTGGGTGCTGGATCTGTTTGATGAATCCTGTCGCTAACAACAGTTAGGCCTCTTCCTTAGTCTTTAGATCTAGCTTTGGCTTATAAGTTCTTGTAGCTTGCTTCACCGATATGGCCGAAAGCATACCTCTTCATCTAACCCCTCCATCTCTGTGTACTTCCACGCAAAGACGTCTCTGTATTCCCGAATCAGCTCAGTCAAGGCCCTTCTTATCTCTACACTCAGATACTTCGAAATGAAGACATGCCTTGGATCTTCTCCTTTTTCAACTAGATAAAGCTGCTCCAGCTTTTGTACATGCAACTTTGGGCGATCCATCATGTATTCTGGCTCATACTCTACTTCCTCCACAAATTCCTGAATGTTGGAGTTGTCTATGACCATGCATTGCCCTTAATTGCCCACCAAAAAACACTCATACTTAGTGTCAGCCTCCTCGCTAGCCTCTTCAACAACTCCTTCGATTGCCCGCTCACACCTTCAAGGGCGATAGATCACCCTCCCATCCTTCGTTAGCACCTTCTTGCACTGACGGTTGGTCGATGCAGTTGCCTTTCGTTTTTTGTCTCTCGAAGTTTCTTCCAGCCTCTCCCGAAAACCTGCTCAACACACTTTGTCGTTTGACCTTGTGCTCTATCGGATCAATCCTTGGCCTCATCCTATCTCTCAATTGCTTAAAGATATTTCGGGGTTTGCGACTTGCACTGTTGACCTCCTCAGCTACTTTACTCCTGCTGGCTCCTTCCTTGCTTTGACCATTCACAGGCCCCATTCTTTCTATGATATAGGGCACTCTAACACCCTCCATGCGCCTCGTTAGGACCCTTGCGTCTTCCTCCATCTCTGTGTAGAATGCAACGTCCACCAAATGAGCCTCTTCAGTTGCAAACGGCTTCTTGGTTGCCCGTATAACGATCTCAGTCCCTTTCACATTTGCCTTGGCGCATTAGTGATACGTCGAAGGGACTAGACCATGGTTGTGTATCCACACTCTTCTTATTAAGAGATAAGGAGGAAGTAGCACACTCAATCACATGGAACTTGATATGTGAAGTGAGATTCCCCATCACTATTCTTACGTTCACATACCCAATCGATTTGGAAGACTGGTTGTCGTAACCAGAGATCACTAAGAGCATTGGTATCTATCTTGCCTCAGAGATGTTGGATGCATAGAAGGAGCTGATGGACATGATGTTTATAAAGCTCCCCCATCCATCAGTGCTCTCACAAAACTCACCCCGATGATGCTTACCGTTACGTACAAGGGTCTGTTGTGAGGGAACCTCACAGCTCTATCGACATTTGAGAAAGTCACTTCGGACGGAACTTTCCTCAGCCTAAACATATCCCCCCTCCACCTCAGCGATGAAACTGCATTCTTTCGTGCAATGTCCAGAATCGCCTGAGTTATCTCCAGTCTACTCTCCTTGGGCATTTCCACCAGGTCAAAGAACCAGGTAAACTTGGGGGACTGCGCCACAGCCTGGCACTCCAACCCTTGATCCATCTCATTATCAAGGTTGTACACTTCCTCCACATCCCTTGCGTTTGCTTTATCATAGGCTATCACAACGTTAGTCATCCCCCCTCCAGGGCTTCCTCGAACTCCTCCTGCTACAACGCCAACTCTGTTGCATCCCTCTCAGCCTCTTCGTCATAGGCTACCACCAGGTTTTCTCCATGTGCTGGTAATGGGTCATTGTTGACGTTCCCTTGAGGGATCTGCAAAGTCCTTGCCTTCACGTGCTTGTTAATGATCTTCCTCAGCGTGAAACATGACGCCATTGGGTGACCAATCTTCCAATCGACCTGGCAGTAGTTGGGGTTAGACCCCACTTCTGCTTTTGGCTTTGTTGTTGGGGCATCTTTAGGTTCATAGACTGTCCCTCCTCGCAACATGGCGTTGTAGCATTTAACGGCCTCTTCAACGGTAGAAGCCAATAGTGGTGGATCCTCCCTGTCTCTGCCCAACTTCCTCTTGTTGTCCTGTGGTTGCTTAACCTCTCTTCCCTCATCTGCGTAATCCACTCGTGGGGGCTGGCCATGTCCCATAATGGGCTGTACTGGCTGCCTGAACATCATTGGCATCACGATTGGGTTTGGGCGTACCACCACCGAAATGTTTCTCACAACTTTTAAGAACACCGCAAAGATTCCTTCACGCATCTCGTTTATAAGGTGACAAACGTACTCCGGGAGGAAGCCTTCAGCACAAATTTGAATCAACTTGGACTCCTTGGCCTCCTCCCTCACGTCGAGGGACCTTTGTCTGAATCTTCTGATGTACGCCACCACTTCTTGTCCTAGTCGTTGCTTCTCTCTACCCAGCTGTGTCAACGTAAATTCGTTTTCTGCCAGAAAGACCTTCTGGACAAAAAGAGCGTGCATCTCCTCCCACGTTGAGACACTCTTCGGCCATCTCCCACGTTGAGACTCTTCGGCGCCAAGTGAGAGTACCAGGTATATGTTTTATCGGTGAGGGGTTTAGAAAACGTCCTCAATCTTAACTTCTTATTGTTGCAACTTGCAATGGGCCACCAAATGCTCAATAAACCGCTTGATGTGCTCCTTCGGGTTTCCTCCCTTCCCTATGTATTTCTCAAAGACAGGAGGAATGTAATCCTTCGGGTAAGGTTCCTCATTGTACGCCTCATGATAGGGAGTATGGAAATTATCGTATACTGATGCCACCTCGCTGGTTGACTGCGAGGAAGTTGCTATCATCTTTAGCATTTCTTTTTGCATCTCCTTCCTCATTTCTTCTAAGGAAGATGTCAGAGTTTTCTCAGCCGTTGGAGCAATGTGCTGAGGGACCACAGGTGGAATATCGGTCCCACCTGGGGCACCCACCGTTGGAATAGGGGTGGGGACAGTGTTCGTGGGGACTGGTCCCGTTGGAGCTGCACTCGATGGGGCTATTGGTGCATCCATTGGAGTGACGAAAGAATTGGGGTCTATTTCTCCCCCAAAAGCCGTTGCAACTATGAGAGTTTGGAAAAACTTAAAGAATTTGCCCATCAGAAGGGCCATCTGTGCTGGTCCCATCACAACGCTAGTGGAAGCCTGTGTAACCGTTGGGATCCCTGTTGCCGTTTGAACTTGGGGGACCTCCACCCGAGACACCCCATCTCAGGAAGTTTCAAGCTACCTTGCCGCCTGTTCCTCAATTCGCTGAATAGCATTGAAGTAAAGGGTACGGTTAAAGTTATCTTGTGCCATACTTCTAGAATAATGCCTCCCTAGCGAAGTCGCCAAATGCAAGAGGGTTGTCCCCCTTGAAGCCTTGGAGTATAGTATAATACAAACAGAGGCGTAACCCCTATAGATATGGTGATAACACAGTAACCCAAATACTCTTAACAATGACAAATGAACACTCAGTATTGTCTATAATAAACACTCATATTGGACTCACAAATCTCTCGTGTATAACTCAAATAACAAATAAAAGAACTTCAGAAACAACTCATTCAAAAGGAGAGAGAAGTAAGCACCCTTGATACACCTTGGCAGGTAGCCAACACATCAACAACCTCCAATATCTTCTAGGTTAATTAATAAAAGCTTCGTAATAAATGTCAATAGCGGGTGAATAAAACTTTGGTTTGCAATAATTCTTTTGCTCTCAATGTGTTTTCTCTCTCCGGAAAGAACTCTCTCTTCTCAGAAGTGGTTGAGGCCAATAAATAGCCCACACCTTTTCCGAGGTGTCTTAATCCTCCTCAGTGTGAAAGACATTCCTCACACTTTAACTCACAAGCATTAAATGCCAGATGGTTCAGCACACCCTACGTCACAATCATTAAATACCAGTACATGCCTTTTGCATATAAACTGTGCGTCAGAGGACTGTCAAAACAACGGTGGCTCACTAAACCGTTTGACCGCCCCAATAATATAGTGGTTTACTCAATTTTGGATTGGACAGTGCGTTGCTGCTTATGACATCACACATTTGGTAGATAGCTGTTTGGCTCGAAGCTCAATACGATGGAATTCAAGGTTACTCTGTACAAGCTTCCACGATAAAAGGTCTCTCAGTGTTTTACCAAGTGTATCTAAGATGGTCAAGACAAGCCTTAACGCTGCCTCACTTCTCAATCGCTCAAACCAAGTCCCTCTAAAGTTTCCACGGCGAGGCCATTCGATAGAGCATGTAAGCTCTCCCAAGCCCTGCCAGGCCTGGTCTCTCGCGAGTACCGTTTGACCTCACACTCAATATTACAATCGTTACAACATTACAATTAATGTAATTCAAAAGATACAATTTGACTAAGTAAAGACGGAAGAGCTCCCCCGGCCAGTTTCTTCGCTGATCTTCATCATTGAGCTGCCTCGCTTCTACTTCCTTCCCTTAAGTCGCTTCTGTTAATTGGGGAAGGTCTCTCTAATTCAGAGATTACCTCCAATCCCCCATGCAGTGTTTAACCCCAAATAACTTTTGTTAACTAGTGGATTATGGCTAAAAAGGTTTGCATATGGATAATTGTCATGTGTACTTTACCAACGTAATAATCTTGAAATTGTGAGGTTCCTAGTGCCAAGAAAATATAGTGGTATGGCACTGGAGTTGCATAATTGGAAAGAAGTAAAAATAGAATAAAGACATTGGTATGGGTTGAAGTGTTATCATATGGATTGCATGGACTGCCCGGATAACCCTCAGACTACTTGGGAGTTAAATCATTAATTAGAATTGTGTGATACCCTATATATAGATGTTCTAGGAATGAAAAAAGTTCATGAAGTATAAAAGAACAAAACAAAAAGGCTGCACTATTGAAAGAAAATAATATCCTCTAATACATTGAACACTGTTAATATGAAAACTAGAGGGGATGTTAAAATGTACACATTTCAACCAAGTATGAAAGTATTTAAATATGTGTTTCTTTAACAAGTTGAAAAACTTAATAAACTCTTATAGGTGTTTTTTGTTGCTAGAATGGAGTCTTGTGATGTATCCTTTGATGTGAATTATTTCACTTATTCTTCATTAAAAACTAGTCTCTCTCTCTCTCTCTCATTGCATGCATGAAAGTATTTATCTCTTCTTGTTCTTTTTTTCTTTTTTTTCCCTTTCCTAAAGGCGTCAAAGAACTCTTGTTAGGGTCTCCCCTACAAGCTCTGTGTTGATTCACGGTCTATATATATTGTTTTCCTAGGCATGACTCTTGTAAACATGTATGTTTCTTTCTTATTGGTAATGCACTGTCTTAATTACCCTTGAAAAAATAAGGGTTAGTGGAGATTTTTTTGGTTATTTAGCGGAGCATATGTCATTGACCTTTGGTAATCATTATACCTAATTCCTTGTTTTTTTTGAAGAATTATTACTCTTTTATCTGGGGCCCTTTTCTGGCGGACTGGTTTTTAAGAGGAGACACTTCGTTCATTTAACTAGAGGCTAGAACAGAAGTAGAAGAAAGGGAAGGAAGAAGAAAAGAGACGAATACAAGCTCAAAGCATCATTCTAAGTTAGCTTCTTCAATTGCAATAGACTAAATTATATAGTCTTAATTCCCTGGGAAAGTAAGGAAATAAAATCAATAATGCATAAATTATTACTAATACCAAGCCTCCAAAATTAGGGCCTCCTAGAATCAAGTCCCATGGGTTGAAATTTCTGCATCGTTCTCCCCGGCTTAAAAAAAACTTGACTTTGGCAATTCAAGAATACCATCTGATAGCGTATTGCTTTGAATCAGGATCATAAATAAGGAAATATTTTGCAGCGAGATCCATTTCGGTATCACAAGAGTGTAAGTGGCCAATATGTTCGACATTATGATCCTATATCCACTTAAGACCTAAGAAATGCTTCAAAGCTTGATTAGTAGATCGGTAGAACAACACACATCAGTTTCTTTAGGCTTGCCATATAATGTGGCTCTACATTTAGACCTAATTTCCTTACAACTTACTCTGATGTGACATTGGTAAAACTTCTTGTATCTATCATTAAAGAGCAGCTGCGCGTAGCGGTGTTGACTTACCATGGCTTCGTGTGCTTGGGTATTTCTATCGTTGATCCCGTGACTCTACCTGCACAATTCGTGGCTTATGAGTGGAGGGAGGAATCTTACTGGAGCTAGGGAGATGCAACACAAAGCTCTCGCGATTCACCCCTCTATTTGTGATTGAGCGGCGATCGCGCCAGATCGTCTCCCTGAAGCCCTTGAGTTAGCTATTTTACTCTAAAATTTTGAACTCCACTAGCCATCATATTGCAGTCTGTACCTTTGCACCCTATTAACCTCTCCACCTCTGAGCCCCACCTTTGCTGTCGCCGAATTACCCAAAACCCAAACCACCAAATCACCCAAAACCTAAACCGCCCTGGCCGAGGTATAACCTGCGCCTAAACAACATCAACAAAAGAAGCAGTGTCGTCCTATTTTCCATTGGCTTTTATTCTGATCGGAATCCGTTGTTATTTTTCTTTTATTTTTCCTTTAATTTCTATTTTCAATTTTTAGTTCTTTTTTGGCATTTTCTTTAGCTTCATCGAGAGAGTAGTGTACGATTTTGATATTCCACACACACCGATACAAACTAACACACGATTACACCAATGTTTGGAGTGATACCCGCTCTAATACCAATTTGATGTGAACTAAAAAGAATGGTAAACTACACGTAAACCACTCACACCGATACAAATTAATTTTAAAGAGAGAATCAAAAGTTGTCTTATATTTCAAGAATGGTAAAAAAGTAAGTACAAATGAGATTACATGGGGTATTTATATGGGAATGATTACTTGCTAACCAAGTAATTAGCTAAAATGACTAAAAGGACCAACTAATAACAAAAGGATGCCTAATTAAGCCCAAATATGCTTGGAGACTAATTAAGGAAAGAGAACGCCAAAAAAGAACTAAAAATAGAAAATAGAAATAAAATGAAAAATAAAAGGAAAATATCAACGGATTCCCATCACTTTTTGTTATTTTTGTCGAGAATGTTTGGGTGGCTCGCACGTACTTTCGCGAGCCGAAAATATTTGATTTGGGAGATTTTTTTCCCAATCTTAGGGAGAGGGGTTGATGATTTTGATGAGGACGGATCGGTGGATGTTTCTATTGGGGAATAAGTGGTGATCTTGGGTGATGTGATTGATGGTGGGTATGGGGACCCATTTTTGGTGACATTTGATATATGCGTGGTGGATGTTTTTCGCGGTTTAGTGTTAAGGATGCTCATCACAGGACTTCGAGATCAAGATTTTGTTGGTCGGCCATATTTGGATTGTGTTCCTATGCTCCCTGGATTTATTGCAAGCCGATACAAATGACGATTCCGAGGACGGCTCTTCTTCCTAGGGAGTGCTCTTTGATGGTTGACTTACTTTCTTGCTGTTCATCTCCCATGCTCAAGGACGAGCTTTCCGAAGCCGGGGAGAGTGATGGGAATCCGTTAGTTTTCGTTTATTTTTCCTTTTATTTCTATTTTCTATTTTCTATTTTTAGTTTTTTTTTGGCATTTTTTTTCCTTAATTAGTCTCCAAGCATGTTTGGGACTAATTAGGCATTCTTTTGTTATTAGTTAGTCCTTTTAGTCATTTTAACTAATTACTTTGTTAACAAGTAATCATTCCCATATAAATACCCCATGTAATCTCATTTGTACTTACTTTTTTACCATTCTTGAAACATAAGACAACTTTTGATTCTCTCTTTAAAATTAGGGTTTGGTATTTCTTTTTAGCTATTGACGTGTAGTTTATGTCATATTCTGATGAGGTTTGTGCACTATTGTTAATATGACCATTTGCCATCTTCTCTTGGGTTGCCACCTTTGCCCATGAGGGTGAAGAGATTCATCTCTAGCCCATGGACGAGTTCCGCATCACTAACCCGTGACCCTAGTTTCTTGTTCTACTATTATGGCCGAGGTTCGAGAGGTGCGTGCTACGCCTTGGTGATCACCCTTTCTATCTATAGGCCCCCCTGCCCTCAAGTTTCTCATCAATTTATTTACTGAGGCTTGCACCCCGCTAAGGGGTTTCCACTGTTGTGGGATGTACAACACACCATCTAATTTGAACGCACCCCAATATCGGATGGCGCTAGTTGAGCCCGAGGAACTTCATCTCCAGGTCTCCGATCTTTGTGGGCATGGGTTGTTACGAAAGAGTTGTTCCCGCGCATTCTCTCCTCACTCCGATGAGGGGAGTGTGTTGATAATCAAGCCATCAATAAGATAACTGTGAAATACAAACTTTCTTATTCATAGGCTAGAGGATATGCTTGGTAGGGTACATTGGGCATGTGTCTTCTCCAAACTGGATTTGAAGAGCGCCATCAGATTCGAATGAGTCTCTTAGACGAGTGAAAGATGTCCTTCAAAACCAAAAACGAGTTGTACGATTGGATAGTCATGGTGTTTGGCCTCTCCAATGCCCCATCCACATCCACATTTAGGCAGGTGATGTAATACCTGCCCCCAATATTTTATTATTTTTCCCGCACAAGTTGTAATAATATGAAACCTTGGGACTTGGATCATTATGATTGAGTTTATAGCTGCAATTGACCGTTTTGGGGTCTTGATGATAATTGTTGGAAAATTGTGGGTTAAAATTGGAAATTCATAAAGAGGGTCGTTCGAACGAGTTGAGGGTCGTTCGAACAAGATTGGAGTTTTGTTCGAACGCAGATATGTCGTTTGAACGAGGAGCCCAGGTCGTTCAAAGAGGAGATCGAATAAGGATTGAACAAGACCCAACTGCATACCTGAACTGATTCGTTAGAAGGTCATTCGAAGGGATTGCAAGGTTTGGCGGTGTTTTTATAAGGGTTTTATGGGTTATTTGGGTTTTATTTGAGTTGGAAGAAGAGAGGGGGGGGGGGGGGGGGGGGTCTTCCCACCATTTTCAGCATTTCTTCCCCTCTCCACCACAAACCACGATGCCACCACCATTCCCCCATAGTTTACTTGTATTCCTCCATATTAAAGCCATACATACCTATTTCTACCATTGTTGAGTAGAGCTACGAATTTATGTAGTTGGTGATGGTTTTTTTTGGAGAATATGAGGGAAGATTAATGGAGTTGAAGGGGGGTTTTACTTGGAGCTTTCATGAAGCATGCTTGTGGAGCTAGGTAACCTCCTTGAGGCCACCTGAGGAGGTGGGAGGTTGCCATCTTCTTGGATATTCCATCCTACCATTGTTGGAGCTTCATTTGAGGTGGAAAAACTCTACTCTTAGTATTAAGACTCCATTTGCATATTAGTAGTCTTTTTGTTAGATTATAAGAGTAGGATGCATTTGAATAAAATGATGAATTTCAAGTAATTTGGTGTTACACATTTTTATGGAATAAAAATGTTGCAAAATGCTATTTTGATGAGGGTAAAATATGGATGAATATTTTAAAGTTTTTGAAAATAAAGTTTGGGATGTTATGGTAATGGTGCATTTCTAGAAGTTTGATGCTAAATATTTTATGAAATAAAATATTTTGAACATGATATTTATCTTGTAAAAAGGAAGATTTTATGAAAGTTGGACATTTGTTGAATTTTGAAGAAATAAAAATGCCCTTTCGTCTTGAAAAGTATATTTTTGTAAGTATTATGAATTTCTACAATAAATTGTATGTTTAACCCATTTAATAACATTTCTTGGAGTTAAAATCCATCTCCTCATGTACACAAACTTGTAGTATTTTGATGATAAACATAAAAATAAGTTTAATGAAGGTTTTATTGGGTTTAAACATTTAATAAAGAAAGAAATTTCAGCCCTTAATATGTGTGAAAAAGGCACTGGAAATGTGATAAATGTGAGGGTATAAGACTAAATGTAGTAATAAAGAAAATGGTAATTTTCTTATAAAGTGATCTTTGGATACTAATGAAAGAGAAAGTAACGAGATGAAAAGATTTCCAAATTGAGAAGCATAATACTCCTAAGTGTTAAATAAGTTTTAACGAGTTAAAAGCACTTAAGAAGTTAGTGTGGGTAATTTGATGATGTTTTGGAAACAACATGTGAAAATGGAGAAAGGGGCAAGTTTGGAAACAAAAGGGTAAAATGGTAATTTTACATAAAGTGGAACATTTTTATGAAATAAAAATGTTGGAAAAGGTGTTACATGAAATGGTGTAAATAATCATGATTTTGGAATAAAAATCAATGGTAAGTGTAAACGACATGAAATGATGATTTTCAAAGTATACCACAAGTTGGGGTGAAATCCTAGGTTTTGGCTTTTGCCGGATAAAATGGAAAGTGGAATAATGTGGACATTTGTAAAATGTTAAAACACATTAATAAGGACTCGGATGACACCCGAATAATTAAGAAGGGTCCGGAGCCCTGGGGTGAAACAACCAAAATCACTGGTCACAGCATATGGTGCACATAGTCGGCGGTGTGGAGCTCGTTAAAGTATTCGATTATTGGAAGATTTCGAGAAAAAGATAAAGGAATATGGAACATGTCAAGAAATGAGTTGTGTGGTGAAAATGTGTAAAGACAACCTAATTTGAAAGAGTTAATAAATGTTCCGATAAAGGATTAGGTGGACAAGTAATGTGAAAATTGACCAGTGTCCATAAAGTAAAGGAAAAGTAATGTGTATTGGTTAAATGGGTAATTTAAGCAGTCTAAGAAGGTTTAATCCATAATTAACAGAAACGCGTGTTTATGAAAGGTTTCAAAAGAAAAACAAGTACATCCTACACGGTGTTGCGTGTGTTGAGGTGAATTTCAAGGAAAGTACTAACGTGAATTGGTATAAATAAAGGGGAAATTTCGGAAAAATAAATGATTTTCCTTAAACAAGGCGTATTTGTTTTGAGTATTTAACTGGGTGTGTTAAATCAAGGAATAAATGTCAAGAAAAGAAAAGGGGAGTTCTTTCATAAGATAGAGGTGAATTAATCGGGGTAAATAACGTTTTCGGAATAAAAACGGTTTCATGCATGTAAGTATATATATATATATATATATATATATGTATATGTATATATGGTAGTTGCATGTGCACGTAGATATAACGTGTTAGAGTTTCTTTCTGCCGTTTGATTCTATACTGCATCTTGTATATTTTTCACTGAGCATTTGACTCACACCCTCGTCTTTGTTACGGCAGGTTGTGTACGATTTTGTATTTTGAGAGCGTTATACAAGTAAGTGCTCTCTTTTTTGTTTTAAATTAGGAGCACTGTATGTTTTAATTCCGGGGACGCTTCCCACGGGTTCCTCACGTAGCTTGATTTTAAATGGGAATCACATGCTAAACAAGTGAAATGGTAATTAAATAAAACTGAACTAGCAACATTATTTAGGTTATTTCATTACACGTCGCATCTAACGCTTGGGTCGGACCGGGTTGATCATGGCACGTGTGACCCATAAATTCGGACCGAGGCATTACCAATGCTATCAGAGCTCTAGGTTCAAGATTCCTTTCGGGAGTGACGTGATGAGGTCGGTAGTGGATCTTTTGACGTCGGTGTTGGTTTTGGGTCGGTCACGCTAGATTGGTGACGGTTTCAGTTGGTATTCTCGATAATAAAGTCAAGGAGACGTGCACGATGGATAATTTATTGCCAAGTGGCATACGACCAAGTTAGTTGTTATTAATCGCTTCCGTGTTTCTGATGAAGACGTGTTAGTAACATGCGAGTGTTTGTGAGAGCCAATAGTGGGGATACCGCGGTTTTTAGTGTGGGGTGCTTATGTGTCAACCCTTGATGATATGAGAGGTCTGTTGAGGTGTTGATAGAGCTTAATAATGTTCGTTGAATTAGAAACATGAATTTTGTAGAGCCAACTGTGGAGATTAGGTGACTAGAGTGTCATGCCTAGGCAATGTTGTCTGAGATAAGAATGCATTGAGTTCCGGGGTGCGGTACTTTTGGATGGATAATAATGTTGATGTAATTAGGTGAATTTGATCCGTGGGATAATATCGTGTTGTATGACGGTTGGTAATTCGGTAGACATAAGGAACCGTGCTGGTCAACATTTGGGGATGTGTACTCAGTTTGAGTCGGTGAATTATTGTTGTTATGGGTAAGTGTCTTGGCGGTTGTTGATTGAAAGTTGTACCTTGCAAGGTATGATGATGAGAGTTACGGGCAAATTGCGGTAAGTATGTTACATATGCAACATTGATAGTTAGGGAGCTTAGGAGTGAACTCTTGATAGTCTTACTTGTCAAAATTTTAGGAGTTATGATGCGATTTTAAGGGATAGGATCTTTAGTGATGCTGACAATGCAGAACTACGAGTTTATAGGTTGTAGGCGACGTCCTGTATCCTGCCAGAATCCTTAATGGTGTTAGTTTGTGATTTAGTACGTGGCCTAGGGGTCACAGCCATTGATAAAAATATAAGATTGTTATTTAAGTGTCATGGCCGTTCTAGTGACTTAATTAATGGCCAGATGCGAGGTAATCCTTGTGTGAAGGTGGTTTAAGGACATCTTGGAGTGTCCATAGGACTAATTGTGTGTAGCGTCATTGGGAATAAAAATCGACTTCTTGTGACGTCTTAAGGTGTTCAATGATCAAGGTGCACCATGTGTAGAAGTTCGTAGACTAGTGTCTTTATGAGCACCTAGTAATCGCGATGTGGGTATTTAGGAGTTGGTAGAGCGTACCTATGATGAGAAAGTCATGGATGATGAAATCTTGTCGAGTTGAGGACTATTATATGGAGTATGTTTGGTGTCCTTAGGAAAATAGTTAGGTCCGGTATGAAGAAGTACTAGTGTCCTGGTGATGATCGTAGTGAAGGTCAGGTAATGACCACAGGTAGGCGGTGTGACACTTGATTTTGAGGAGTCCTAGGAAATGTATTCGGGACTTAAATTGATGATGCATATGGAGACTTGAAGGTGGCACCCTAAAAAGGTGATATTGAAGCATGATAAGAATGTTGGCATGTGTCGACAGTACAAGTTAGATAACCCTAGCAAGATAGGGATCAATTCTTGGCATGTCTTGCCAAGCCGGTACAGATTAGAATATATAGCCCTGTACGATTACTCACTACCCTTGGTATGCTAATGGCGACCAGTGTGGCCGTCACGTAAGTTTAGTTTGGGTAGGACTCGGAGATGGGCTCAGCGACAACCTTGTGTTGTTGAAGGTTAATTATAAGGTGGATGATTCGCTTAACGGAGTTCTTCTTAGGAGACGTTGGGATGCGATCACAGTATGACATTGACCTAGGTGTGTTAGGTTGGTTATGATGTCACTAGAAATGTGGATGAGGTTGGCTTTGACAGAGGTGTTAGGTATTCGCCAGCCGGAGTGGTTTGTGCGTGTCAAGGGTGTGAGGGGAAGAGCCTTACTCCTATGGAGGAATGTCGGGCGTTTGACTTTTCATGAGAACAACAGGTTTGTACGTTGCTTTCGTCTTGTGAGGGTGAGTGGTTGTAATTTGATTCGTCACGGTTGGTGACACAAGCCAGGGTGATTGGCTAATACGATGCGAGTGAGAACATATGGGAGAAGTTGTAAGACTTCAAGCACGTGGCGTAGGTTCACTTTTCGTGAACCATAGTCTGACGTGGACGGATGGAATTTTCTCAGAACGGTTGTCTGTTCCTTTGATTCTTGTGTGCGTGTCCCCTTTCGGTTCCGGTAGTCGAAGATCGGTGTTCCCACGAATGTGGTAGCTCGGATTGGTACCATGTCATGGTACGACGCAGTTCGACCTAGTAGAGTGCGGCTGGACCGGGCATGGTCAATGCAGCTCGGTAACTAGGTGCGCCCCCATCTGAGGTATTTTTGTTATTGCACAAAGTTCAGTGTACGGGGCTGCACTTTCAGCCGCACGGTTTGCTCGTAGTAGTTACTTGTCTTAGGATTGACGACCTTACGACTGGCTGGCATGGCAGTTAGTGGCTCTTGTTATAAAGAGTGGGATGGTGACTTGAGGACATTGTAAAGTGTTAGTTATCGAGAAAACTTAGCGCACAATCTTACTTTGCCACGATGAGTGGGTTGGTGCGATACTCAAGTGAGTGTTCCAAATGAGACGCCTGGAGTAATACTAGGGTCATCAGAGTGGTGCAGCGGAAGGTGTCAGCCAGGTACGCGATGATGATTTGGTCGGTGTGTTGCCCCACAGAGTAATTTACAATATGAGGATATGTGGTCATGATGACCCGAGGATTTGAGGAAACTCGGAATATATAGTCCTTAGATTCGAGATGGTTCTTGATGATGAGTTTGAGGATGGGTTGTATTATGGCTCGCTCTTGGGTGAGTGTCGATAACTATAGAGGGTTGCCCGGTAGGGGCACCGGTATGCTTGGGTATTAGCAAAGGTAGTCCTAGGACTTGATTGAGCGTGATCATCAAGTGAGAGACTTGAGATGGTTACCGTGATGGTGAGCGTTAGAGCATGTCGCATGTTGAGCTTTTGCTGTCAACCCCTTTGTAAGAGCGTGTGATGTGATCTTAGCTATTGAGGACTTTGATGATTTAGTCTTGGAGGATTTCTATGATTTAGAATAAGAGTTGTAGGTCCCATTACCTGAGGAATTGGCAAATCGGTAATTTCAGGAACGAAATTTCCCGAGAGGGGAAGAATGTAATACCCACTCCCAATATTTTATTATTTTTTCCGCACACGTTGTAATAATATGAAAACCTTGGGACTTAGATCATTTTGATTGAGTTTATAGATGCAATTGACTGTTTTGGGGTCTTGATGATAATTGTTGGAAGATTGTGAGTAAAAATTGAAAATTCAGGAAGATGGTCATTCGAACGAGATTGGAGTTTCGTTCGAATGCAGATATCTCATCTGAACGAGGAGCCCAGGTCGTTCGAAGAGGCGATCGAACGAGGATCTAAAGAGACCCAACTTCATACCTGACTCGTTCGAAGATCGTTCGAAGGTTAGTTCGAACGAGAGGCCATTCTCGTTCGAACGAGCGCACCAGAAATTTTAAGTTCGGGTTGCCCTATGTGCTGTCACGTTTTGGGACGTTGGATTGATGAGGTGTCTAGCTCTAGTGAGCTCAGATTGGGTAAAAACGGGATTGCAAGGTTTGGGGGTGTTTTTATAAGGGTTTTAATGGGTTATTTGGGTTTATTTGAGTTGGAAGAAGAGAGAGAGAGTGGGGAGTGGGTCTCCCCACCATTTTCAGCATTTCTTCCCCTCTCTCTACCACAAACCACCATGCCACCACCATTCCCCCACCTTATACCACCTTAGTTTACATGTATTTCTCTATATTTGAGCCATGCATACCCCATTTCTACCATTGTTAGTAGAGCTACGAATTTATGGAGTTGTTGATGGTTTTTTTTGGAGAATATGAAGAGGGAAGATTAATGGAGTTGAAGGGGAGTTTTACTTGGAGCTTTCATGGAGCATGCTTGTTGGAGCTAGGCAACCTCCTTGAGGTCACCTTAGGAGGTGGGAGGTTGCCATCTTCTTGGACATTCCATCCTACCATTGTTGGAGCTTCATTTGAGGTGGAAAACTCGACTCTTAGTATTAAGACTCTATTTGCATATTAGTAGTCTTGTTGTTAGATTATAAGAGTAGGATGCATTTGAATAAAATGATGAGTTGCAGGTAATTTGGTGTTTAACATTTTTATGGAATAAAAATGTTGCAAAATGCTACTTTGATGAGGATAAATTATGGATGAATATTTCAAAGTTGTTGAAAATAAAGTTTGGGATGTTATGGTAATGGTGCATTTCTAGAAGTTTGATGCTAAACATTTTATAAAATAAAATGTTTTGAAAATGATATTTTTCTTGCAAAAAGGAAGATTTTATAAAAGTTGGACATTTGTTGAATTTTGAAGAAAATGTCCTTTGGTTTTGAAAAGTATATTTTTGCAAGTATTATGAATTTCTAGAATAAATTGTATGTTTAACCCATTTAATAGGATTTTTTGGAGTTTAAATCCATCTCCTCATATATATAAACTTGTAGTATTTTGATGATGAACATAAAAACAGGTTTAATGAAGGTTTATTGGGTTTAAACATGAAGTAAAGAAGAAAAACATTTCAGCCTTTAATGTGTGTGAAAAAGGCGTTGGAAATGTGATAAATGTGAGGGTTTATGACTAAATGTAGTAATAAAGAAAATGATAATTTTCTTATAAAGTGGTCTTTGGATATTAATGAAAGAGAAAGTAATGAGATGAAAAGATTTTCAACTTGAGAAACATAATACTATGAAGTGTTAAATAAGTGTTATCGAGTTAAAAGCACTTAAGAAGATAGTGTGGGTAACTTGATGATGTTTGGGAAACAACACTTGTGAAAATGGAGAAATAGACAAGTTTGGAAACAAAAGGGTAAAATGGTAATTTTACGTAAAGTAGAACATTTTTATGAATTTGAAAAGGTGTTGCACAAAATGGTCCTAAATGATCATGATTTTGGAATAAAAATCAATGGTAAGTGTAAAGGACATGAAATGATGATTTTCAAAGCGTAACACAAGTTGGGGTGGAACTTCGAGTTTTTGCTTTGGCTGGATAAAAGGGAAAGTGGAATAATGTGGACATTTGCAAAATGTTAAAACACATTAATAAGAACTCGGATGACGCCGAGATAATTAAGGAGGGCCTGGAGTCTTGGGTTGAAAGACTCAAAATCACTTGTCAGAGCATATGGTGCGCATAGACTGCGGTGTGGAGCCCGTTAAAGTATACGGTTATTGGAAGATTCCGAGAAAAAGATAAAGGAATATGAAACATGTCAAGAAATGGGTTGTGTGGTGAAAATGTGTAAAGACAACCTAACTTGAAAGAATTAATAAATGTTCCGATAAAGGATTAGGTGGACAGGTAATGTGAAAATTGACCAATGTCCATAAAGTAAATGAAAGGTAATGTGTATTGATTAAATGGGTAATTTATGCAGCCTAAGAAGGTTTAATCCATAATTAACAGAAGCGTGTGTTTATTAAAGGTTTCAAAAGAAAAAAACAAGCATTTCCTACACAGTGTTGCGTGTGTTGAAGGTGAATTTCAACGAAAGTACTAACGTGAATTGGTATACATAAAGGGGAAAGTTCGGGAAAAGAAATGATTTTCCTTGAACAAGGCGTATTTATTTTGAGTATTTAACGGGGTGTGTTCAATCAAGGAAAAAAAGGGGAGTCCTTTCATAAGATTGAGATGAATTAATCGGGGTAAGTAACGTTTTTGGAATAAAAACGGTTTCATGCATGTATATATATGGTAGTTGCATGCGCACGTAGATATGACGTGTTAGAGTTTTCTTTCTGCCGTTTGATTCTATACTGCATCTTGTATATTTCCCACAGAGCATTTGACTCACACCCTCGTCTTTGTTACGGCAGGTTGGGTGCGGTTTTGTATTTTGAGAGTGTTATACAGGTGAGTACTCTTTTTTTATTTTACGTTAGAAGCTCTGTATGCTTGGATTCTGCATGCTTGGATTCTGGGGATGCTTCCCACGGATCCCTCACCTAGCTTGATTTTAAATGGGAATCATATGCTAAACAAGTGAAATGGTAATGAAATAAAACTGGACTAGCAACATTATTTAGGTTATTTCATTGCACTTCACACCTAATGCTCGGGTCGGACTGGGTTGACCACGGGTGACCCATAAATTCGAGCCGGGGCATTAGAGGTGATAACCTAAATTCTTCGGCCAGGTCTGTCGTGTATTTTGATGATATTTTGATTTACCTTTGGCTAGAGGCAGATTCCCTCTGATGACTCGCTCTTTTCTATAGTAAAACAATTGATGCTTCACATGTGGTTAAGTTTTTCTTTGGGGAGGTTGTTCAACTTCACGGGTTTTCCACCTCCACTATACCCTTGTCCGTGCTCATAGGTCATGCCACATGTACCATTGCCCATGGTTCATAAGTCACGGTTGAATTATTGGGATTTAGCTTGATCGTTGGGATATATTTGGTAATTTGATTTAGATTCTTTATCAAGGATCTTTGATTTAGTTTCCATGTTTTGTCTTTATGGCTTGCCTATGTAAAGGCAGGATATTTGAGGGTTTATCACTTTGAATTAATTGAATTGTTACTGAATTGCTTCTTCTATACGTCTTCTCATTCTCTTCTGTGCTCTTTGCTTAACTGTCCTGCATCAATGTGGTTTCATAGATTGCCCCCCCCCCCCCCCCCCCCCCCCCACTAGTTATCGATGACGGAATGGGCTGAAACGTTGAAAGCCACTATGTTGATAGAATAAAAAACAGAAATATTTTTGGATGTGTATACATGTAATTCATAGATTACCTCCTTTTTGGTTGCATGTTATTCTTATAGTTTACATTCAAGAAGGATGTTGGCACGTTTTTATTTTTGCTTCTGTTAAAAATTCTGTATTTCTTAATTTGATCACAAACTTGTGTACTAACATTCTTTAATATATCACAGGAAACTTGATAGGTCCTCCTAGATTGCTGTCAACACGTAACTCTTTCTAAGTTCAACAAGATGGCCTATGAAATAAATGAGCAGAAAAGTGAGCATCACTTTTTATTACATGCACACACCTTTTTTGTCCAAAAACAGTCCCCTTGTAGTTAATAGTCTCCTCGTATGTCTTGAGGTTGACCATTGTCCCTAGATTGCGTGGCCTTTGAGGTTTGGGGAGGAGATTTGATTAGATTTTGAGTGGATTGGTGGAAGGGTGGAGGGGAGATACTCAACTCAACTCAACAAAGCCTTTTCCCAATTATTTGGGGAGGAGATTTAAAAAATCTCGTTATCGTACATCTCTTCCTAAAGCAAAAAATCGCAACCTTCTTTTCTTTGAACAATGGATCTTTGTCTTGAAACTCACCTTCTGGATAAATCTCCAGGATGATGAAAATTTCATTTTGTTTCCTTAATAAACCAAGGAGCTGGTTAGAGGTGTGTGAAGATGGAAAAGATATGGGTTGTTGTTTGGGTGGTGGTGATGTTCCCTTGCATATCATACTCCACTTTAGTTATTAATTTTTGCGATAATTGACAGACATATTCCCTACTTGTTCAATAAGTAGACTTGCGCCAATGAACATCGCATTTCACAATTTGTGCAGAAACCACACAAATAATAAATCAATTGTTTTGCTAGTATTCATATGCATGATGTGTATTGTTAATTGAACATAAATCGATTGTTCTGAAATTAAACTGAACCCTAAGACCAATCTGAACCCTAACACAAACCTGAGTCGACTGTTCTGAAAGTATACCTAATTGATTTGCAGAAACATTTAACATTAATTTCTTGAAAGAATACTACTTGAAAAACATGCCAAAGTCAAACTAAGAAATTAACCCAAAATTAAACTATAAATCGTTCACATGGTGGTGCAGACCACAGAGCCACATCTGTGCTGGTTGTCATCTTTTGATCTAAACCAATTACAATGAGTGCAGATGCAAAAAGAAATGGGTACTTGTGACTTTGAAGGAGAAGAAAATACCCTACAAGATGCATCTGATCAATTCAAATGACAAACCCCAGTGACGGTTCAAAAACAGATTATGTTTTTTCTTTCTCTCTTTCAGTGGTGAACCCACAAATGAAGGTTCTAGTGGTCAAACTTGGTTAGTTGATCGAATTTGGTCCATTAGTTTGGACAGATTTTTAAATATTTTATTAGTTTTAGTTTTGATTTAAATTATGACTTTTTAGTGTTTGTTTAGGATTTTTTAAAAGAGGGTTTAGGGTTTTAGGTTTGGAGAAGAAGATGAAATGAGGACGGCAAAAATATCGTCACAAAACTAAGGGGTATCTCTAATTCTCAATTGGAGACCCCCTTTAATAGTGTTAGACTTCCGTTAGATAACAAGGGGGTAAGTTTAATTATTGATCAAGTCGGGGTATGTCCAATCATCGTATTATCTCAGGAGGTAAAGTAAAAAAAAACCTTAATTTCATTTTGGCAACTGGAATTCCTTCTAAAGTGCAAGTGTTCTCATGGTTGGACGCACATGGTGAGGTTAATATACTTGTAATTTGATTCAAAAGAAGCGTCCTAATTGGTGCCACTCACCAAATTGTTGCGTGTTTATGTTGCAATGGGAGGACATCGATCACCTCCTTATTAATTCTGAATTTCTTACTTTTTAACATTCCTTTGGTTTAAGGTGTTGGATCGTTTCGGGATTGTGGGGGCTGTCAAGGAAAGAGGAACACATGTTTGATATGCTGATGATCACATATGGTCACAAGGAGAAGAGGATTTGCATCGTGATGGCTAGTTTTTTGACTTGTTTGGAGTGAAAGGAACAGGATAATATTTGAAGAGAGGAGGGGGGAAAAAGAAGGAATATGGGAAAGCTTAAAGTTCATGATTATCAATTGAGCTCACTCATGAAAAGCCTTTGTTAATTTTCCATTTTCTTTTGGGATCACAATTATTTAGTCCCAATTTTAAAGATTCATTTGTAGCCACTCCCATGTTTTTGTTTTATAGTTGTTGGTCCTGTTGTAACAACTATGGGACAAGTGTCATTCTCTGCGGAAAGGAAGAGGGGCAGTTAGAGGCGGTTACAAGGCAGGTGATGGCGGTTTTGGGTGGTTATGGGATTAAACCCCCAAAAGTTATTTTCTCTTTTGGCTATGTCGTGGGAAGGTAGTATCATATAGTGAGCTTTTGTATAGATTTATGCGGGTTTAGGGGCGGGTTGTTTGTACATTCCATAGGAGACTCTTCGTCCCCTTTTTTTGTAAATCTTTTCAGCTTTAATGGAATATTTTGTTTTCGATAAAAACTTATTAACTATAAGAATAAAAAACTAAAGATTACATCACAACAAAAATGAAATAAATATGTTATAGCAAAAAGTGGAAAAATCATCATAATGACGTGTTTAAATATTAACAGATATCTATATTCATACACATTTTCTTAGTATTCCTAACTATGTGGGTGATTTGACTCTGAAGTTATAATTTCATATGTTATTCAATGTTTCTTATCGAAGAAAAATTAGGTGGGGAATATCTAATAATTTGTGAACTTTTTGAATAAATCATTGATAATATTTTATTATGTATATGTATAGAGTTAATGGAGAATGTTGCTTTAAAAATATAACAGTAATAATAAAAAAATCAAATACGGAGAAAACTAATTGCATGAATCAGGTGAACTAAAACCTAAATCCATTTCTTGCTAGCATTGCTACCAACCTTTTTAACTGAAACTGTGTTAGACTGTTAGTATTGCAAGGTTTTAGTGTTTTTTCAAAGGTTCTAAAAAACGCGGGGCATGACCGAGGCGTTGAGCTTAAGCCTTAGAAGCCTAGGCGGACCTTAGGTGTGAAAAGGCGTTTAGGCCTTTTTTAATATATTTTAATATTTTTAACCATAACAGGGCTATTTAAAATACTAAAATTATACATACCTTAAAAATATGTCTGAATATATGCAAATTATAATACTATTTGATTGTTTTGGACGAAATATTGGTCCGGTTTGTAATAAAGTCTTTAAAAGGCAATATCGTTTCACTAACGTATTTTTGTTTTAAAAAAAGTGCGCCTTAAGGCTTTTACCAAGAATAAGGCGTAAAAGGCTTAAGGCGGGGCGTTTCTCCCAAGCCTCAAGCCTAGGCGCGCCTTTTATAACACTAGTTTTTTCTAAAGTTCGCTGAGCACCTCCAATACCTTAGGTTTCATTTCAACAAAAAACAAACTTTCTGGATATACATACATAATTATCTCTGCTCTATGCATTTGTCTATACATATGTGTTCTGTTTCTGGTTGTTGCTGTAAAGGCGTTCTACTTCCTACTTATTTGTGGTTTTTAGTGTTAACAAGATGAGGAAAGTTCGAGCATCATGATCATATGTTTGATATTCTGATTCGAGTATCACACATACATACATACACATACATACACATACATACACACACATACATACACATACATATATACATACATATATATATATCCATATAATATGGAGCCATATGGAAATGGCAAAAAGACATGTATGATATTTTTGACATTTCATGCCCATGCATGAAATGTCATGCTAAAATTTTTTTTTTTTTTTTTTTTTTTTTTTTAATAAATAGATATGGATTTTTTTAACTATTTTTTTTTCTTTCTTCTTTTTATTTTTTTATGGGCTGGGTTTTTTTTATCACGGGGGCAAATTTATTGCCGTGCCCTCGGCACGGGTATTCGCTAGTATATATATATGGAGCCATGGTTTTTGAAAAAAATATCTCCATTTTTTAATGCATGCATGACATTTTCTCATTTCATGCGCATGCATGAAATGTTATGCTAAAAGCAAATTTTTTATTTTATTTTTATTTTTTTATTAAATATTTTATTTTTAATTTTTTTTTAAAATTATGGGCTGAGTTTTAATTTGTTAATTTTATATATATTTTTTAATTTGTTAATTTTTTATTATGGCCTGGATTTTATCACGGGGGCAAATTTATTGCCATGCCATCGGCAGGGGCATCCGCTAGTGTATATATGGGAGCTTGACAAATAGGTACTATTTATGTAAGATATTTTCTAATAGGTCCTATCACAACAATTTATTCCCAATAGGTCCTTTTTATATATATATATAGTGAATATTCACTATATGTTTACGAATAGGACCTATTGGAGCAAAAATCTTTTTTCATGGGACCTATTGGAACAAAAAAAAGATGTTAGGATCTATTGAACTACATACCTAGTAAACGGGACTAATTGGTAAAAAACCATATATATATATATATATATATATATAGAGAGAGAGAGAGAGAGAGAGAGAGAGAGAGAGGCTCTCATACATACCAAGTATGCATACTTGCTGTCGCAAGCCTGTTTTTATAAAATATTAAATACAATATTTTTGTGTTGAATCTTTTAATGTGATATTTAAACATTTCAAGAGATCTATATTAAAAAAATCAGCTCAAAATAATTTTTTTTGCTATTTTAAAAAAATCGGTCAAACTTTCACAACTTTTAAAGTGCTTTAAAAGGTGTGAAAGTTTGACCGATTTTTTTAAAATAGCAAAAACGTTATTTTGAGCCGATTTTTTTATATGGGTCCCTTGAAATGTTTAAGTACCAAACAAAAAAACCCAACATAAAAATAATTTTTTTACTATTTTAAAAAAATCGGTATATATACTTGGTATATACAGGGGCCTATATATATATATATATATATATATATATATATATATATATATGTAGGCCCCCTCTTGTAAGGACTCCTTATAGTGCAGACCTCGATACATACCATTTGTTTTAAATAGTAAAAAAATGAATTTTTTGATGAAACTTCATGGATATGATCTCCACGAGAAGATCATTTCCAATTTTTTTTATCAAAAATTTCAATAAAAAAACCGTTGAGATGAGGTGATATGTAAGAAAATGGTATAAATATGCATTTTCGACCGTTGAAATTTTGGCGATCATCTCGCCCACTTTTGATTGAATTTTTTGATGAAACTTCATTGATCTCGACAGCGAGAAGATCATATCCATGAAGTTTCATCAGAAAATTCAATCAATCAAGTGGCTGGCGCAGACCCAAAATTTCAATGGTGGAAAATGCATATTTATACCTTTTTTTTACATATAACCTCATCTCAACGGTTTAATTTTTTGATGAAAAAAATTAGAGATGATCTTCTCACCTTAGAGATCATATCCATGAAGTTTCATCAAAAAATTCATTTTTATACTATTTTAAAAAAATGGTATGTACCGATATCTGAACCATAAGGAGTCCTTAGAGGAGACTTTCTGTATATATATATATATACCCAAATAATTGGGAAAAGGCTTCGTTGTATATATATATATATATGCTCAACTCAACGAAGCCTTTTTCCAATTATTTGGGTATATATATATATACCCAAATAATTGGGAAAAGGCTTATATATATATATATATATATATGACAATGAACATCCTTTATTCATATATTAAGAAGATGGGGATAGTTCAAACCTCGTATGTGCACAATTAATTTCTAGGTAACAAAATATATACAGTTGGGGATTTTTAGTCAGTTATATGTTGATTATTAGTGATCTAAACGCTACAGAATGTTCACACACTCACTAAATAGGAAATAATCAAAATAACTCTCACTCATTCTCATTCATTCGTAATAATTGGTTAATACAAATGAGAGGTTACATTGAGTATCTATAAGCCCCCAATACTTGGTAGGCAAGCTAAGTATGATGTCATGGGCCTAGTTGTCCCAACCATGACATCACGTTTCTTAACTAATCTAATCTAACCTACTCGAGAACATTTCGAAGGAGTGTTCATTTATTTACTAAATAAAGCAATAAAAATACTACTAATTACATTTAAAATGTTCGTAAACTTTGCCTCGTGTCCATTGAAAATTAAAATTAAAATTATATTAAAAATTATCATGAAAATGATATCAGATAGAAACACACTTATTTCCATTGAAAATAGAATTTTCCAACTAAAATATGTAATACCGGAGCATCCTTCTTATTTACTGTATTTATTATGTCCTTTTATTTGAGCTAGAACAATTTTTGGCTTGGGTTTCTCTTGACCTATAAAAAGGAGCCTTCAACTTATTTTATGTCATTCTATACGTTACTTTATTTTTGATATGACATTTTGAGAGCCTACCCTAGACTTTTTATTACGATTATTCTTGTTTATCTTTTTGCATTTGATTAGAAGTGCTTGCCCACCCAAAGCGATATGTCGCGGGTTCGAGTCTTGGAAGCAACCCCTCCAATAATTGGGGGTAAGGCTTGCCTACATTGATACGGCATTTTTTTTTATGTTTTTTCATTTGATTCCACTGCGCCAAAATAATTCCAGTCATACGACACCATATGACACTTTCCTAAACAAAGTTTTTCCTGGAATTACTTTCCATGGAAAACGATTATTTTCCACCCAATTATTTTTTTTTTTTTGTGTAGTCAAACTCACCCAAATTGTAATGGTCATCTGGGAGAATGTAAGAGAGTTAAAAATTGATTAACTGTCGATATTTTAGAATCACATTTGAAAGTATGACTGGCTTCCGAAATTTTTCAAGTTCGAGGGTTATTTTAAACAACTTAGTCGATAGCGAAGCCTATATCGGTTGACTACAAAAATAGATTTCCCATAATTGTCTTTTATGATAGACAAAGGGTAAAAAACTAATGCTCACAGTAATATTTGGATATCTGATTTCAAATATGCTTTGGGAGATAACTACTAATGCATACTTTGATCGAGTGGGCGGAAAAAATTTCCAAGGAAAATTTAGCCAATCAACACAACAAAAGTTGGAAAATTTGGAATTTTCCTTATTGATTATGGGAAATATTTCCAATTAAACAAACCCATAGTGTTAGCTGAGTCAACTCCTCTGATTGATGTGATATCAAATTATTTATTTCATTCTTATCCCATATATTCTGGTTTGAATTTTAATACTTACAATTTTCTCGTGAACTTGCAGAGATTGGGATAGGTCTTCTTGGTTTTGGATTTTTTTTCTCATTTCTGGGTGTAATTCTTTTCTTTGATAGGGGTTTGCTTGCTTTGGGAAATGTAAGTATTTCTCACTCTTATCATTTATGCTTTAGATTTTTTATTTTACAAATTCATAATTTTCTGTCATGGTCTTCTTTCATTAGATATTTTTCTTGGCGGGGGTTGCCCTTTTACTTGGTTGGCGTTCTACATTGCAACTTTTCACTAACAGATCAAATTACAAGGTACTAAAGGGGAAAATTATATTGCGCTCCTTTAGTATAGTTACTTTACCTTCATTTTGTGGAGCCGATACTTGAAGATATTGCTTTGCAGTGTCTTTACAATTCTATTTTATCTTAGTCGTTACTTTGTAATTAGAAAGTAGGAGGAAGATAACATAGTATCCATGTTCACAGAAGTGTTAGTTTACAGTGTCTTTGCTCATGGTTCCAAATTGCGCAAGGTAGTAATCGGGCGGCTGGAGCCTTTCTAGCGCCTAGGCGGGGATTATTTGGGCTCCTGGGCGGGTTTATTTCTTAATATATATTAAATATTATACTATTTTTATTTATTTGTTAAAAAAGGTACATAGAATCCTAAATTACATGTACCATTACAGTGTTGCACCATCCTTTTAATTTTAAAAGGTTGAACATCTTATATCTTCAAAAAATTGTACGTTGATAGCTTCACAAGGGTTGTACCTTTTGTTAAGGTTGTAGCTTTGTAAGTGTTGTACTCAATGTTGTAAAAGGCACTAGACAGAAGGTGGGCGGTAGGAGGCCACCTGGCGCCTAGGCGGTTTTTATATTTATATTTGAATATAATATTCTTAACAATCAACTATTATTAGAAACTTAACAATTTAAACAAAAAAGTAGTCAAATAGTAGTCAAATATACACGACAGCAGTTCCTAGCGCCTAGGCGGGGACTTTTTCAGAACACTTCAGCTTAGGCAAGGGACATTCTGTAAGGGGAAAGCTTATTTGCCTATGCGCGAGGCTCAAGGAGTGATTTAAGCACGTGTGATCAATGTTTTCTGGAAAAATCCTTAATATCAATGTTGGATCATTTGATACGCTGACTTCAATTATTTTTAAGTGAATCTAGAGCATTAGATCACCTCCATCTTCAAAGTTGACCAAAGGCAAAACATACAAAGCCCTAATTCATGATAAAGCTTTCTCTTTCTGACTGCAGTAAATTAAATAGACATTCTCTTGGCACTACAAATGATGAAAAGAGGCAAAAAATGATAATTTACCAACCTTGAACCAATTAACGTGTTGACTATCGTTTTTCTTGACACTTGTTGAATTACGTATGTTTGGGATTTTATACTTATTTAAAATTTGAATTTATTTATTTAATATATATTTTTTTACTCCTCTTCAGTCACAGATTATGATTTATACTTTATATATTTTAAATCGGATCATAACACCACTTTTTTGTTTATTTATGTATTTATTTTATTTTTATTATTGGTAAATATCACCTTATTACAAAGATATAGTAAAATCTGTTCTTTGCATGTGTTTTATGGTGTTCGCATTACTCTAATCAGACGCATGCCTCGCCATATGCTTTGTACCTAGGTCTGGTGTGCCTTATGCCTTAAATGACTAAAGTCATTTGGAATCCCTCAAAATTGTCTTTTGGCTTTAGTTGCCACTTTCATATTTTTCATTTTTAGCCTTTTTCTGAACTCCTATCTGTTTTATATCCCCGAATTTGACATACCTGCATCAAGGATACCATGTTCTAAATTTAGGGGTGCCTCACATCTTGTTCCATTATTTGCATTCTGTTTATAAGTCAGTATCCTCCTGGATAGTAAATAAACTATTGTTATATTATCTATATTAACATTCTTATATATTTATATTTCTTTATATTAATTAGGGTCATTTACTATTTGGGGTATGTTTGTTTATAATATTTTGTTCTTGGGGTACGCTAGTTTCCGTATTAGTTCGTTGGGTCCAAAACTAACGGAAACCGTTAGTTGACTCATTTGACCATTAGCTGACATCTTTAACAATTGTCTCTCACATGGTAAATGCATCTTTGCCCTTGAAATTAAAGCATAAAATGTTTAATATTTATAAAAGTTGTTTAATTAAAACTGTTTAATATTAATTAAAAGTTAAAACTATTTAGTAATGTTTAAAAATGAGTTTTATAATAATGTTTAAAATAGTATATTCAACCAAATAAAATGATTTTCAACAAAATATGTTTTTAATAATGTTTACAAAATGTAAAAAACTGTTTAAATGTTTAAAAATGATTTTTAGTTAAAAAAAACTGTTTATAAAATGATTAAAAAAACAGATTTCAAAAAACCTCCTGAAAAAAATGATTTTCAACAAAAGAAAATATATTTCAGTTAAAAAAATAAAACTGATTTCAATTAAACCGTGATTTTCAACAAAACAATGATTTTCAGTTAAAAATATTATTTCCAGATTTTTTTTTTCTACGAAGAAAATAAATTCCCAAGAAAAAAATCCAAAAAAAGAATTGATTATAAATTCCAGCTGCAAAAAAATGATTTTCAACAAAAATAAATATATTTCCTTAAAAAAAAACGTTTTCCACCAAAAAAAAAAATGATTTCAACAAAAGAAATTTGTTTACCATCCAAAAAATATATTTCCTGCCAAAAAAAAGATGAAAATAAAATTGATTTCAGTCAAAAAATAAATTTCAGCAGGGGAAATATGAAAATAAAAATGAATTCAGTTTGAAAAATTATTTTCAGAAAATAAAACGTTTTCCACAAAAAAAATGATTTTAGACAAAATAAAAAAAATCCACCGGCCAACAAACCCACCGTCCATCAAACCCGGCCAAAACCAACCTTAAAATACGTTCGGCCATCAAAACCAAACTCCGGCCATGAAAAACAAACCTTAAAAACAAAATGATTTTCAAAATAATTTTCAACAGACATGATTTTCAAAACAAACCCAAACTCCGGCCATCAAACCAAACTCCAGCCATCAAAGAGACATGATTTTCAAAACGAACCTTAAAAACGAAATGATTTTCAATAGACATGAAAAACCCAAACTTATTTACAAAACAAAATGATTTTTTCAAAAAAAAAAGGAAAACAAACCTTAAATCCAAATGTCCAGCCAAAACAAACCTCCGGCCAAATAGAATACGATCCGGCCTAAAACAAACCTCCGGCCAAAAAGGATGAGCGGAAGAGAGAGAGAGAGAGAGAGAGAGAGAGAGAGAGAGAGGGTATTTTGTGGTGATTGTGAAAGCGAGAGGATTTTAGGCTTTTGGTTATAAATATCAGGGGTATTTTAGGTAGTTGACAAAAAGAGATTCATTTGTTAAACGTCCGTTACCTCAAACTGTTAAAATAACACCCAACCAACTAATACGGAAACAAACGTACCCCAAGAACAAAATATTCTAAATAAATGTACCCCAAACAGGAAATGACCCTATTAATTAACATCGCACTCTTCTGAAACTAATATTAAATTGGCTTTTACCTTCTTTTATCTAGATGAATTTTTTAATAACACCGACTTTACTTATTCTTAAAATAAGATGTTAATATCATGTTAAAATAATGGTATAGATGTTTCGTTATAAAATAAATATATCAATATAAAATTACATATAACTAATAGTAAAAAAATTAAGTTTAAATATACCACAGACAAATATTTTAGAAAACGGACACTCGCAAATATGGACTCCGACTTAGATACAAATTAAACGTGACGGATACATCCGTATCCGTATCTGTTGTCTCAGATACTTAAACATGTTGTGTATCTGCCCTTTTAAATACTTATTTGGATAAATATCCTCAAAATTTGGATTCAAATACCAAACAGATTTAGATGTCTTAATATCTGTTTGCTCCTTGGGTTCTAATATTTTGGCGGATTTGTGTCATTTTCCTTTTCATTAGCCTTTCTTTTCAATGGACCCGTGGTTTATTTGATAGCTTTTTTCTATATATGTGTGTTTTATGAATGAAATTTTTCGTTTCTGAAGAACAAAATATTTGTCATTTTTTCTCTGTGAGGAAATAACACACGAAGTTGTTGGATTAAGTTCATGTCTGACTAAACTTCAGAATGTAATAACAAACACAGTTGAATGGACATTGACGTTTTCTTATTTGTACTCTTTTACAATGCAGGGTTCTATATCATTCCTTCTTGGGCTCTTCTTCATATTTGTTCGGTGGCCAATAGTTGGTATAATCTTGGAAATATATAGCTTTGTTGTTCTCTTCGGGTCAGTTTCTCTCCTTGCCGCCTAATTTTTTGAGGTTTCCAATGAGGTTTCCAATTTGATCATTCGTTCAAACTTTTTCCTCTCTTGTTACTTGTAGGGGTTTCTGGCCATCTATCAAGGCGTTTCTTTATCAAATTCCAGTTTTCGGCTGGATTGTACAGTATCCTATTATGGTTAGTTATGATATAGCTTTTACTCCAAGTCATATGTTGAAGCATTCATAATTTATTTATTTATTGTGTTTTGTATCAATGGAAAGTAAAATTAGACTCCTTCCGTCCAATTTAGAGTCTTACTTTCCTTTTGAGGCTGTCCCGAATTGAGAGTCCTGTTTTAATAAATATAAAATGGCATGAAATTCCAACATCATCTCGTACATAGAAGCTCAACATCAGGTGATGAGGGGGGGTGTTGATCTGATGCAAGAAAGAAATATATTTCTTAAATTTGTGAATTTTAAACAGGCACTCTTAGTTTGGGACAGAGAGATAACAATGATCGTACGTGGGCTCATTGTACTAGGGCAAATGATAACAATATAATGCATTTAAGATGAATTATTGTGGAGGTCAAAGATGGGGAGGTGTGTTTAGAACTGAACGATTTGTCGGTACACATTTTGACGTAATTAAAATTGAAAGTGAAAATTCATTTTGTTTATTTTATTTCTCTGACTTTTTGTGTTCATTTATATTAATATTCTTGTAATAGTGAGATTACATTTTGGTTTTGAACTCACTATGTCATCATGTCCTAAGATTGATTTTAGGTTTATGATACCATATCCAACTATTGGAATTCTGTGGCTTCTCCATCCTTTCCACTTCACTTGCACAAGAGAAGAGGTCCCAGGTCAACCTCAGACCTCTGCCAGACCATAACTAAGCTCCTAAGACCACAACTGCCTCCAAAAAAGAGTCCATAATAGTGTTATAGGCCTCAGTCGCTTCGCACCAGCGTCCCTACATATCTGGCGTGAATAACAGACCTTAGTTTGAAGAGAAATGGCCTCCATAGGTACCATGACCCTTCTTCCAGAGGGTATTGTTGCAACGTACCTTTTGACAACCTAATGAGGAACCTTTGATGACTCCAGACCTCTCAGACGTCAGGCTGAGCCCCTGTCGCATGTCTGGTGTGTAGTTGAAAAGTACAACACTGTTCCACCTATCGCCACCACTCATTTTCACTAGCATTGATGACTCCCATTCGCATTAAATGCACCCATTAACTACCTTACACCACCTGCAAGCCTTTCTCCCACACTCTTCCTTGCCACTATAGCAGTCAGACCTAAGAGGAGGCCCCGACCATACTGCTACAGTCCACTCATTTTCTCTCCCAGAGAATGCATATATAAGGGAGGCTTGCGGGCGGTTGAAGACACGTTCAAATCATCATACACAAGCCAAACAAAGGTCAAATAGCTAAAATAAGTGTCTACTCATTGTTATATACGCTTTCAACCAACTATTGTTAGCAAACGGTCATAACTTGGATCATTTCCAACCATCTTACTTATTGTATACCCTGTTGAGTCCTAAACTAAGACTTAGGAACCCTTAAAGAAGTTCATCCCTTACTTCCCAAGGCCCGTTGTAATAGTACAAAGACCACAAGGACCTCAGATCTCCTAACCAAAGCTCAAGAGGTATCCTAGATTGTAATAACCATTTTATGATCTAATATACGGTCAAACACCTCGCCACTAACCCATTCGAGGCCCTGTGGGGAGCACCTATTGGGTCTGAGGTCTCATACGATTTCAACACCCACCATAGGTCAAAATATGTTTTATTACATATTCAAACGTGTTTTCTTTGCACTTATTTATATTTTACTAAATTTTTTACATTTTTCACCAAATCTTATGATTCGATTCGCGATTCGCAATTCACAATTCATAGGGTTTTCAATTCACGATACGATTCACGATTTGATAACTATGAGAGATAGTATTTAGAATGCTTCCAGAAGGGGGCGAAACCTATGCATACACCGCGTATACAAAATCAAAACAGAATCAGGATAAAAAGGCGGCAAAGTGCAATAGGAATGGGAGCCTTAGCCCATTAATTGGCATTCCTTGTGTCGTAGGCTTTTTCTCACGTAAACGTAAGAGAATATTTACACAGACAATAAGAAAATAGTCAAAAGATGACTCTCACTCCTTATATATTCATAATAATTGAAATGTATTTGCATGCAAACTAAGTATGTAAGTGGTAATGTCATGGGCGTATTGACCTAAGCTAAGACATCACTAGACCTAATTCACTCTAGAACATTCCAAATGAATGTTCATTTATTATATAATTAATATAGCAACAAAAGGAAATAAAATTACAATAAACGTTGCTTAAGAAGCTAGGCGACAAGATTGAGTTGAAGGATCAATGGAAGGAGATGCGATAGTTTCAGATGCCCCCTGTAGGGATCAGATCGACAAAATCAGAAGGAAAGGGTTCCCTGATCCACTCGGCCACCAACTTGCCCACCCAAACTTCACCCACTAACCTTGGGTCCTTCACCCAAGCCAAATTAATGTTAACAGTCACATTGCTAACTTACAAAACCGTCAACCCAACAATGTTCTAAAGGGCGCTTGGAGGAAGGTGAGTGGAAGAAGGCCACCTAGCGCCTAGGCGATTTTTACTTTTTAATATAATATTTTAAAAAAATCAAGTATTAGGATAAACTTAACAATTTAACACAAAATATAAATAGTCAAATCAATGTATCAACAACAGTACACTAACCCCAAAGAATTTATTCATGCAGGCAACACCTGAAAATTACCAAAGGCTCCGACAACAACTTCGACCATTTTAAAAAAAATTATACTCCAAACCCCTAAAAATTTCTACCAAATTCCAAAAATATAAATTAAACCCCATAGTTGTTCCCAATGAAGGCTTGCCTCCCCAAAAGTTTTTCAAGCAGTCGAGAGTTGTTCACTCGGCATATTCAACCCTTAAGTTCCCTCGTTATGAGAATTGAGACCAGGGATTGGGATCAACAAACCACCCCAAATCCCTCGTCGGTGGATGATGCGGATGGTTTGGAGGATGATAAGTATATCAACCCCTTGCCTCTAAGCCTATGAAGCACGGACACAAACACGCGTGTCACATCTAACACGACACGGACATGCCGACACGACAAATCGAAAAAATGTAGGACACGACGGCCGTCAAATAAATATATTTTTTCATATTTTTAATATATAAAAAAATGTTAAATATCACATTAATACTAAATCCCATCCTAATAATAACCAAAATTCCCCCCAAAAAAGCCCATATAAACCATTAAGAGTATTAAATCCTTTTTAAACATTAAACATCACATTAATACTAAATCTCATACTAGTAACAATCAAAATGCAAAGAAACATATAAACTATAACATCAGTCTTAAATCTATACTGAACATTAAATCTATACTGTACATTAAATCTATACTGTACATTAAACATTAAATTAATACCTATGAAGCACGGACACGTAACATGTGTTTCGACACGCGACACGCGACACGCGACACGCGACACGTGATTGATCCAAAAACTAGGATACGACACGCTATGATACGTACAATATATAACACAAATTTAAATATATATTAATGAAAAAAAAAAGATTTTCTCCATAAAATACATTATTAGAGCATTCTTAGCATGAAATTAAGAAAATGGACCATACAAAACAAAATTCAAACACACTTCGACATTAAGAATCATAAATAAAGTACAATCACCATCACTTGAGTCAAAGTTGGATCGTGACTTCTGGGAGAGCGTTCGTGCTTCATCGGTGTCCGACACATTGTAGGACCCGACACATTGGTTTCCGGGAGAGTGTCCGTGCTTCATAGATTAATACTATACTAGTAACAACCAAAAGGGAAAAAACCCATTTTAAACATTAAACAAAAAAGAATTTTGAACTCCAATGGGCTAAGTGATCCAATGCTCCTCATTCCTCATCATCTCTAATATTTTCACCGCCTTACCCGTGTATGTGTCCTTTGAGTGTCCGACACATGTACGGGGGCCTCTGGGGAACTGTCTGTGCTTCATAGCTCTGAGTTAATGTGGCCGTCGAGTATGCGAGGATCAAAAGACGTAATATTTGGCAAAATGCGCGAGGGGTGGTGTCATGAGTCCCTTTCTCATGACAAGAATTATACAAATAAGCCATTTTCTCGATAGATTGTACTTTTTAATTTTTTTTTTATGGATGGGTTGAGGGCACATAATGGCGATGGCTGATTGCCTATTCTGGGCCCAAATGCCATCCGATAGCCTGTGAATAGGAACATTTTATTGAGTATTGGCCTCGCAGTGGATGTGCATTGGGCCAAGTGAATGTCACCGTTGATGATGGCGAGGAGAAGGATGCTTTGGGTGATGTGGGAGGTGGGGGTCTATACAGAATGGGCCTAATGCTACACATTTTATGGAGGGAATTACATGGTGATATTCATATCGATGTTCCAGTATTTAATGGTCATAATATAGACCTAGACCCCTATATATGGAGCCTATAGACAAATTCTTTGATTATAAGAATATCTTGGGCGTAAAACATGTGAAGTTAGTGATTTTACGTATTTTGGGCATGAAATGTGTGAAGTTGGTGCTACTCAATTTGCAGGGGTACACCAATCAGAGACGCAAGGGCAGTCTTATGAGAGGGACCTTTTCGCTAGAGTACAAGATTCACAAAAGGGTACTATATCGGTGACAGAATATTCTGAACAGTTCTAGCTTTGCTAGAGTAAGGTATGGCTGCAAACTCTCACTTCCTTGGGGCAGGTGATTCAGTAAGACCTCAAGGTAGATGGGTATTTCAGAGTGATGGCTATAAGTAAGTGAGGTTTGACTACTAAACCCACAGGGACAGCCAGGGCCACTGAGTCTACTCCTACCATGCCGGCGACATTCGAATGCTTCAAGTGTGGAATTTTCGTTTCGTGGGCAGCTGAGTACCCAAAGAGAAAGAAGTAGTTATGATGACGGATAAGACCTAGCATGAGGCGCTCATGATTGCGGCGACCCAACGAGATGTTCTTGCTATGTGGGCATTTCACTTTGATGAGAGAGATGATGTGTGAATCAGAGATATATTCTTTATTTGTCTTTTCCTCGTAGTTGGTAATTATACATTCCATGGGTATTAGTTGTTGCCTTTAGGGCTTCTTGGACTTTACCTATATATTAAGGTAATAGGTCCTGCCAATTTAAATTATAGAGATTTCTTCCATTGGGTATGGTGAGTTTTATATTTAATCTCGCTGTGTGAGAAGAGAATCCAAAAGCAATCAATATTATGAAAATAATAAAAAAAATGTCACTAAAGTTTTGTTCTTGCAACTGAATAAATATTACCACTTGATGTGACAACATGAGGCAAAGAGAGAGTATGGTCTCTCCCTTCTCTCCCTCTCATCGTGGTACATTGGTACACCAAAATAAATGGTTACATCAAAATATTTTTAACTTGCCACGAATGGTAAATAAAGCTTCGTTTATTGTTTGTTCGAGTATTTTTACACATTTTATTTCAATGCTCAAAAATATAATTGTCCATTTCTAATATATTCCAGTGCAAGTGAAGGTAACATGATCCGCTCACCTGCCACGGACACGATACAAAAGTTAGCTGGTCTGGATTTAGGCTTACTTTTTGATCCGTTAGACATGTTTACACAGATGGGTGAGAACATACACATCCAAAACTGAAAGCAAGTAAATGAGCATACATAAATGGACGTGCATGGATGGGGCCAATTTTGATGACACAATATGAAATTGACAATACACGACCTATAATTGCCTAGGACATAAATGCTAATGTGGCAACAATTTGGTGACATACCAGTCGTTTGTACATGTGTGTATAGAACTGTGTGTGTGTGTGTATATATATATCAAGTATATTTAGCAATCCACTCGGAACGAAAACCTTTCGATCTGTTTTATTCCTTCTCTTCAAAGAACGATCTATTGAAACCAGTTTTCATGAGGCAAAACTTTCACATTGCATTCTTTTTTAAATAAGCAAGTCAGATTTGTTTATTTGATAAACCTCACAAAGTAGATGTTCTTGTGAATCAAATGGAGAAATTTAGGCCTTGTTTAGTTATAGATTTTTTTTTCCCATTAGAATGTGTGTTGAAGTTTGATATTTTTCCAACATAGAAAATTGGAAAAGAGTTTTCCGAACTTTCCAATTTTCAGGGAGTTGAAAAACCACTTTATTAAGTTTTCCACAATTTCAAAAGTCCTAAAATTACATTTTGACCCTGAATTTTCTATAGCTTATATCTAGACCCTTTAACCTTTTGGCAAATTATATTTTAATCTCGTAATTTTCTATAAATTAGGTTTTAAACTTGAGATTTTTGAGAATTACATTTTGGCCCCTTGACTTCCTGCAAATTAGATTTGGACCCCGTGATTACATTATAACCCTATACTTTGTGTAAATTACATTTCACACCCAAAAATCTATAAACTATACATCCTGAAAACAATAATTTATTTCTACCAAATGAACGCATTTTCTAGTTTTCTAAAATTTTCTATGGAAACTAAAAATTAGAAATGAGGATGAAAATTGGAAATAGAAAACGAAAAACAATTTTTCACAACTAAACAGGGCCGTAGAATTTTTCACGTTTTCCAAGTCAAGCCACCACTAATTTATGGTTTTACAATCTCAGATTCTTGATCGTCTTCGGAGTTCTGGTTGATTACGTGTTGACATCAACATCAGAGTAGCTGATCATCTTCAGCATGCTCAAGAATTTTTGTTTTGGTGATTTTCAATTGGAAAATCTTCAGCGCCTTTCAGAAAATCATGGAGAGGAAAGAAATTATGCTCACTTAGTTGACTGTTGAAATGGTATCTGACAAAATAGGTAATCAAGTAAAATGTAGATGGAAAATGTTAAAATGTGTCCTTGTTATGAGCGTCAAAATAGTAAATATGATAGCTCCACATGATTTATCTGTGTCATATTAATTGTATGTCGGGAATTTGCCCCTATTATTTTTGGGTTCTAGATGTGTGCCCGTAGGGCACATATTATTAGAATCCAATGTATAATTGCAGACATATTTCAATATGATTTTGACTCCTTAGTCTAGTCAAAGTTGGTAGATGCGGAGTTCTCGTAATTGAAAATATTTTATTAAGTTTTTCCCATGTAGATCTAAAGAACGTGGCTGTAGGTTGTAAGTCGGTTGGAATATGTGTGTGTGTGTGTGAAGAACTTGGTTAACTTTGGTAGGATATATGCAATTTTTGAAATTCTTAAAATGGCAAAATTTAGATATTCCAATCCTGACTTGCACGTAGGCCTTGGCAATTTGGGCGGAGTGGGATAGACCCGCCCATAATTTTCCCACTAAAGACTGTTCGGTTTTGGTTCAAATTTTTGCGGGTCAAAATGGGTTTAAAAAAGCATTTGCCTTGGTTCAATTGCGGGTCGACTACGGGTCAGAGGCGGGCCATGCGCCAAAAACTAAAAACCAAGAATTTATCCAATTTTTCACCAGCAGCCGTGTTTGTCTCTCTCTTCGATATGAATTTCTTTAGATCCTATCTCAAGATTAAAGGGTTTACACATAAGGACATGGATTTGGATTGTATTCCTCAAAAGTAAAGCACCGATCTGAAGCTTAAAGGATTTCCAACATTATTTCTTCTTTTTTTTCGTTTTTCTCAAAAACCACTGTTTGAATGTTGTTTCTGAAAAACTGGAACTAAATGGACCATGGATTTGGATTGTACTCCTCAAGATTCGAATTTTTTATTTTTTATTTTTTTTACTTTTGAAATTTTTATTTACAGATGTTATAAATATAAACTTGAATTAGTTTGGGTATGAAGATTCAATTTTGATTTGTTTTTTCTAGAATTTAATTTGGATTTGTTGTTAAAAAAAAAACTCAAAGGTGGGAAAGCAGGTCAACCCGACCCGAGCCTGACCCGCTCACATTATTCTGCATGACTCGCCTCTGACCCGTCCAGATTTATCTGTATTCATTTTTGATCCACCCATAAACGCTCATTTTGCCATCACTACTTGCAAGTCAGTATTTTGGGAAGAATTTGGACCCATTAAGCTACTATTACTTTTATAGTTACACATAAAATGAGCCACGTTTCTTAGAATAAATTCATCCCTAAACCATATGCGTTGGCGGGCCTTTTAGATATGGTTAGTAGACCTCAATTGTATAATTGAACTATAAATCAATTGACATTTTTTCTCCCCTTTTAGTTTAGTCCAATAATGGACAAGAATTTCCTGAAAATCATACTCTGTTTGCTCGGTTCCTGATATTCAGAGATCTGTTAGAAGGCTTAGGGCTCTGTCGGTTTGGTCGATAAATGGAGCATATCAATACCAAATTAACTTTGAAAGCATCAAACTAAAATTATCAATTTTATCAGTCGGTACACCGGCCCATAAATCAAAATCAAATCGCGGTGAACATCGGTAAAATTGGTTTTTTGCGATGAAATCGATTTTTCAAAAAATACGATAAATTTCTCTTTACGATAAATTTTGTAGTACTTGTTACATAATGATATTTTCTTGTACCACTTGCCTAAACATACAAACTCATTAGTAATTCAAATTTTTTAAATTTATTAAGCAAATCGTAACAAATATATATAAAGGAAATTAAAAGGAAGTACACAAAGTATAATCATTTTTGCAAGCACATTGCGATATAATCACAGTTGCATCATTAATATTATTTTCATCCATTCCTGACATCTATGAATTAGCAATTCCAAAATAACGAACATTAGTCACCAATCAATTGCATTACACCGGTATGCATTACAAATATAGAGAACATCAAATGCATTATATCATTTGCTAATCAACCAAAATATAAGGAACAATAAATGCATTTTTATAATGTGTAAGGTTAAATTTTTTAAGGTTTAAATAGGTAAAAGCATAAATATACCTATCATTTTTTATTGGTACTCCGTACCAATCAAAATCGCGACTTTCTACGTTGTAATTGCCTTATTTTGGGTATTCCATCAAACGTTTCGTTTACAATTATTCCAAATTAAAAGTTTCAAAATGTTGAGAGAATAACACAAACTGACACTAATTAACAATATTTCTTATATAAAATTGCAAAAGTGAATCATGTGCAGGTGAGATCGAGAGGGAGAAAACTCTTTCCAAGTCTAGGTCAGAGAGAGAGAGAGAGAGAGATGATGGCAAAAAGATCGTAAACATTAGGGTTGATGGAGGAGTTTGTTACATTTTATATGAGTTAAAATGTATGGTCTATATTGAGTCTAATAAATCAAAGGCTCTCATTTAATACAATAAAAATGATAAGTGTAAAGTTAAGACTGTAGTTGTGTTTGGCTTTAGCCATGGTATTCTTGTATTATTTAATACGGTAAGCACGATAATATTATCTTGGTAATTTTGAATTTTCATTTTGTTACAGTACAGTCGGTAAATCGATTATTAAATGTTAAAACCAAAACCAACCACAAAAATTTGGTAATTTCGGTTTCGGTAGTTTCGATTTCGGTAAGTAAAAAATGTATACTATTATTACTTTTTTTGGGTACAAAATGGTACAATACGAATTTTTACCTTATCACGCACATCCCTAAGAAGGCCCATGAAAATTACATATATTAAAGAGAGTCATTTGCTCCATTTCTTTTTCCTTTTCTTTTAGTTGGTCATTATTGATAATAGAGTATTAGACTTCGGTATCACGCCAAACGCTTTCTATGGGTGAAAAAAAGGCGACCCAAGTCTAACAGGCAGAATAAACTGTGGCTAAGTAAAAAAGACGCATTCGTGAAACGATTTGACTGACATAAAGTAGTGTTTTGAGGCCCAACATTACATTCACAATCCACAAAATGAACTCTTTCTCTTCATAATCTGTTGTTCAATGAATCAACTGAGAGTTGAAATCCTTGTTCTAAAAGTCCACTGGTAAAAGATTTCCAAAATATTACAGCCTATGGAGCACGGATTCTTCAAAATGGTAAACGAATCTGAATCGCACCCGAATTGGGTGCGATTCTCACCCAATTCTCATCTGATTCGCACCCATCGCCTATCCAATTATTTTAATTAAATTTAATTACGGATTCTCCATGGATTCTTTAAGAATCCTTATTTTTTTCGTGAAGAATACTAAGGTCAACCAATATTTCTAATATTTTTTTTTATCGATGTCCTTTGTGAAGCTACGAGGATATATATTCTAGATTGTATGGAACTTTAAGAAGGAGAGAGGGTGAGAGTTGGCCAAAGACAAAGAGAGATTCAAGAGTTAGATACAGATTGAATTGAAAATCATTGACGTGGATCATCAAGCTTAAGATTGTCGTGTCATTGCAAATCAATTTTCAACATTTTTCAACTTCGAGTGGTGACACTGAATAATACTTCCATAATAATTTACATAAGTGGTGTTTGAAAGTTAACATGTGACTAGATTTTACGAAAATTGAAATTAAGTAGTGGGAAGTTGTTTGAGAATAGATCTTTTTCAATAATGATAAATTATTACGTGAATCTTTTTTATTATGGTCCATTTTTTTTTTATGTTGGAGACTTATAAAAGTAGTTATCAATTTGTATAAAATTAAATGTACTATACTATCTACATAAAAATTAAGGAATATTATAATATATTTTATATTTTTATTATATTTCTCAACGCACCCTAATTCTAATTTTTCCAGATTTTTCGAATTGTCGCAGCATATCTGTGCTTCATAAATTACAACTCATTCCGTTTGGTAATAGAAACGGAGTGCAGTGGTGAGCTCCTCCCCCAAAATGAACATGACTTTGATCATTGAAAATTAATAAGCCCACGTTTCATTGAAAACAATCCGTGCACATCTTTGAAACCTTATTCCTATTCATATGGAATGGTGGCTAGGATCCATTTAATCCGACCATCATGTTCAGATTTGAAATGAATTGCTTGTTTCTAAAGTAAGAATGTCTTCATTAGTAGCATGATTATGTTCATGTGAATAATAATTGAATAATCTAAAATGCGTAAACCCTTGCTAAAACTCAAATGACTAGTACAAAAACGTATTTGAAAATGTTGCCCGGTTTTATAGTAACCACAGACATGAATGACTTAAAAAAGGAGGAACTGAATATGATTGATTTGCTGTGATAATTTATTACTTTCCTGGTCATTTAAGCCATCAAATTCGTTAGGATAAGCAAGATTTGGATTTTAAAAGTCGATCATTACTTTTTCAATAAAATTATGTGTAGCCCATCCATACCCTCTGCTTTAAATGCTTATACCTTGTTATTGTGGGTTCTGCCAAGACATAGAGTACAACTTTTTTTTTGATGAAATGTGATTTAATTAAAAGAGGCAAGCCAAAAAAAAAACAAGCAAAAAACCCAAAGGCCAAACAAAGGCAACAGATTGCCACAAAGAGAGTACACAGGCCCAAAAAAGAAAAACTCTACTCGGCCTACATCCCAACAAACACAGCCCAACTCACAACAAAAACCAGAACCAACAATCTCAGCCCACTAAAAGGAGAAAACAAGAAGGATCTAGATAATGTACACACCTCCACTCCAACCAATGGGAAAAAACCACGAGGAAACCACTATACTGGAGCAGAACAAAACAAGCAAACTTTCAAGACAAAACGCAAACACCAGAAACCATATACCAAACAACTATCGCAAGGAGGGAGGAAACCCAAAGCCACCACCAAACCCACCAACCTCTACAGCCATCAAACATAACCTAGACCACAAAATCCATAGCCATCAACCCATCTCAAACACTGAACACATGATACAACAATAGGTTTCAAAACTGACAAACCCATCAAATTTCCGACAAACAATAGGAGAAACAACAACCAGAGACCTCGAATTCGAGCTGAGCCCAACTCAGAAAACACATCAATATGCAGGGAGATAACCACTGATGTACAGGCGGTCATGCAGTACTTCAACAACACTCGAGCAAAAGAAGAAGAACAGAACCAAGGAGAGTTCAAACAAACCCTCAGAACAACCATACTTCAGAGTTTAAAGCACTCATAGATGAAACCATGATAAAACAACTCAACTCAACAAAGCCTTTTCCTAATTATTTGGGTTCGGCTACATGAATCCTATTTTTCCATTCCATTCTGTCCAGTGCAATATCTTCGGTTAAACCACATGATATCATGTCCTTTTTTATAATATCCCACCAAGTTAATTTAGGCCTACCTCTACCCCTTGTGTTATCATCAATACTAACTAAATCACTCTTCCTTACAGGAGCATCCATTGGTCTACGCTTGACGTGTCCAAACTATCTAAGTCGATTTTCTCTCAATTTATCTTCTATAGGAGCTACTTTTACTGTTTCACGAATTTGTTCATTTTTAATTTTATCCTTTCGAGTTTTACCACAAATCCATCTTAACATTCATATCTCCGCCACACTCATTTTCTGCACATTTTGTTTCTTGGTTGCCCAACACTTTATCCCATATAACATGGCGGGTCTAATGACCGTCCTATAAAATTTTTCTTTTAACTTCAAAGGTATACGCCTATCACACAGAACGTCGGTCGCACTTCTCCACTTAACCCAGCCTGCTTTAATCCTATGCGTAACATCATCACTAATATCTCAATCTTTTTGTATAATCGATCCTAAATAACGAAAATGATCATTTCTATGTATTTCTTGATCCTCCAATTTCACCACATCTCCATTTGTCCTCCTATTACTACTAAAATTACACTCCACATATTCTGTTTTAGTTCTGCTTATTTTAAATCCTCTTGTTTCTAAAGTTTCTCTCCACAATTCCAACCTAGCATTTATCCCCATCTTAGTCTCATCGACTAAAATAATATCATCTGCAAATAGCATATACCATGTCATCTCATCTTGTATTTGTCCAGTCAACTCATCCATAACAAGAGCAAAGAGATAAGGACTTAATGCTGAACCTTGGTGTAGCCCTACCGTAATTGAAAATTCACTACTTTCTCCAGCTGATGTTCTTACTGTAGTCATCGCACCATCATACATATCCTTGATAACGTCAATATATCTGCGAGTCACTCCTCTTTTATGTAGAACCCACCATATTATATCTCTGGGTATCCTATCATACGCCTTCTCCAAATCTATAAAAATCATATGAAGATCCTTCTTTTTCTCTCTATACCTCTCCATTAATCTCCTTAATAAATAGATTGCTTCCATTGTTGACCTCCCAGGCATAAACCCAAATTGATTCTCAGATACTGTTGTCTTCAATCTCAATCTATATTCAATCACTCTCTCCCAAAGTTTCATTGTATGACTCATTAACTTAATACCACGATAATTTGAACAACTTTGTATGTCCCCTTAATTTTTATAAATAGGTACTAAAATACTTTTTCTCCATTCATCGGGCATCCTATTAGTCATTAAAATTCTATTAAATAATTTTGTAAGCCATGATACTCCATCCTCCCCTAAGCACTTCCAAACCTCAATAGGGATACCATATGGTCCTAAAGCCTTCACTGTTTTCATCTTTTTTAGAGCAATCCTGACCTCTGTTGTCCTAATTCTACGAAAAAATATATCTTCTCGAGTCTCCGTAAGTTCCTTTATATCTAATCTACTCCCATTATCTCCATTTAATAACCTCTCAAAGTAGTTTTTCCATATTTCCATAATTTCATCATCTTTGACTAGGACTCTCGAATCATCACTTTTGATGCACGTAACGTTATTAAAATCTTTTGTTTTCCTATCCCGAAGTTTAGCAAGCTTATAAATACTTTTTTCCCCTTCTTGTGTTCCTAAGTTTGTATAAAGATCATCATACGCTTTTAACTTAGCATCTCTTACCACTTTCTTAACTTCCTTTTTAGCCCATTTATATTTCTCAAAATTCTCTTCATTTCTATTTGTTTGCCATGTTTTAAAGCACTCCCTTTTAATTTTTACTATATTCTGTACTTCTTCATTCCACCACCAAGTTTCTTTAGACTGTGGCCCTTTGCCTTTTGATTCTCCAAGAATTTCTTTTGATATTCTCCTAATGCATGTGGCCATCTTATTCCACATTATGTTAGTTTCTTCTTCACAATTCCATGTTGCTTCATTTAATACTTTATCTTTAAATAGTTCTAATTTCTCTCCTTTTAAATTCCACCACCTAGTTCGTGGGTTAATCTTCATTTTTCGCACTCGTGATTGATTTTTAATATTTATATCCAACACCATTATCCTATGTTGTGAGGTTAAGCTCTCTCCCGGAATAACCTTACAATCTTTACACGTTAATCGGTCTCCTTTCCTAGTAATGAAAAAATATATTTGGCTCTTATGTGTTCCACTTTTATAAGTTATTAAGTGTTCAAGCCTCTTTTTAAAACATGTATTTACTAGTACAAAATCATAAGTCATCGCAAAATCTAAGATAGACTCTCCTCCGTTGTTCCTATCTCCAAAACCATGTCCTCCATGCACTATCTCATATCCTACACGATCTTCTCCTACATGGCCATTAAAATCTCCACCTATATAGATTTTCTCACCTAGGGGTATTTCTTGAATTAGTTCATCAATTTGTTCCCAAAATTGTACTTTAGTGTGCTCAATTTTACAAGTATAAGTCTATCACCTTTCCTAATAACGGTTACGATATCGTCCTTAAAGTTTTTATCTACTATTATTCCAACTCCGTTCTTATTTCTATGTTTTCCTGTATAATATAATTTAAATCCTGTATTTTCTATTTCTCTATCTTTCTCACCGACCCATTTAGTTTCTTGTAAACAAGCTATGTTAACTTTTCTTCTTATCATGGTATCTACTAACTCCATCCCTTTTCCTGTCATAGTCCCTATGTCCCAAGTCGCTAACCTAAGTCTAGTATCCAGAACCAACTTCTTTACCCGCACAAAACTCCAGCAATATTACAACCCAACAACAAAGAAGAAAGCAACAGTCTTTGAGTCTGAGCTGAGCCCAATGCAACAAAACACACCAACATGCAAGGAGAAACCAAGGAGAGATCAAAGAATCCCTCAGATTCAACCATACTTTAGAGGTTAAAGCACACCATCTGACAGATAAGCCTCTTTTAATAAGTACTTTTCATTTAATCCCCAATTCATGCAAATTGTTGAGTTATCATCATTTCTCTTAAAATCCCCCCATCTGTATGTGCTGTCATGAACAAACTTACCAATTCTATCCATAATATTATTTCCATGAAGCTGAAGATTATTGTAAATGATTTCATTTCTAGTTCTCCAGATAGTGTAAACTGAGATGGCTAAACAATGTTTAAGAATCAATGTTTTCAATTCATGACTATTTCTATTAAGCCTTTTAATTTCGTCTTCAAAACTTATAATATTTCTGTTATCCCCACATAGAATTAGAACTTCACCCCAAACACGATTTTTTATTTCACATTCAAAGAACAAATGATTTCTAGTCTCAGTCCCTTTCTTGCAGAACACACAAATATCCTCCTGACTAATACCCCATTTTAGAAGCTTGTCCTTAGTCCACAGTCTATCACAACAAGTAATCCAGAGGATAAAAGCACACTTAGGGACCCTCTTTGAGAACCAAATAGTTTTAGCCCAGGGAACTTTTGCTTTCTTATCTCTAATACTATCATAAGTATTTTTGCAATTAAACTTCCCATCCCTTGCTGGAATCCATGATACCCAGTCTTCACTACTCTGATTAGGAACAATTCTAGTATTGGCCATATCCTTTAAATCATTTGATACAAGTCTAGGAAAATTCCACTCACCGTTATTAATATAAGCATCAGATCTACTCAACTTAAAGCTTGCAACATCATAAACAATTCTATCTCCATAAAAATCCAATAAAGGTCCATTTTCATGCCAATTGTCAATCTAGAAGAAGGTTTCCCTACCATTTCTAATATGATATTTGATAAATTTTCTGGTTTGATTTCTCATTTTCCAAAGTTTTCTCCAGGTCCAAGAAGCATCTCCTACTAATTTGACATTCCATAAAGAATCTTGCTTAATAACAACACTATGAATCCATTTGACCCAAAGAGAATCTTTTTTCCTGGCAATGTCCCATAAATGTCTCAACATACTTGCTTTATTCCAATCAAGTAGATTCATAATTCCCCGACCTCCTTCTTCCTTAGGATGACAAATATCCTCCCAAGCAACTTTAGCACCTGATTTCTTTAGATCAACCCCTGACCATATAAACCTTATGATGATTTGGTCTATTTCTTTGATAATCATTTTGGGGATAACAAAGATATTAATCCAATAAACTTGAATGGATCTAAGAACTGAAATAGCAAGTTGAACTCTTCCTGCATAAGAAAGCCATCTATTTGTCCAAGATTTCACTTTTGACATAAGCTTTTCAACCAACACTTTACATTCATAATTCTTCAATCTAGTAGAAATAAGGGGAACACCAAGGTATTTGACAGGAAGCAATCCCCAATTCATTCCCATGACATTTTCCATTCTAACCTTTTCTTCATCTGCAATACTAGAGATAAAAATCTCACTTTTAGGATAACTAACACTCAGGCCTGAAATATTTTTGAATTCTTCCAAGGCATCTTTCACCACTAACAAAGAATTAATATCAGCTTTAGCCACAATGAAAAGATCATCAACAAACATAACATGAGATAACTTCAGCCTTTCGCAGTTAGGGTGATACCTAAAGACACCTTTATTAGTTTCATCATCAAGAATCCAAGAGAAGGCTTCCATCACTAGGAGAAAGAGGATCTCCTTGTCTCAAGCCATTTGAACCTTTGAAAGTACCATTGATCCCTCCATTCACACTAATAGCAAAACTGGTAGTAGTAATGCATTCTTTAATCCACTGGATAACAATATTAGGAAAATCCATCACTTCAAGAACATCAACAATAAAATCCCAATTGATAGAGTCATAAGCCTTCATAAGATCAATTTTCATAGCACATCTAGGATCTCCATTATTCTTATGATAACCCCTAACCACTTCCTGCATATGGAGCACATTATCAGTGATATTCCTCCCTTTGATGAAAGCTGACTGTCTATTGTTAACAATCTCTGGTATAATGCTTCCCAACCTATTCACTAACACCTTAGAAATGATTTTATAGGTTACATTGCAGCAAGATATAGGCCTGAAGTCCTTCATAGTGCTAGGATTAGTGATTTTAGGAATCAAACTTATGATAGTACTATTCCATTCCTTTAGCATTCTTCCCTTATTAAAAAAATGCAACACAACTTTAGTAATATCTTTACCCACAACATCCCAATTATTCTGAAAGAAAGCAGCATTATAACCATCAGGACCAGGGGATTTGTTAGGATTCATATAAAAAAGAGCTGTCTTAATCTCCTCTTCTGAAATAGGACTCTGGATAGATAGTTTCTGCTCTTCATTCAACCAACTCTATCTGATAGGTCTGATTCTGTCAACTGCACTATTCCTGAAACTGTTATTATTCCCCAATAACCCCTTAAAGTAAATCATAGCCTCCTTTTGAACTGCCTTCTGCCCAGTAAGGATATTACCATTATTATCTTTAATAGATAGGATATTATTCCTATTAGTATGACACTTGACTTTCTTATGAAAAAAGGAGGTATTTTTATCACCAAGTTTCAGCCAATTGACTCTTGATTTCTGCCTATAAAAGTCCTCCTCCATATTCCTCAATTCAAGATATTCTTGTTGACATTTTTTCTTAGCTCTGAGCAGAATTTCATTACCCCCCATCTCCAATAAGGTCCTCCTGAATTCTATTAAACTGAATCTTCTTGGCATTGACTCTGAAAGATATGTTGGAGTAGTGACATTTATTAAGATCCCTAAAATCCTTCTTCATCAATTTAAGTCTTCTAGCCACATTAAACATGGGACTACCATCAATGCACACCTCCCATCCTTTCTTGAGAATATCTTTAAAGGTAAGATGCTTCATCTAGAAATTAAAAAATTTAAAAGGTTTCTTGATTTTCTCTCTTTCCATTTGAAACCCCAAAACTAAAGGAGTATGATCAGAAATTCCAGGTAAGTCAACTTGGATATCAGTGTTCATATAGGAATTTAACCATTCCTCATTGTGTAAGACTCTATCATATTCTGCTTTGGATATTAGCTTCTCCTTCTCTACCATTACTCCAAGTAAACCAATTCCCTATAATAGGCAAATCATCAACCATAATACTATCAATACAATTATTGAAATCCCCAACTTCATCCCAATCAATTCCATTCCCCCCAGTTCTTTCATTACTTCTTCTAACAACATTAAAATCCCCCCCAATAATCCAAGCTTCACCATTGACATTTTAAGCAACATTTTCCAAATACCTCCAAAGATAACTTCTAGGATCTATCTTATTATCACCATAAACCCCAGTAAATATAAAGGACATACCTTGGGTTTTAAATCTGATTCTGACAGTAATAGCTTGGTTCATTTTGCTCAGATCTTCAACTTCAAAGATATTATTGTCCCATGCTATTCAGACTCTACCAGGGCCATTTGGAGGGGTATTATGAATAAGATTCCAATGGTAAAAGCATCCTTCTTTAACTCCAATCACATTATTACTTCTCAATTTGATTTCTACTAAACAAATAATACTAATATTATTATCTCTAATATACTTTTGGACCTCCCTTTGTTTATGAGGGGAATTACAGCCAATTATATTCCAAATAGCAAACTTAATCATATTTTCCTCTTTTGATTACCTTTTCCCCCTTTCTTCTTCCCTTTATTCATGTAATTACTGTTATTTCCTTTGGGAGGACTGCTGTTCTGTTCCATTGTACTTTTCCTTATTACACTTATGTTATCCTTCCCACATTCATCACATAGCATTGTCTCTGAAAAGATTTCTTCTTCAATAATTTGCAACACATCAAAATTATTCTCCACTGAAACATTTGATTTGGGATCCTTATTAAGAACATTCTTCTGTATGCTATTATCAATTCCAATTATTACATCTTTAACCGCATCTTCTATAAGCGACAACTTAGTCCCATATTTATTCTGGATAGGTAAATTTTGTACTGTAATTTTACTCCCATGATTGTCTTGACTATTAGCTACTTGTATTTTCTTACCAGGACTGCTCAGAATAGGCTTAACTACTGCTACATCTTCTTGAATCTGCTTCTTTTCCACAGATAAGTTCTTAGCTTCCATGTGAATTGCGTTCTCATTTACAACCAAAGGTTTACTCTTCTCAGCCATGCTTGTAACTTCAACTTTATCACTTAAAGTGTTACTTCCTTCTGCCTTGTCTTTTCCAATAGTTTTATCTGTTACCATCTTCCACAATTGCATAGTAGGTTTAACAGATTTACAATTCTCATCTTTATGACCAAAGATTTTACAAATAGTGCATCTTGTAGGGGTCCATTCATACTCAACCTTCTGATTAAAACTAGTACCTTCGTGATCATATACTGAAATATAGGAAGGAAGAGAGCTCCACATATCAATTTCCACACAAACCCTAGCATAAGTCAATCTATCTCTTTTTGCAGTCATTCTATCAATGAAGAGAGGAGTCCCAACCATGCTAGCCATTTTACTCAAAACAGAATCAGCCCAAAGGTGCAATTTTAGATTTGGGAATCTAATCCATATAGGTAATTTCTCCATCTCTTCTTTCTCCAAACTTACATAGAGTACAACTTGTTATTGTCTTGTCTTATTATAGGATACAAAATGGAGGTTCGTGTAGTATTACTCTTACATTTTACACACATTTTCCAACTCATTTTCGATCTTTTTTAAGAGTTCATTACACTTCCCCCGTGAACTCATCAACTCAACTTTCATTTTCTGGAATTAATCCCCTAAATTTTCGAAATGATTTCAAATAATTTTTTGACACTAAAACTGTTACTTTTTTAGATGAAATATTAGTCATGTGCCATGCACATGAGAATCTTTCTGTCCAATCCAATATGAAAGTTTAAAATAAATGCAAATTATGGGAAAAAAGCATTTGACAAATTTGTACAAAATCTAAAATTTGTATAAAAAAATTTAAAAATATGGAAATTACAATTTTTTTAGAAATTACAAAAAAATAACATTTAAAATATCTGAAAATGCAGATTTTTTTAATAAAAAATCGAAAAATTATAGAAAAACATTTAGGAATTTATTTACACAAAATAAATTTAAAAAGTTCGAATAATATTGAAAAGACTTATATAAATTTTGGAAATAATATTTTTTTTAAAGTTTGAATTATATTGAAAAACACTTGTAAACAATTTGAAAATAATAGAAAAAACATTTAAAAACTTTGAATAATATTGGAAAAAACTTAAAAAAAATATGAAAATAATAAAAAAAAACATTTAAAATGTTTGAGTAATATTGAAAGAAACTTATACGAATCTTAAAATAACAGAAAAAGTATCTAAAATGTTAGAGTAAAATTGAAAGAAACTTATAAAATTATGAAAATAAAAGAAACTTATAAATTTATGAAAATAGTAGAAAAATATTAAAAAAAATATGGAAATAATAGAAAAAATATTTTGAAAGTCTGAATAATATTGATTTTTTTTGAAAATAATAAAAAAAAGCATATAAAAAGTTTAAATAATATTGAAAAAACTTATAAAAAATCTGAAAATAATAGAAAAACATTTAAAAAGTTTGAAAACATTGAAAAAACGTAAAAAATCTGGAATCAACATTAAAAAAATATATTAAAAAACACACCTTCAACAAACTCATTTGAAAAAATCCATCTTTTTCAACAAACCCATTTCCAAAAATTCGTTTTAAATCCCACCTTCTTCGATAAATCATAAACACATCCCATGTAACCCCCCGACCCGGATTTATGGGTTATCCGTGACCAACCCGGTTCGATCCGAGCGTTAGGTGTGAAGTCCAATGAAACAACCTGTATAATGTTGATAATCCCGTTTTATTTATTTAACGTTTCACTTGTTCAGCATGCGATTCCAATTTAAATCATACTACGGAATGGACCCGTGAGAAGCGTCCCATGAATCCAAGCATACAGAGCTACTAACGTAAAACAAAAGAGAGAATTTACCTAACATAACACTCTAAAAATATGAAATCGCACTCAGCCTACCATAACAAAGGCGAGGGAATGCGCCGAATGCCCAGTGAGAATCACTACAACAAAAACAACAATTCGACACACCTTGATAATAAAAATCTGGCATAGTTTAAAACTGTACCAAATTCTAGCACGATTTAATGACAATTTGGCACACTTTAAAACAGTGCTAAAACTTGGCACTATTTAAAAATGTGCCAGAATTGAACACACTTAACTAAAATATATAATACCCCCTCCCAAAAAAATTACTTTTCTCACTTTTGGTCTCCTTCTCCTTCCTCTCTCTCATTTTCATAGGTCTCCGCTCTCTACTCATAGGCCTCCTCTCTCTCTCTCTCACGTCCATTTTCTTCATCAACGGCAAACCATTTTCATCAACAACCATCTTCGTTTTTCATTACCAATGACCGCTGACCTACTTACCGCCGACCATCGACCGTAAGGTATACAGGTCCATACCAGCTTCATTTTCATTTCGTTTTTCATTTCGATTTCGTTTTTAGATTTCACTTTTCGTTTTGACTACAGATAAATCTCTTAGTTCGATTTCGTTTTTTAGATTTTGTTTTTAGATTTCATTTTTTAGATCTGTAGACATCAAATACGTTTTTTAGATCCAAATCCCTTTCGTTTTTTTTTGGTAAGAATGGATACCAACCATACCAGAATCGAGTTGGCAATATGATTAACACCTTTCTTAGATTTGTACATTTGACTTTGAAGGTAAAAATTGGCCTGCATTATGTTTTGGTCATTTGAAATTAAATTTTGATTTATATAGCATTCAACACGTTCTTAAACTAGATATGAATTATATTTATATGTTAAATACTTGTTTTTGCTTTGATTGGTCATTTGCATCAAATTTCAGGAGATTTTGAGTTGTAAAATTTAGAACTCCGTGTTCACCAGTTGAACAAAGGAACTTCTATGCTTGGTGTGGATAATATTGAATGAGTATTCCTTTCTTAATAGTTTTATCTATTTTATGGAGTGAATTGAAATGTTATCCCTTCTAACCAAGATTTGTAACTACACTAGATATAGCAAATGAAATGCTAACCCATGCTGTATTTCGAGGATTGGGATTATGGCTTCTCATATATATGGAACAAATCATTTAGAATAATGCTTTGATATGATCACATTCGTGGACTTGATTTAGGTTAAAAGTACTGTTAGTAATACACAGTTATTCAGAGATCAATTTATTTCATAGTAAAATTTATATTTTTATTGACTCGACAAATTTAGAGATTTCTTTGTTACACACCAAGTGTTTGACGAAGGGATCAAATGTGCAATCAACTTATATGTTGTCTATTTATCTTAGATTAATAACAAATGATCATTATTATTGGGTTTAATGCAACTGAATAATGTCTATTGGTTTTTTTATGTACCACTGTAGTCAATCCTAATGTAAGATGGTTTTGTGTGTGGTTCTTTTAAACATGAAGTGATATAATAATTGTTCTTATATTATTGGGTTTAACCTTACAACAGGGAAGCCTTACTTATCTCAGTATTATTTGGAGGCATGACACGTGGAAGATTTTTCAGTATTATTTGGATAAAACTACCCCCCATGCTGTTCATTGATGGGTTGGGACTGTCATTTTAGCATCCATATATGTTCTGAGGGGTTCTACATTCTCAGTTATGGTTTGGGCATCTATTTTCTCAATTTATTAATTGATTTTTTTTATCCCCACTTGTTGACCAGGAGATCAATCATACAAATTGCCATATCTTGCTTACTAAAGGTTCTGATGAATTCAAGCCTTTCATCCGCCGCCACCCCGATTTTAAGTTCTGGTACTCCATAACGAAATCTTTCTGTGTTGCATTTTAATGATCTTTTTCTCCATGTTTGATGTGCCTGTATTTTGGCCTATATTGCTTTGTTATTGGATTGTTAAATTCGTCCTTACTATGAAGCGCCAAATCATGCAAATGATTAAATACAAATATATTTCATTCAACATTGGAAAGAAGAAATACAATGGCAAGAAGTCTTCTGGTAGAAGCAACTTCAGGGGGGACTGAAGTTGTGCTGGTTTGTTACTACCAAAGCAAATGGAGGGTTTAAATGGGACTAAGAAAAGAAGATCGTGGAGGGAAACGAAAAAGAGGGAACGTAGATATAATGATATTCACGGTTGTAGAATTCTATGTTAAAGGGTGACTTTGCATTATATTAGATTTTAAACATTTGAGTGAATAGATAGTGTAGTTATATTATGTCTTTTGGTGGTGATTGCTTGCTTAATCATGTTCATTTATGTGTTCTTTACCTTTTTTAAACTGTAACTTACTATCTAACATATTTACTACTATGCCACAGTGATGCTGCCTATTGTTATGTTGCAAATATCGTGATATAACGTGGTGATTGGGTACTTGTATTTCACGAGGAGTGATGGTTCTCCCTCATCCTAAATGTTTGAAGAGTGTGTTACTCCTCTTATTGATGGTTTGTTTACAAGGATACAATTCCGCCATTCTTGCTTATGGTCAGGTAAAGTATTGCTTCAACTAAATTTAATTCGTTACCTCTATTTCATTTTTCTTATGCATTATGTTTTTACTTGGTTATTTATTTACATGTATTCACATCTATGGGGGTATGAATGAGTCTCTCTTGTGAATCTGAAATGATCCCAAAGGGACTTCTATTTTATGAAATTCCACAATAGTTTGATACTAATTAAAAGCATCACAGATGTCTTGTAAGGCTCTGATTTATAATGATAATTTTAGTTGCTTGTAAATATATAGAACAATACATAGAGCTTTTAGATCTATTCACCTCCTGACCAGGCATAATTTCATATCTTCCCAACACTGATTTGACTTGTTTAATGGCCCAAATGGAACCTGAAGAGAAAACTATCAATTCATCTGTAAAGGTTAAATGTGAAACCAAAAGGAACCTTAGGGGAGTTTTTAAGGATCCAAAAGTGGGAGATGCATTCATGTTGTTTAGATTTTAGGAGTATCAATTGACAACAAAATGACCTGCTTAACAATATGTTCTTACTTTTTTGTAGCTGAATGCCACAGTGTTATGATCTTCATCATTACTTATAGACAACCTAAATATGCCAACTCATTAGTAATTAATGGTAAAATAAGTGAGTGAGTTTCCCCCCTATTTTTTGTGTGTTTGTATATAACAGGTTTTTTTCCTTTTAGGGATTAGTTATGCTTCATGAAATGATGACTAGTCTACCTAACTCTTAACCATCTAAAGCTATATATATATATGAATTAAGATTAATTATTGGGAACAATGCAGTTGTGGTATGTTTTTTCTAATTTCATATTTGTGACACAAGTACAACCTATTGATGGTATAGGAACCCAATTCAGAAGGACCGAACCCATGTGGAGGAGCTCGTGTCTGTTTTGATATGTTGCGAAAGAGGTTTCAAAACTAGGGTTAATAACACTCTCGTAGTACGTGATTGCTCTTTCCTTTTCTCTCATCACCATTGGTTCTTTTATGGATCCTTCAATTTCTTTTCAGGTATGCTACTTACCCATAAACTTCTTATATTACTTATTCTATAGAGTAAATAGGTCTTGATCATAGTTGTCAAATCATGAATCGAATCATGAATCGAAAACCCTATGAATCGAATCATGAATCGAATCGTAAGAATCGGTTTAAACGTAAAATATGTGCAAACAACTTCCATCCCGAATTTATGCATCTAAAACTCCATTTTTCATATAAAATTAGATGTATGTGGTCTAGTCTTAAGGAAGCATTTGGCATCATCAACTTCCATTCTCAGTGGATTGTAGAGGATGGATTTTTCATTAACATATGGACTAGTAAGTCGCTTAGGCAACCAATATCTCATATCAATTAGTGGTCTAATTTTGAAGGTGGTGGATTATAACTTATAGTCAACCAATTTTTCTATAATGGTAAATGGAAGATTTTAGTTGAATTCTCCTATTTGTTTCCTAATATTTATGAGAAGATATAAAAAATTTATCTCTCCTCATTTCCTTCACATAATCAACTCATTTGGCCTTATTCAAAATATGGTGATTTGACATTTAAAGATTCCTATTCTCTCATTTAAGACTATATGAGAGATGATTGTCTTTTTAAATATCTTTGGAACCATTCATCCCTTCTAGAATCTTTTCCTTTTGCTGGAGGATTTTTCACAAAAAAATTCTTACTCAAGACCATCTTCAAGCTAAAGGTTTCAAATTTCCATCTAGATATACTTTTTGTAAAGGTTTTGTGGAGTATGTCAATCAGCTATTTGTTGAGTTCTCGTTTACTGCTAAAATTTGGGACTAGCTCTCAAATATTTCAAATCTAGTATTTGTTTCAAAGAACATATCCTCTAGACTCATGGAAGGAAGGAAGTTAATTGAAATTTAGTTCTCAAATTAAGCTTTTATTGGTAGCTTGTTTTCTTGGATATTTAAATATCTTTGGAGAAATCGAAATGAATCTATTTGTAAAGGATGGTCTCCTTCCATTCCTCGCTACATATCTAAACGAATGGATAAAATCCATTTCCTCTTTTATGTTTGGTCACATGAATAACTTCTTGATCTTTCAATTGTCCATGAATTTGGGTTCTCTGGAAGATGAAAAAAAGCTCCAAAAATAGTTGTTGTTCAATGGGATTTTCTTCTTCTTGGTTAGTTGAAGCTTAATGTAAATGGGTTTTCTCTTGGTAATCTAGGTAAGGGTGTTACTAGTCTTATTTTTTTTAACATATAGAGGGTTTGTTAGAGGGGCTTTCTACTTCCATTGGCATTCACACAAGTTTTTATGCTGAGATTCTAGCTCTCATATATAGAATTGAAATGGCAACTAAGTATGATTGGGATAACATTTGGTTTAAATGCTGATTCTGTGGTGTGATGTCTAAATTGTATGAATAAAACAACCAAGTATGAGAGATTATAGCTCTCATTTCCTCTTTTATGTTTGATCACATGAATAACTCTATCGTGATAACATTTGGTTTAAATGTCCATGTAAGGACAGAATCGTCAAGGATTGAATGTTGTTGATCCCCTCAAAATTGCCTTCATAATCCGCCGTTAAGGATTGTTTATAAGATTTTCCTGCTAGTATGCATTACCCATTGATGGTGTTAACAAAATTATCATCAATACTTCCTTCAACAACAAACTGATCTGACTAAAGTCCGTATCAAATCTTCTTTATTTGCTTCCATACCTTTTTACCTTAACTAGGAAAGGTTCAAGATCAGTTTTTTATAATTCTTCCATATCTATTTTTGAAAAATAAAAATATATGAAACATACCATACATCTTGGCATCACCTTTAGAATTCTTTTCCATTCCCAAACGATAGAACTGCTTAGGGTATATAAATTCTTTTGGAATTTCTTGGATATATTAGATGGGGTGTGTGTGTCTGGAAAACCATACTTGATCCATTTCTTTAGTTGTGACCTAGATTTGCTAAAGCATTTGCAATTTGCTTATCTCTGCCTTTAAAACTAATTTGGTTTTTTTTCCAAGAAATTAGATTCTTGAATTACATAGGTTCTTAATTCATTTCCCTAACTTGACTCTTGGTCAGTGACACTTTTGTAAAGGGTAAGAATGCTTTACTCAGTAGGGAAATAAAACAAAGTAGAGTTCAATATGATAGTCACAACCTAAAGGTTATCATGTTACACATAGAACCAAAGGAAACAAATAAAGGAAAAAGCAAAAAGAAAAGAAAAAACAGGGGTTATCTGACATAATACAATCGAATAAATATCCTCGACTCTTTTGATGCTTGAGCCATGTTCAGGTTTAGCTCTTTATATTAAATGACGTCTTGACTTAAGATTCGATACCCTTACTTTTATCATGCTATTTATATTTTTAAGAAGATATCAAGCTATCTATATGTGCATTCGATAAATCTACTATGTTTTTTGTTGGAATGAGTTGACGTTTATAACATTTTATTTAATGAACCTAGAAATTAGATATTATTGGAAATCATGATATTCATTATTTAAGCACTACCTAACAACTCAACTCTTAAGTGAGATATAACAGTTTATATAAGTTTTATATAAACTGTTATATAACAATTTATATAATAGTTAGTATCACATTTGTGGCATTAAATTTGCTGTTTAAATGTTGTTTTGATTACTGAAATTGTTGGTTATTTAGGTCTGTTTTTTTATCACATTTGTGGCATTAAATTTTCTGTTTAAATGTTATTTTGATTACTGAGATTGTTGGTTATTTAGGTCTGTTTTTTTATATTATAGGGTTGATAAAACTTGTTCATCAAAGGGTAGTCATGACTCAATCTTTAGGCTCATCGTGTCTGGTAAATTTGAATACAATTTCTTGTTTCATTTATGTCTATATATTCAAATTCTATTATAATTAATTAAATGTGTTGTTAATTAGTTCTTTCTACTTTTTTAGATGGATGATTGTAATAGAGAAACAAATGGAACACCTTCAGATGATCATCCGCCTGATCCCAATGTTTCAAATAGCGACATCTCAAATCTACTGTGGCAAGCAATAATGTTAAACAATGTGAGTACCAAAAAAACTTACCCATCTTTTATATGACTTAACTTGTATGCCAATATAATGTATGAGTCAATATCTTTGAAAAATTATTGATGATCGATTGTTACACTTACCTATGTTATATATGACAAGAAGGGCGTGGTTATAAAAAGACGCTGAAGATCGAGAGGGTGGATATAGATAAGACGCTAAAGATTGAGAGGCTTAATATCGATAAGAGCTTGAAGAACTAGAATTTCTCCACCAACAAGCACTACTACAGATAAAAAATGACCTGAGAAGTGAAATGCAGAGTTTGTTTCCAAGTATTATCCCTCATCATGCTTCCATCACCTCAACGGCTCATACCGACTAGGTAATAACACATCTTTATTTTATTTCTATATATGTATGTGATAGAGTGTTAGGTAGGATATATGTTGTGGCTATTCCGCCCTTAGTTGTTTACACTGTTGTAGTTATTTCTGTCGTTGTTTTTGAGTTAATTTTTATGTTTAAACAGGTTGGTTTTAATGAATAAACAAAGGAGACTTTGTCGATTTTTTTAAAAATATTAAGCGTTTTTAAAAGTAAATAATTTGAAGTTATACCAATTTGATAAGGTTTTTAAAGATTGTCATCTATAGTAACTATTAAAAAAGATTGCTTACATGTTTAAGGGAACTGACACTAGATAAATCTCATGGCATGATGTAGGAGGCCTTCAATCTTGTTAAATGATAAGAATTAATTACTCTTTTTTGTTTATTTTTTTATAGGTTGGAACTCATTGGAAGTTCGATGGTTGTGCATGTAGAGGCGAACCAGTGCTGCTTGATAAATGAGGAGTTAAACACGTTAGTGTTGCTTGAAGAGAAGATTGCTGAATTTGAGATGAATTTCATATGTATTGACATGAATTGAGATAAAGTTCAAATTTCCTCATGTATTGAGACGAATTTCATATGCATTGAGATGAATTTTCTATTAATGGAATTTGAGCTCTTAATTTTTAGTGGGCTTATTATCTGGATTTGTATTAGTGTTGTTGCGGACTATTTATATTATTGTTGTACTATTTTTGCCATGCTAATTTTATATTATAATTGATTTTTTTGTGATTCAAAAACAGGTAAGAAAAATAGTGGAAATGTTGCTAATTTTTTTGGGTAATATTATTTATAATTATTTTTTTTTCTTTGATCCAAAAATTTGGTACAGTTCAAAATCGTGCCAAAAGTGTATTAAATTTTGGCACGGTTTTGAAATGTGTCAAAAGTGTACCAAAATGTACTCAATCTAGCACAATTATAAAGTATGTCAAAAACATCAAATTTTGGCACGATTTCAAAGTATGCCAGAAGTGTTCCTGTTTGGCCAAATCGTGCACACTTTTAAACCGTGCCAGAAAAAAATGGCCATTTTGGAACATTTGATTTTGGCACAATTCAAAACTGTGTCAGATTGCTGTTTTTGGTGTAGTGAATATACAATGATGCAATATAGAATCGAACGACAAAAAGAAGACTTTAATACGTTATATCTACGTGCACATGCAACTCTCTCTCTCTCTCTCTCTCTCTCTCTCTATATATATATATATATATATATATATATATATATGTATATATATATATATATGTATATATATACACATTAATGCATTAAACCTTTTATTACAAAAACGTTGTTTACCCAATTAATTTACCTTAATCTTGTAAAAAAAAAATCCCTTTTACTTAACTTGACGTTTATTCCATGATTTAACACACCCGGTTAAATACTTAAAACAAATATACGTTGTTTAATAAAAATCATTGTCTTCCCCCAAATTACCCCTTCATTTACACCAATTCACGTCAGTATATTCTTTGAAAATCACCCTTTCAACACACGCAAACAATGTGTTTGAAAATACTTATCTTCCTTTGAAAACCTTTCATGAACACACCCTTGTGTTTATTATGGGTTAAACCTATTTAGGTTGCTTTACCACCCATTTAATCACTTCACTTTACCATTCCTTTACGTTATGAATATTAACCAATCTTTACATTACTTGTCCATGTTATCCTTTACCATAATATTTATTAATTCATTAAAGTTAGGTTGTATTTTTACATATTCACCACGCAGCCCATTTCTTGACATGTTTTATGTTCATTATTTTTTTTCGGAATCTTCAAACAACTTCATATTTTAACGGGCACCATACCGCCGACTATGCTACCATATGCTCTGGCTAGTGATTTTGGGTCTTTCACCCCACCGCTCCGCGCCTCCTTAATTATCCCGGTGTCATTCGAGTCTTTATTAATGCATTTTAACATTTTACAAATGTCTACATTATTCCACTTTCCTTTTACTAGGCCGAAGCCAAAATCTGGGGTTTTACCCTAACATATGTTACACTTTAAAAATCATAATTTCTTGTCCTTTTTACTTTAACAATGATTTTTATCCCAAAATTATGTCCATTTAGGACCCTTTCTATGTAACACCTTTCCAATATTTTTATTTCATAAAAATGTTCCACTTTATGTAAAATTACCAATTTATCCATTTGTTTCCAAACTTATTTTTTCCTCCATTTTCACGAGTATTATTTTCCAAACACTATTATGTTACCCACACTAACTTCTTAAGTCTTTTTAACACACTAACACTTTTTAATAGTTGGAGTAGTATTCTTCTCAAGTTGGAAACACCTATACTCCATTATTTTCCTTTCCAAGAAATAATTGAACCTTAAAGACTACTTTATAAGATATATGCAATTTTATTTATTGACATTTGTAGTCTTGAAATTTATATTTTTATCACAATTCAACCCCCATTTTTACACACCTTAAGCGCTGAATTTTCAAATTTCTTCATTTCATGTTCAAATCCTAATAAAACCCCATTAAACTTGTTTATATGCTCAATATCAAAATAGTACAAGTATAAATGCATGAGAAGATGGGTTTTAAATCCAAAATTCCTATCAAATGGGTCTAATATATGATTTACTCATGAAAGTTCATAATACTAGAAAAAATACATCTTTCAAGGCTGAAGGATATTTTTATTCTTCAAAACTTCAACAATGTCCAATTTTTATAAAATCCTCATCTTTGCAAGAAACTTTAAAATATTTTTTGCCCAAAATATCTTTGGCAAGATAATTATCATTTCCAAACATTTTATTCCATTTCATGTTTGGCATTAAACTTCTTAAAACATATTTTTTTCAACATTCTTGAAATTTCCTTTTTAATCCATTTATTATAACATCGCATAATTTACCCTTTTTATCCAAACATGCAACCTACTCTTACAAACTCATGGAAAATATGAGATCTAAGATAAAAGTAGAGTTTTTCCCACTTCAATGGATCTCCAAAAATGGTTGGATGAGTAAGAAGATGATGGAAACCCCCCACCTCCTAAGGTGGCCTCAAGGAGGTTGCCTAGCTCAACAAACCATGCTCCAAGAAACCCCCCCTTCAAAACTCCATGAATATATACTCTTCTCCTTATCCAAAAATCCCCAACAACACCTCCAAAATTCATAGATATTAATAACCATGGAGGAAATGGGAATATAGGGCTTGAATATGGTGAGATACTCCCAAAATATGGGGACATAAGGTGGATACATGGAGGTTTTAAAGTAGTGGGAGTGTGGAAGAGCTTCCAATTGCTAGAGAGAGAAGGATAAAATTCAAAAATGGTGGGAGGAAGATCCATCCACACCCTCTCTCTTCTACACACTCACCAATCCCCCAAATAACCCAAACAACCCTTATAAAACCCTTTCCAACTCCAAAATCCCATTTTTACCCATCTAGAACACTCAGAACTCGACACCTGATCAATCCAAGGGTCCATATTGTGACAGCACATAAGGGCAATCCGAACTTAAAATTTATGGTGCGCTTGTTCGAATGAGAATGGCTTCTCATTCGATCTAGACTTTGAACGACCTTCTAACAAGTCTTGTTCAGGAATGCAGTTGGGTCTCGTTCGATCCTCATTCGATCTTCTCTTCGAACGACCTGGGCTTCTCATTCAAACGATATATCTTAGTTTGAACAAAATTCCAATCTGATTCGAACAACCCTCAACTCGTTTGGACGACTATCTTCCTAAATTTTGAAATTTTTATCCACAATCTTCCAACAATTATCATCAAAACCGTAAAACACTCAAGTACAAGTAGGAACCAAATTATAATGATCCAAATCCCAAGGTTTCATATGTTTACAATTTATGTGGGGAAAAATAATTAAATATTGGGGGCGGGTATTACATTCTTCTCTCATAAGAAAATTTCATTCCCAAAATTACCGATCCCCTAATTCCTCAGTTCATGGGACTTACCAACTCTTATTCTAAATCATAGAAATCCTCCCATACTAAATCATCAAAGTCCTCAATAGCTAAGATTACATCAGATGCCCTTACACAGGGGTTGTCACCAAAAGCTCAACATGTTACATGTTCTAACGCTCACCATCATTAACAAAATCCGATGAGATTTCGAGCCTATCAATCTTTTTGAGTTTTTAAATCAACCTGAGTTAATGGTTAACTCATAGTTCTAATTCAGCGTTTGAAATAATTCGTTGACGATCTCAATTCTTTGTTTTGATCGGTTATGGAAAATATAATGTTTCCTCTAAAAGCGCACTGCAAATCTCTAAATTAAATTAATCTCGAGACGCATATGGTAAATTAGTATGTAATTCGGACAATGAAGTAGGCCATCGTTTGTTACCCAAAACTATTAGCCATAAAAAGATGTGAAAAATTATCCCTTTGATAACCCAATTGAGCCGAATAAAATTTATCCTTTTCGTTTGGTAACCCGAAAAACCCAAGTAGCCCAGAATTGCGAAAATGGAATACTAATTAAAGTCCGAAAAGTGCATAAGAAGGGGCAAGAAAAAGAATAGAAATGCTCAACAAAAATAGCAAGAAAAGAAAAGAAGTGAAACAAAAAAAAAAAAATAGAGAAAAGAAATAGAAAATGAGCAAAAGCCCAAAAAAGCACTAAGGAACATTATAAGAAAAATTTTCCAATTTCGAATTTCCCAACCATTTCCATGTTACCCAATACACTTATAGCCCGAAAAAGTCCTAACCGAGTCCGGATTGATAAATTAATTATCGCATGGAGAGCTAAGACACCAAAATATAATAAAAGAGATTAAATGTATGAAAAAGAGGCGATGTTCTCGTTTTTCAATGACCGTATTCCGATGATGAGATCTATTCACCATATATTTTCATCTTTCAATTTGTGTGCGTGACTTTGCGTCCATTATATTTACTCTTTATATCCCGCATACCGAAAGAATAGCCACAATCCGAGAGATTCGTTTGAGAGAGCATCCCGTGAGTATTTGAATCAAAATGAATTTTCAGAAAGTAACGTAATGATCAATCGGTGGAAGTTAGCGGTTCGATTTTTGACTTCGCACACACACACACACTAAGATTTGAGACTCTTAAATATGAATTTGTGGTGACCATTTTTGGGGAGTTTAAATTTTATAATTTTTAAGTATTTTGATTTTTCTTTTAGTCAATAACGAATTTTGTGGGTATATTCACTGCAAACCCTCACGAGCACAACTCGTCCTACTAGGGTAACGTAGGGGTTTAAAGGCTTGTTGCATACGCTAAATGCAATCGCTTGCCCGCGAAAAAGGTATTCTATCCCAATAAAATGATTTTCAAGAGTTAAGCCTTGCTAGGATTCTTTTACATTGCTTGGGACGCGAAAAGTTCTAAGTTAGGGGGATTTGATTAGGCATAAATTCTTTTAAATTTATACCTTTAATTTAGTTACTTTTAGCACCCCGAACAACGTAATCGATTTGATTTTATCTCATAATCTTGCTATTGAATTATTCTAATGAGTACCCCGAGTTTCTAGTATTTCGTACTAATTTTACAGGTATTAGATGTCACTAAAGAAGGAAAGAAATCGGAAGAATAGATAAAGAAAAGAAGGAAAGTCAAAAGGGCAAAGTTATAATTTTTACTCGGAATTCGAATGAGGCATCTAAAGAAAAGTTGAAGATATCAAGTTTACAAGTACATAGGAAGAAATGGTACCTCAATTAGAGTCCCGGTGTGAAAGTTATGAGCAGTCAAAGATAGAATCAAAAGTTAAAGTAAAATCGAACCGATCTGAAATGCCATGTTCCAGAGAACCCCGAACCGAAGACGGATCAAAGCTGATGAAAAATAAACGAACTGATTCGTATTGAACCGATCTGGATCCAAGCCAAATTGAACCGAAGGAGGACCGGACCGGTCCGACTGTCGCAATTTTGGTTTTTCACTCTTCCTCCAATGGAGAGTCCCGGTTAAGCTAAAACTCTTGGAGTCTTATAGGGTATTTAAACCCGATTTATTATCATTTTAAGGGCGGAAAAAATCATCTAATTTTTGCCTTTTTAGTTAAAACCCTAGTTTGAAGATTTATTGCAATTTTAATTCCAAGATTGAAGTTTGTTCAGATTTCTGTGATTACGAGTAATTTTAATTGATGATTTTAGTGCTTTGGTAAGTTAGTTGATTACTTTGTTCTATCTAATCTTCTTTCTACATCATTCTTCATTTCTCCCTTAGGTTAATCATGATTTCCTGCAATTCAACACTCATTTTCATTAATTTCATCATGTTAGGCTAGGTTTTTAAAGGTCGAGATGCATGAACTCAACCTGATGCGGTAGTTGTATGTGTATAAAATTAGTCCTCTAAATTTAATGATTTATTACGACCGTATTGCGTAGAAATACAAAAATTATAGATCTTTGGATCTCGTTTGCTTCAGGGTAACCTGGATACTTCAGAATGCAATTCAAGTGTAACTATCGCAATACCAATTTACTCATCCTCTGTTTAAGTATGGTGTGGGCTTGAACCTCATATACGTAATGCTTGGGAGTACTAAATTCTGGATCTAATTCATCACTTAAATTTATGATTAGTTTTATACCAGCAATACACTAGGGTTGGGGGATTGTATTCCCGTCCTGTTTTCTTCATCATATAGTTCGAGTTATAAATCATTCATCGTTAGTATTTTAGGTAATTTAAAATAGTTGCATTTCTTTCATAATTTCAAAATTGCATTTAGTTGTAGCCAATTCACAAAACAAATAATCTTTTCCTTTTTTTTAGAGTCAGAGTTAGGATTTCTTTGTCTATCCAACGTCGTTACAGCTCTGTTGTCCTATTTCCTTGAGGATCAATACCCGACTTATCGGATTATTACTTGAGCGACAGGCTTGCACTTGAGCCTAGAGAGTACGCACTTCTGAGACACATTCTTAGTCGCGTCAGTAGTAATCTCAAATTACCTCTTAATGACTCCAAACATTATAAAGCACAAAAATGAAATGATGACACATATCAAAACACCAGCAAACATTCACATGGATACGGAATGAAATTGTGACTCGATCATCCTAAATGTCCATTCATAAATAGTGTAAACAAAATACAATACTCTTTTGAATTTTTAAATTTCTTTTATCAAAATAAAATCTTTTTGGCTTTTTAAATTTTTTCTCAAAAAATAGATTTTTTTAGTATTTTTCCAAAAATTAAAATCTTTTTGTTTTCTTGAAAAATATGTCAAAAATGGAAAATATAAATACAAAATGGTACGCACTAGCAATAGGCATAAAATATCATCATGAAAAATCATCCTATGCTAGCAAACAAGTCTAAACCTTAACCGTTAGGTGAGGTGGAGTTTTCCAAAGGTGGTGACATCATATGAAAAAATCCATTAAGTCACGTGAAGTCTTGACTAAAAACTTAACTTGCTCCCTAATATGTGCAAATTCTCTCATGTAATCATCCAGAGAATCAAGTGTAGGTACATGCATGTGAACACGTGACATAACTCTATGTGACACACCCCCAACTTAAAGAAAAATTCCCTAAGGTGTCCTCTCTTTTTGCGATGGGTGCAAACATACACGGGCTTAGGAACACCTCTCTAAAAATGTCTATGGTTCACTCTCCTATCCTGAACGGGACACCTAGGTGGGTTAGGTTGAGAGCCATATGGATCAATTACAAATTCGAGAACTGGCACGGGTGTAACCTGGGAAGTGGACGCACCATCATGACCTATTCCTAGTCCCTCAACGTGACCCAAAACGGGACCGAGGATCATCTTTCCTACCTTATTAGATGTGTCCTCTAAAGTGACCTTTACCTCCCAGGCACGTTTAAGATCTCTCTCTAATTATGACACACGAGCTATAAGCTCACTCTTCTCCCGATTTACGATGATCAACTACTGACTTAAAGAAACCTTCACCTTCTCGAGTTGACTCGCTGATGCCTCAAATCCCCTAAAACTTTCAACCTCTCTCTCTCTCTCTCTCTCTCTCTCTCTCTAAATATATCACCCTAAGATTTTGGTATTTGTTCAACCTTTTGGTCTTTAGGGTCTTGGCGTACAAGTCTCTAAACATAATTTGGAGCTCACTATCACCCTCACCGGCAAACTTGCTTGCCCTTCGCTAGAACCACTCAAACTATCCTCGGGGGTCTCGCATTCACAAGTGTCCTTATCGTCGTCGGACAAACTCGGTGTGCTCACGTGACTAGCTAAAAAGGCTACAAACATCCTATGTGAAGATTCATCCCCGGAATCCTTCACCTTTTCCTCACTATCGGTAAGAGTGGTTGGCGTGGCAATCTTTTTGCCCTTTCTATTTAGCCTAGTGGCACACTCAAATGACTTATGCCCCTTGCCCACACATTCAAAACATCTCTCTTCTTCCTCTTTCTCTTTATAACCATCTTTCTCACCGCTCTCTTTGGCCTCATCCTTTTTTTTTTCTCAAAAAATCTTTATTGGAAGAATTTTGTTTGGAAAATTTGAGAAACTTTTTAAAAATTTTCGCAAGCAAGGCCATATCAAAATAAAATTCGGCCTCAGATTGGGACTCACAAATTTTCACTTTCTTTTTCTTCTCTCTCTTGAAAACTTCCTCTCCCTCCCTAGAATGGGCTCTAAGTGCTATCCCTCTATCCTCAGGCTTGACAGTATCGAAAAAAAATGTCAATCTCATATGTTTGGAGGTCTCTTACCAGCTCTTCTAATTTTAAATTGCTTAAATTACCTAAGGAATTCAAAACAGTCACTTTAGGGATAAAGAGTTTTGGCATCGATCTCAAAATCTTTTTAATCACTCGTGCATTAGCTTTGTGCTCATCGAAACTAGAGTTGACAATATCAGATAAACGTGCGTAAAAATCATCAAAACACTCAGATTCAAGCATGGTTATTATTTCAAATTGAGTAGTCAAATCTTGAATTTTAGACTCTTTAATCGCATTTGTGCCTTCATGGGTAAGTTTTAAAACAACCCTTGCCTCTTTTGACATGGTGCACGTCATGATTCGTCGGAACTTTTCAGGAGTGATGGCACCCAAAATTGCACTTAGCCCACGAGAATTAAAAGTACTCCATCTAAATTCATCCTCAGTCCAGCCTGCCATGGATTTTAAATTAGTAACATTATTTGAGATGATAGTGGGAGGAGCCCAACCTCTTTCACAAATAACACAAACACGCTCATCGATTGTTTTTAAATGCGATTTCATACGGGCTTTCTAATAAGCATAATTAGACCCGTAAAAAATTGGTAACCGATTATATAAGTTCTCATTCAGAAACATTGCGATTTTTCAAAATTAGATTTAAAAAAAATATATATATCACCAAATTTTGCGAAAAATAGGATCACTCGATAAATTAGAGAAACCCGCTCTGATACTAATTTTTAAATGTTATGTGATACAGATTAAATTGGATGTACAAATTACAATTGTAAACTATTTAATTAGAGTCAATTTTTAAACCAATTTAATTCAGCCCTAAAACATACATCTATGTGGGTAAAATCAAACCATCATAAATAATTGCTCACACACAGATTTTAGGAAAAAAACCCCAAAGGGGAAACCTTCTTATTTCTCTATATAAAATAAATCGTAACTTCCATACAGAATGAAATCTGCAATCAAAATCACGCAGATACTCACATAGACACGCAACCTAGAGTCAGCAATGGATTAACCGCAGTAGCCCATAGGAACATGCAATCCTAAATCAGTAAGAAACACCCACGAGTACTCCCAAATGACACGCAATCGTTAACTGTAGATTTATCCTCTCTACAAGAGAAACTTTACCAAATATGTATCTTTGGTTCCAAAATAATTCACTAAACTATTGGAATTTTTGTGAATTGAAAAACAAAGATTTGAACCCTAAATTGAAGAAGACAAAAGTATTCTGCTAGTTTGCAATTTATGCAGAATGAAAAATGTCAGGTCTTCTTAAGAAACAACGACTCATTTAAAACACTTTATATAAAAAAATTGAGTCGGTCGATCGCTCGAACAAAGTAGCAATGCCACTTAAACGACTTCGCTCAATATCCTTATGTCGCTCGAACGACATACTGACGTCATTTGAACGACGTCAGCGTAAAATTTTGTTCACCTAAACACTTAAAAAAATTCCTTTTGACGAAAAATAATAACTCAACCGATTAAAAACATCTTAGAATTTTTTTCCAAACACTTAAAAAATTTCCCAATACTTTAATTGAACCGTAAAGGAACTAAAATACAGCTTTACCAAAATTCGTCTCGTGGAGGCTTTTCTATTGAAGAACGTTGAAATTAGGATCCGTCTCAATGCATGATTGGTCTTGAATAAATCTTCGACGGTTGTAGCGGTATACGACATATACCTATGTAAACCAGGACTTATAAAATATGTCCTTACAATATTGAGACAGCACACAAGGGCAACCTGAACTTAAAATTTTTGGTGGGCTCGTTTGAACGAGAATGGCTTATCGTTCGAATTAGATTTTGAATGACCTTCTAACAAGACCTGTTCAGGTATGCATTTGGGTCTAGTTCGATCCTCTTCGAACGACATGGGATCCTCATTCGAATGACATATCTTAGTTCTAACGATATATCTTAGTTCGAACTCAACTCCAATCTCGTTTGAACGACCCTCAACTCATTCGAACGACCATCTTTCATGATTTTCAAATTTTTACTCACAATCTTACAACAATTATCATCAAGATCACCAAACGGTCAAATACAGGTAGAAACCTAATTATAAAGATCCAAATCCCAAGATTTTATATACTTACAATTTATGCGGGGAAAATAATAAAATATTGGGAGCAGGTATTACATTCTTCCCTCTTTAGGAAATTTCGTCCCCGATATTAGTAGTTAGCCAATTCCTCAGTTCATGGTACTTATCAACTCTTTTTCTAAATCAAAAAATCCTCCAAGACTAAATTATCAAAGTCCTCAATAGTTAAGATCACATTATATGCCATTACACAGGGGTTGTCACCAAAAGCTCAACATGCGACATGGTTTAACGCCTACCATCATGATAACCATCTCGGGTCTTTGTGTTCTTGATGATCACACTCAATCAAGTACTAGGACTACTTTTGCTAATATCCAAGCATACCAGTGCCCCTACTAGGCTACCCTCCCTAGCGATCGAGACTCACTCATGATCGAGTCGTAATACAACCCATCCTCAAACTCATCATCAAGATCGATCTCGAATATAAGGACTACTTTCTAATTTTCCTTAAATTCTCTGGTCATCATGACCACATAACCTCATATCTTAAATTATGCTTTTTGTGGGGGAACACATCGACCAAATCATCATTACGCTCTTGGATGAACTCCGATGACCCTAGTATTACTTCAGGCGTCTCATTTGAATCACTCACTTGAGTATCACACCAATCCACTCATAGTGTCAAAGTAACACTGTGTGTGAAGTTTCCTTGAGTTATAACACTATACAATGTCCTCAAGTCACCATCCCACTATTTACAACCAGAGCCATAAATTGCCATGTCGATCAGTCGTAAGGTCGTTAATCCTAAGGAAAATAACTACTACGAGCAAACCGTGCTGCTGGAAATGCAACCAACCGTAAATTGAACTTTGTGCAATAGTAAGAATACCTTAGATAGGGGTGCACCTAGTTACAGAGCTACATTGACCATGCCAGGTCCACTCGCACTTTACTAGGCCCAATCATGTCATACCATGACATGGTACCAATTCGAGCTACCAAATTCTCAGGAATACCAATTCTCGATTACCAAAACCAAAAAGGGACACACACACAAGAATTAAGGAAAAAAACCATTATGATAAAATCCCATCCGTACACGTCAGACTACGGTTTATAAAAGCGGACCTACGCCACATGCTTGATGTCTCATAAATTCTCCTAGGGATTTTCACTAAGTACTAACTTATCCACTCACCCTGTCTCGAGTCACCATCCATGACGAATCGAATTAGAAGCATTAATTTATATCAGATGAAAATCATACGGACCTGTTGTTCTCTGGAAAGTCAAACACTAAACTTCCCTCCTGATGTGTAAGGATCTTCCCCTCATATTTTGGACACACACGAACCACTCCGATTAGCGAATACCTAACACTTCTATCAAAGCTGACCTTGTACACATTTTTAGTGACATCGTGACTAACCTAACACACCTAGGTCATTGTCATACCGTGATCTCATCCCAATGTCTCCTAAGGATGAACCCCTCTAAGCGAATAATTCACCTTATAATTAACCTTCAATAACACAAGGTTGTCACCAAGATCATCTCCAAGTTCTACCCGAACATAACTTATGTGAGGGCCACACCAGTAGCCATTAGCAAACCAAAGGTAGTGAGTACCGTACATGGCTATATCTTCTAATCCGTATCGACTTGGCAAGACGTGCCACGAACTGGTACCTATCTTTCTAGGGTTATCCTAACTTATACCGTCGACACATGCTAATTATTATTGCATATTTAGAGTTCACTCCTAAGCCTCCCTAACTATCATTGTTGCATATGTAACATACTTACCGAAATTTGCCCGTGACTCTCATCATCATACCTTGAGAGGTATAGTTTTTAATCAATAACCGCCAAGACACTTACTTATAACAATAATAATTCACCGACTCAAACTGAGTACACATCCCTAGGTATTGACCAACATGGTTCCTCATGTCTAACGAATCACTAACTTTCATACTACACGATACTACCCCAAGAATCAAATTCGCCTAATTACATTAACGTTATTATCCATCCGAAAGTATCGCACCCCGAAACTCAATGCATTCTTATCACAACCAACATTGCCTAGGCTTGACACTCTAGTCACCTAATCTCCACAGTTGGCTCTATAAAATTCATGTTTCTAATTCAACGAACATCATTAAGCTCCATCAACACCTCAACATACCTATCATATTATCGAGGGTTGACACACAAGCACCCCACACTAAAAACTATGGTGTCGCCACTATTGGCTCACATAGGCACTCACATGTTACTAACATATCTTCATCAGAAGTGCATAGGTTATTAATAACAACTAACTTGGTCGTCTGCCACTTGGTAATAAATTATCTATCGTGCACATCTCATTGACTTTACCATCGAGAATACGAATTGAAACCGTCACCAATCTAGCGTGACCCGACCAAAACCAACACCTACGTCAAAAGATCCACTATTGACCTCGCCACATCACTCTCAAAAGGAACCTTGAACCTATAGCTCTGATACCATTTGTAAGGCCCCGACCTAGATTTATGGGTTACCCGTGGCCAACCCTGTTCGACCTGAGCGTAAAGTGCAGTGAAACAACCTATATGATGTGGCTAATCCAATTTTATTTATTTAATGTTTCACTTAATTAACATGTGATTCAAATTTAAATCATACTACGTGAGGAACTCGTGGGAAGCGTCCCTTGGTTTGAGGCATACATAGCAACTAATATAAAACAAAAAGAGTACTTACCTGCATAACGCTCTCAAAATGCGAAACCGCATCCAACCGGCCGTAGCATAGATGAGGGAATGAGACAAATTCCCAGTGGTTATATACAATGATGCAATATAGAATCAAACGGTAGAAAGGAGACTCTAACATGTTATAACTACTCGCACATTCAACTAGCTTATATATATATATATACACACAAATTAATGCACGAAAACGTTTTTATTCCAAAAACATTTTTTACCCGATTAATTTATCTTAATCTTATAAAATTAATCCCTTTTACCTAACTTGATGTTTATTCCTTGATTTAAGACACCTGATTAAATACTTAAAACAAATACACTTTGTTTAAGGAAAATCATTTCCTTTCCCGAAATTACCCCTTCATTTACACAAATTCACTTCAGTATATTGTTTGAAAATCACCCTTTCAACACACGCAAGCATGTGTTTGAAAATACTTATCTTCGTTTGAAAACCTTCTATGAACACAATTATGGGTTAAACCTCTTTAGGTTGCTTAACCACTCATTTAATCATTTCACTTTACCATTCCTTTACGTTATGGACATTAACCAATTTTCACATTACTTGTCCATTTTATCCTTTACTAGAACATTTGTTAATTCGATCAAGTTAGGTTGTATTTTCACATATTCACCACACAAGCCAGTTCTTGACATATTCCATTTTCATTATCTTTTCTTGGAATCTTCCAATAATCTCATACTTTTATGGGCTCCACACTACCGACTATACTTTTATGGGCTCCACACCCTAGGGATCCGAGTCCTCCTTTATTATCTCGGTGTCATTGAGTCTATATTAATGTGTTTTAACATTTTACAAGTTTATACATTATTCCACTTTCCTTTTATTTGGACGAAGCAAAAACTCGAGTTCCACCCCAACTTGTGTTACACTTTAAAAATCATCATTTCTTGTTCTTTTTACTCTAACATTGATTTTTATCCCAAAATCATGTCCATTTGGGTCCCTTGTTGTGTAACACTTTTTCAACTTTTTTATTTCATAAAAATGTTCCACCTTTATGTAGAATTACCAATTTACCCATTTGTTTCCAAACTTGTCTTTTCCCCCATTTTCACGAGTGTTATTTTTCAAACACCATTAAGTTACCCACACTAACTTTTGAAGAGTTTTTACACATTAGCACATTTTAACATTTGAAGTCGTATTCCTCTCATGATTGAAACATCTTTATTCCATTAAATTCCTTTCCAAGAAATCATTGAACATCAAAGACTACTTTATAAGAAAAGTATTATTTTCTTTATTGACACTTGTACTGTTGAAATTTTACATTTTTTTATCACATTTCAACCCCCATTTTTACACACCTTAAGGTCCGAATTTTCTAATTTTTTCATTTCATGTTCAAACCCAAATAAAAACCCATTAAACTTGCTTATATGCTCAATATCAAAATACTACAAGTTTATATGCATGAGAAGATGTGATTTAAATCCAAAATTCCTATTAAATGGGTCTAACATGTGATTTACTCTATAAATTTCATAATACTAGTAAAAATACATCTTTCAAGACTAAAGGACATTTTTATTCTTCAAAACTTTAACAATGTCCAATTTTTTTAAAATTCTCATTTTTGCAAGAAACTTTAAAACATTTTTCACCCGAAATATATTTAGTAAGATAATTATCATTCCAAACATTTTATTCCATAGAATGTTTGACACTAAACTTATTAAAGCATATCTTTTTCAATATTCTTGAAATCCCCTCTTTAATCCATTTATTATAACATCACATAAATTACCCTTTCCACCCAAACATGCAACCTACTCTTATAAATTCAACTTTAAGACTAATACATAGCAAATATGAGTTCTAAGATAAGAGTAGAGTTTTTCCCACCTCGACGGAGCTCCAAACAAGGTTGGATGAGGAAGAAAATGATGGAAACCCCCCACCTCCTAAGGTGGCCTTAAGGAGGTTGCCTAGCTCCAAGAAAAACTCCCTTCAAAACTCCATGAATGTTTACTCTTCTTCTTGTCCAAAAACCCCCAACATGACCTCCAAAATTAGTAGCTATTAATAACCATGGAGGAAATGGGCATAGTGGGCTTGAATATGGTGTCCCAAAATGTGGTGGCGTAAGGTGGGTACACGATGCATTTAAAGTGGTGGGAGTGGGAAATTGCTTCCAAGAGCTAGAGACAGAAAGATAAAATCTGAAAGCGGTGGGAGGAAGACCCATCCCCCAAATAACTCAAACAAGCCTTATGAAACCCTTCCCAACTCCAAAATCCCATTTTTACCCATCTGGAACACTCAAAACTCGACACCTTATCAATCCAAGGGTCCATATTACGACAACACACAAGGATAATCTGAACTTAAAATTTCTGGTGCGCTCGTTTGAACAAGAATGACCTTTCGTTTGAATGAGAATTACTTCTCATTAGAACTAGCCTTCGAATGACCTTCTAACGAGTCTTGTGTAGGTATACAGTTGGGTTTTGTCCGATCTCCTCTTCGAACGACCTGGGATCCACATTCGAAGGACATATCTTAGTTCGAACGAAACTCCTATCTCATTCGAACGACCCTCAACTCATTCGAATGACCATCTTACTGAATTTTCAAATTTTTACCCACAATTTTCCAACAATTATCATCAAGACCCCTAAACGGTCAAATATAAGTAGAAACCCAATTATAATGATCCAAATCTAAAGGTTTCATACGTTTACAATTATGCGTAGAAACATAATAAAATATTAGGGCAGGTATTACATCCCAAATTAGATAAAAAAAACTCCATTTCAACAAACCCATAAACCTATCTTAAATGAAATCTTGGATTTGGGCAAACAAAAAAAATCACAAAATTTAATACGTTCTTCTTCAAACACAAATTGGTGTGTGTGCATGTTCAGATCTGTGAGTGTGTGCGCGCGAGTGTAAATCTGCGCACATGTTTGTGTGTGAGGATGATGCAGAGGGAGAGGGAGAGGGAGAGGGAGAGAGTGCCTGCTATGTGAGAGAAGAAAAAGAAAGTCAGAGAGAGGCAATGAAAGAGAAAGAGAGAGAAAATGAGGATTTTATTCAAAAAAATATTAAAATCCAATTATTGTTATAAATTATGTATTGTAAAGTGAATGTTCACTTATCCCACATCCCACATCCCACATCGAAAGAGTGAGGCTTTTGATGAGCTTACCTTGTATTATAAATAGGAAGTTCCCTCCTCATTATGAACCCATCAATAAATGAGAATACTTCCTCTCTCTATATACTTCTCTCTATTCTCTCTATGCTCCTTTATTTTACAACAATTATAACCTTTTTAAAAAGTCAAATGGGTGTCACATATCATTTTTTTTCCAAAAAACTGACGATGTTATTGTTAAGGGTTACTTGAAGTAGTTTTAAAAGTTCACGGGGTTAAATTTAGAAATTGAAAGTTTGGATAGTGAAGTGAAAATGAAGTTAAAATTTAGGGGGAGTGTAATTACCCCCTTTTTTCAAACATAGTAATACCGTATGTTACAGTTGAAGGAATATCCCGTCCCTTCCACAAAGTAGTGTGGAATGCATTCAAAGGCTATTTTCAAATGAAAAAAATCTAACTGCACCGCTTATTTGAACCACATATATACCGCATGTATATGTGGCTAAAGCATGTTTCCCTCCTCTCCCTATATTTTGGATTTCTTGTGAGTAAGGATGATGAAAAGAGGCCATCTGATGATGCAGTTTGCATGCAGTACCCCAAGGCGGTTAAAATGGAAGAGCTATTTTCGAATTGAATCATGCTTATACACATATATTTGAAATAAATGGAAAGGTGTAAATGAGCTAAAAAAATAATTTAGAAGTTAAACATAGATAATATCATCTCTAAATTGTAGTGTTTCTGTTTAAAATACAAAAAGGCTCATAATGAAAATGCATAACACAAGTTGTTCTCTTAACTGTGTATAATAAGTATAATATATTTTACAGTTGAAAGCAATTTCAATGCCCAATATGTTAGAATTGAATTGAAGGGTTACCAACTTATGTCCTCTCATTAAGAATAACAAACACTGCAAATTAAACATGAGTATTAAATATCATTAACAATGAATAGATAATAGCAATATTCCCTAATCGGAAAATTTTCTAATAAATCATTAAATAATTATTATGTATTTAATTAAATACAAATTAGTAAAATAAATGTTTGTACTTTGAAAGCCGACTAAAACCAATTTCAATATATGATTTTTATAGAAAATGACTGTACACCCAATTAGAAAAAACCAAATAAAGAAAATTAAGAATGGTAATTTTAAGGTTTAATTAATGCTTAGTTCTTAAAAAAAGGTTCCATTTAATATTTAGTTCAATATCTTATCAAAAATATTATTTAGACCTTGAAAAATATTCCACTTAATGTTTAGTCCAATATATTTTCAAAACTAATTTTTACTCCTTAAAAAAATGTTTCATTTAATAGTAATGTCAATACTAGGGACTAGAAGTTATTTTTAAAAACATGTTGAACTAAAAGTTAAATAAGGAACATATTAATGGCATTTTGTTAAATTCTCCTAATTTTAATTGAATGATTTATTGTTGTTAAACACTTGAAAAAAGTCTTATACATGATCCATACACTGATATGTAAGTTAATCAATTTATTTATTAGTGTATGGATGTGAGTGTATGTGCGTGCGCGAGCATGTGTGTGTGTGTGTGTGATTGATTGTGCTAATCTCGATTTCAGGATATGTGGTTAGTGGTGGTAGGATATACATATTTATATATTTATGTAATGAGAGTAATTCATGTTAGTTGCTAAAAAATGTTTTAGGTTTTGAAAATTTCACATTCTTATACTTTTTTTCTTTTTAGTCTAAGGCAACTAGTTAAAGTAAAGTCTTCCACTGCAAAATAAAAGTTTTAACAATCCAAAAGTCTTTTTCATGTTCAGTCTCAAATCAGTTATTTACCCCTTGTGAATATTACTTAGGCCCTTTTGGTTATGTAATTAAAAAACTGAATTTAAAAACTATTATTAATATAATTTCTAAATTTAGTTTTCCATGTTTTTAAATATTAATGTGCATTTGGTAAACTTGTTTTTAATTTAATTTTCTAAAAAAAAATTAGAAACTAACACACATAATTGGTAAACACATATGTGTGTGCGCGTATATATATATATATATATATTGTAATACAACGTATTTCTGCATATTTGAGATTTAATTAATTCGGCAATTAAATTGTTATATTTTAAATTACGCGAGAGAAGTAATTTACTTAAATTAATAATAATGTGACCATTAAATATTAATCGAGAGTGAGATAATGATTAATATTGTGAATTGTATTTACTAAGTGAATAGTAAATGGTTAATGATTAGAAATTACATCATAGCGAGTGATATGGGCGTAATTGAAATTTATCTCAACCGGGGGTCACGTGTAGACTAACTTGGGGCCGAGATGGGATATTTATTTAGAGTGACTCGGATGATGATTGCGATGGTCACGGATGAGTCCAAAAGTGTCGAATTAGTCAAAATTGTATACCCGGGGATTTCGATTGAGTCACGAGTCGATTTTAAGCTAAACCAGGACCATACGAGGGTATTTTGGTCATTTTATATTATGGGGTTTAGGGACCCACGAATTTTAGAACTCTTAATCAGCTTATAAGGATTGGGATCTAGGGTTTAGAGGTTAGAAAACATAGAGAAGCCATTAGAGACCAATCTTGGAGCTCAAGGAAGGGTTCTTGAGAAATTCAAGGGAGTCTTGCACCACAAATACTTGGGAAGGAAGGTTGGAGGAGAAAAATAACCAAATTAAATTTTAATCCACTTAATCAGACTCTAAAATACTAAGGCAAGTGTTTATTGCAATTAATATGAAGTTATAATACCCATGTGACTAGGGTTTCATTTTTGTTGATTATTTTGATGATTCTTGGAAGAAAAGATTGATTTAAATGCATGTTTGGGTAGAAATTGCATGTGGAAAGATTTGATATCTGTAAAGAATAATAAAGTAGAGATTTTATCAAATTGTCCATGAATTAAATCTAGGTTTTGATGAATAATATAGGAAGAACATGAAAACCCAGGGTTCTAGAGGATTAGATGTTTAAATGCATCCTTGAATGTTATTCGTAATGTTTTGATGTAAAAATTACGTTAGAAACTGTCCTAATACATGAAAGAAGGATTTGGGACAATTGGTTTGGAGTTTGGTGGAGAAATATGGAAGTTATAGGTGTATTAATGGTAAAAAATGCATATGCGAAACGAAGAAGACGAGGTTCAGAGGGCCGAACCGATTCGGTTCCCTGAAAAATGTAAATTCTCTCTTTTTGCCTAGAACTCTTAAATTGGTGATGGGAAAACTTTTGGGAGATTATTAGAATATAATGAGGGATATATTGTATTGTAATATGCCAGGATAGGGTTATGGGAGTTTACTCATATCGAGAGAATTAAGACGATGAGTAAACGGGATTAAACGACATAGTAATTAATTCGCGAGAATGAGAATGTAATTACGTGAAAGTGTGAGTGAGCTTATGGCATGTGGCAGTAGGGTAAGGAAGACTTAGATACTGAAATCATTAAGGGGTAAGCATGGCCTTTATACTAGATATTAATACTCAATTAAATACGTTAGTGAGAAAAGTCGTAACTTGATATTACGGTGAGTATTCAAGTGTTATATACTACGTACGAATGATGATAATTAGGTTGTGTGAATACCTACTGAGTATGTATATATATAAGTTGTGTGTGTACCTATATGATTGATGTTATGAGTTAACATACCTACGCTGCTTGCTAGACCTGTCAACGGGTCGGTTTGGGTCGTGTACGGGTTACGGGTTACGAGTTACGGGTCAAAACACCCTAACCCATACACGACCCGTTAAGCCTAACGGGTCTAATAACAATACCCAAACACGACCCGTTAATATTAACGGGTACACGACCCAAACTGTTAACACCCGTTAATATTAACGAATCATTTTGGGTCGAAATGGGTAACGAGTTGGGTGACCCTATAATACCCGTTAGTCTTCAATACTTTAAAAATAATGGGTTTTAATTGTAATTTTTATTGGGTATAGATTGGGTGACCCTATAGCACCCGGTAGTCTTTAAAGATTTAGAAATAATGGGTTTTAATGGTTATTGTTATTGGGTACGTGTTGGGTGACCCTATAGTACCCGTTAGTGTTAACGGGTACAGGTAAATTTCTAAACCCGAACCGTTAGTGTTAACGGGTCTACCGTGTCAACCCGTTAATGACCCAAACCCAATAAGGGTAAACCCATTAACTTATAATTTCGTGTCGGGTCGTGTCGTGTTAACGGGTTATCGTGTATTTTGACAGGTCTACTGCTTGCTATCACCTGAGGTTATTGCGTAGTGGGCGATCCCACCTTGATGATTCTAGTGAGGTCTGGATTGGTGTCCCCAAACATAAAACTTAGGGTGGCTCGCTATGTGACGTGAATTAGTGAGACCAACGTGTCATTTGGGTACGTTAGGTATGTGCGTAGCCCAAAGGCTTAGAACTATGTTCGCCTCCACCGTTTGATATATTATTTTGGGTTCGAGGAGACATGCCGAACCGATAGTCCCCATTTAGTATGAGAGGTACTTATGCTAATTGTTTCACGGTGGTCATATTAGGAGACACCGTATATAAATATGCGATCATGATTATTCTACTTATGTGTGATAGTAGACTGACAGATAGAGTATGTCTAAAGAATGAATTAAGTAGTGAAACTTAATTAATTGAATAAAAGAGAAGAAAATTGAAATGAAATTTCGATGCTTAACATACAAGGAATGTTAATTCCGTTAGCGTAGTTTATGGGAAATATGAGGACTTAGAGATATGATTAGTCCAGATAATTACTTATGTCTAGTTAACTTGGGTAGCATAGCTAGGTGGGATAACTAGAGACGTTAGGCTTGCACTATAGATGACAAGTGAGGATACTCAAGAGAGTGTACATAACTTGTGTAATCAATAACCGATTTTGAACTATGATAAACTCTTGCTAAATATTTTCAAAATGTTTTGAGTACCAACTCTTGCTATAAAAATATTTTCAAAACCTTTTAGGTGTCCAACCACTGGGACGCCAGATGTGAAATTCTCTTCCCGGGACACCCAACTGTGGCACAGGTGGATGCTTGTAGAGTTTTGTAGACGCATCTATTCTTCATTCCTAGTGTAAGAATATATTTTCAATTACACTTTCAGTTGGGTATGTTGCCCCATTAAAATTTATTTTCTCTGTTCAAACTATGTATTTGGATTTGATTATTATTTTTGGATTTTTGGTTTGGCTAGTCGATGGTTTATTCGGCAAGACTTCATTTATTTATTTTACTTGAGGTAATTTAGACTCTAGTATGGTGTGAATTTTTTAATTTAGTTCCTCATGTTGTAATCTGTTTAATTAAAGAAATATTTTTTGGCATTGGTTTAATTAACTAATAGGTGATTAGTAATTAATTTGGTTTTCGACTGTGATGCTAAGAATGAACCAATTTGTAAATCCAAATTTAATTTAATAAAGGACTGATCACTCAATATTTAAATAGGCGGGGTGTCACAAATGGTATCAGAGCATTGGCTTCTAGAGTCAATAGGATCTGTACGACTTACTAAGATTCAACGTAATATTCATTTGATTTAGATCCCTATTATTAGGATTGTTGCTTTTATCTTGACGTATGTGTGATTTACATACTTCTTCTATTTCAATTGTATTGACTGTAAACTCATACAAATTTGATTTATTTTCAGATGTCACATATCAGAGAGCGAGCGAATAAGGCTGAGGCTAGAGAGGGTTTGAGGGAGGCTCGACAAGAGCCACAGGAACCGCCACCAACAGATATGATTTTGACTACCTAAGTGGCAGTGATATAGGCCCAAGTTATCAATGCATCCATGACAGCTATGGCAGCCCACTTTCCCCAGCCCAGGCCCAATCGCCAGTGGCACCGAAGGATCAGGCCCAGCCAAGGCCATCTTCTTGGCAGCGAGTCAGGTAGATGTTTCAGAAGGTCCACCCCCCGAGTTTCAGGGAAGTACTGATGTGGTTACATCATGTTAGTGGAAGAAGAACATTTAGCACCATTTGTGTATGGTGGACTATATTGAGGCACAAAAATAGATGTTAGCTACCTTCAGATTGGCTGGAGCGACTTTATAATAGTGGGAGTCTGTGACCACCACCGAAGAGAGAGATTTGATGACCGTATGGGTGTTGTTCAATCGCCAGTACTTCCCACCTGCCGTTGAGTCTCAGATGCGCAAGAGATTCGGGGAAGTTGTTCTAGGTGATCACTTGGTAGCGAACTTCGAGGAGGAGTTCACCCTTCTGGCTAACTTTATGCCAGATGAGGTGAGTAATAAAGAGAGAAAGAAAACTAAGTTCATGGTTGGTCTGGCTTGGAAGATCAGGCAACATTTGATAGGTAACACCGCATTGGTGACATATGCTGATGTCGTCAATGCCGCACTTGTTCACTGCCAGGATCATCATTTCCATGCGAAGAGAAGAAATAAAGGAGTAGAGCCTAGCCAGCTGGGCAAGGCTAATGGGTGTGGTTCTAGTGGAGCACCTCAACAGCAGCAGATGGTCAGTTATTAGGGGAAGGATTCCCGATAGGGGAATAATCCCAAGAGGTTCAGGCATGAGTACCGGCAGTGTTAGTAGGGTGCAAATCAGCAGCAGGTTCCCCAGGGTTGTCAGGGCTAAGGGAATCAATGAGGAGGCTAGCAAGGCTAATAGAGTCAGGGCCAGCAGGGCCAGAGACAGAGGGTATTCCTGGGTCAGTGCTTTATATATGGCCAGTAGGGTCACAAGAGAAGGGATTGTCCACAATAGGGTGGAGCATAACAGAAGGGTGCTCAGTAGGGACAGCAGGCTCAAGTACCTCCATTACCTCCTACAGCACTAGCACCACCAGCCCCACAACAGCAGCAGGGGTAGATACACTACGGGCGTGTGTATAACGTCCGGGATGTAGCCCTACTACCAGCACCTCAGGCACCGCTAGTAGTAGAGGGTGCATTTCCTATTCATGGGCTTGAGTGTAACAACCCGCGTAATTTTGGGCTATTTTAATTAATTTTTGGAAAATGGAGGAAAATAAAGTTTTTGATAAAATTATTTTTATTGCTCAAATATGTTGATTATTATTTTTAAAGGCGAGAATTTCAAACGGTTTCAAAAACGGAGTTAAAACGGATTTTAAAATGATTTTTAAATGTTTTTAACTCTTGGAGTTGTTTTGACTTCCAACTCTTCATTTATTTGCCTTATTTAAAGGAGTCTTTTGGCTTCCAACTCTTCATTTCTTTGCATTATAAAAGGAAGTCATGGGCAACCCTTTTAACATACTTTTGGCACAAATTTTAGCAGCAAATATATTTTATATTCCTCTTCCTTTTTATATACACATTGTCCCTTGAGATTTGTGAGTTCCAACCTTAGATTAGAGGTGTTCGTGGGGCTATTTTGTTGGAGGTTCTTGGAGGAGCTTTTGTAGATCTATTGTGTTGATCTTGAGGATGTGATCATTGGTTTCTCATCATGGTTTGAGGTATGGGGTTTTACACAATATGCTCCTTAAATCTCGCGAGTGTCATTCTCTTTGAGTTCTTGTTAATTGAACTCATATTTGAATTGATAAATTCATTGAAATCTGGAAAATAATTGTTGAAATTATTTTGATTCATGTGGTATCATTATATTGCTGTTGAGCACGTTGTCATGAGATTTTAATATGGCACGGATGTTGGGCACTCGCCAAAATTCCTGTTTCCCGGGCTATGGCTTGATAAAGCATATACGGATGTGGTGAGGCCTGGTGACCCGGTTAAAGTGTTGTTGAGAAATTTATTGATAAAATGCTATTGAGATTTGCATTTTGATTTGAATATTCGTACTTGTGTTGTTACGCTTTATTCATCGCTAAATATATTTGTTGAGCATCTTTCTTGTCGTATTGTGTACTTTCCCATATTTTCCTTTAGTGGCAGGTTAGCGCGGATTTTGGAGCGCTATGGAGATTGATTTTAGCGAGGATTGTTTGGGAAAGATTTGTATTATTTTGATGTATAGAGCTTTGGAGATTTGTATTTTTATTCGAGTTAGATAGTTGTAGTTTTAATTCGAGAGACTTGTTGTATTTGAAGAATTGAGATTAGTGGATTTATATTATTGTGGGTCTTAGATGCTCTATACCTTGTCACTTGTGGATTTGGATTTATTTTATCGCATTAGCGCTCCGTTTGCTCTCCCCGGGCGGGCGGGGTGTTACAAATGGTATCAGAGCTTAGGTATACGAAAACCCTCGGGGCTTGGATTTTGGGTTCATTGCGTGGTTAGCAATTTTTGGAGATAGAAAATTTTAGGTGATATTCGTGATAAGTTTCGGAATTAGATGTGAGGAATTTATTTTTGGGAGACGTGATTTATTTTTGGAGATTGTTAGCCTGATCTTTGAGAGTTAGGCATTCGGCGAATTTCGAGGGCAAAATTCCATTGTTAGTGGGGAAGTGTAACAACCCGCGTAATTTTGAGCTATTTTAATTAATTTTTGGAAAATGGAGGAAAATAAAGTTTTTGATAAAATTATTTTTATTGCTCAAATATGTTGATTATTATTTTTAAAGGCGAGAATTTCAAACGGTTTCGAAAACGGAGTTAAAACGGATTTTAAAATGATTTTAAAATGTTTTTAACTCTTGGAGTTGTTTTGACTTCCAACTCTTCATTTATTTGCCTTATTTAAAGGAGTCTTTTGGCTTCCGACTCTTCATTTCTTTGCATTATAAAAGGAAGTCGTGGGAAACCCTTTTAACATACTTTTGGCACAAATTTTGGCAGCAAATATATTTTATATTCCTCTTCCTTTTTATATACACATTGTCCCTTGAGATTTGTGAGTTCCAACCTTAGATTAGAGGTGTTCGTGGGGCTATTTTGTTGGAGGTTCGTGGAGGAGATTTTGTAGATATTTTGTGTTGATCTTGAGGATGTGATCATTGGTTTCTCATGATGGTTTGAGGTATGGAGTTTTACACAATATGCTCCTTAAATCTCGCGAGTGTCATTCTCTTTGAATTCTTATTAATTGAACTCATATTTGAATTGATAAATTCATTGAAATCTGGAAAATAATTGTTGAAATTATTTTGATTCATGTGGTATCATTATATTGTTGTTGAGCACATTGTCATGAGATTTTAATATGGCACGGATGTTGGGCACCCGCCAAAATTCCTGTTTCCCGGGCTATGGCTTGATAAAGCATATACGGATGTGGTGAGGCCTGGTGACCCGGTTAAAGTGTTGTTGAGAAATTAATTGATAAAATGCTATTGAGATTTTCATTTTGATTTGAATATTCATACTTGTGTTGTTACGCTTTATTCATCGCTAAATATATTTGTTGAGCATCTTTCTTGTCGTATTGTGTACTTTCCCATATTTTCCTTTAGTGGCAGGTTAGCGCGGATTTTGGAGCGCTATGGAGATTGATTTTAGCGAGGATTGTTTGGGAAAGATTTGTATTATTTTGATGTATAGAGCTTTGGAGATTTGTATTTTTATTCGAGTTAGATAGTTGCAGTTTTAATTCGAGAGACTTGTTGTATTTGAAGAATTGAGATTAGTGGATTTATATTGTTGTGGGACTTAGATGCTCTATACCTTGTCACTTGTGGATTTGGATTTATTTTATCGCAATAGCTCTCCGTTTGCTCTCCCCGGGCGGGAGGGGTGTTACATTGAGGGTAGGATTCTGTTTAATACCGGGGATCGCATTCTTTTATGAAAACCCGATTTTCTAGAGCAATCGATTTTTTAGAGACAACCATTAGTCTCCTTATGTGTGTAGAGTCACCGATGGGTAGTGATTCTTTAATACACTCGATCTATAGAGGAGTTGATATTGTGATAGGGAGACAAAGCTTAGCGGAGGACCTCCTCATGTTATATATGGAGGTTTACGATGTGATTTTGGGTATGGATTGGTTGGCGAGTTATAGGGCGATGGTAGATTGCTACAAGAGGACCATTGTGTTTTCCATTTAGGGGTAGGAGATGTTCCTTGTAGTGGTGCCTTTTCTTGAGGGAGGATTGTGCACCCACTTATATTATATTGAGGAGGAGACCTCAAAGGATGTAGTTATACCGTTAGACTCGATTTAGATTGTGAGCGAATTTGAGGAAATATTTTAGGAGATACTAGGGCTACCACCTAGTCGGGAGATTAAGTTTGTTAAAGATCTAGCACCGGGTTTGAGACCGATTGCCCAAGAACCTTATCGTATGGCACATTCAAAGATGCGTGAATTGAGAGAGTAGATTGAATAGCTCTTAGGCCAGGGTTTCATTCGGCGGAGCACATAGTCGTAGGGTGCGCTGGTACTGTTTATGGAGAAGAGGGATGGTTCACTCCGCTTGTGTGTTGACTACAGGGAGCTGGACAAGGTCACAATACGGAATAAGTATCCGTTACCGAGGATCGATGACCTTTTTGACCAGTTGAGGTGAGCGGCGTACTTCTCTAAAATTGATTTGAGATTCGGGTATCATCAGTTGCGCATTCGAGAGGAGGACATTCCTAAAATCGCTTTTTTATCACGGTATGGATTGTACGAGTTTACGGTGATGCCGTTTGGGCTCACCAATGCACCGACAGTGTTCATGGACCTCATGAACAGGGTTTTCAGGGAGTTCCTAGACCAGTTTAAGATTGTGTTTATAGATGACATTATGGTCTAATCTCGCACCGAGGATAAGCACGCAGAGCATATGCGTATGGTTCTGCAGACTCTATGAGACCATCAGTTATATGCCAAATTCTGGAAGTGTGGATTTTGGCTACGAGAGGTGAAGTTTCAAAGCCACACCGTGTCTTACAGGGGCATTTTTATTGATCTGAGTAAGGTATCGGCGGTGAGGGAGTGGGGCAACCCATGACACCGACCAAGATTCTCAGCTTCTTAGGGTTGGTCGGGTATTATCGTCTCTTCATCAAGGGGTTATCTAAGATTGTGGGTCCATTGACAAACCTGACTCGCAAAGGGGTACTATTTTTATGGAGTGATCATTATCAGTTAGCGTTTGATGAGCTAAAGGACAAGTTAACATCCGCACCTATACTTGCTTTGCCTAGGGAAGGATTGGAGTACCGGGTCTATACCGACGCATCCTTACAAGGACATGGGGGTGTATTATATCCGGAGGAGAGGGCTATAGCTTATGCATCTCGAAAGATTAACCGCCATGAGAAGAATTACCCCACCCACGACCTTGAGTTAGCATCGTGTGACACCCCGCCTAATTAAATACCGGGTGATCATTCATTTATTAAATTAAATTAGAATATCCACTTGGTTCAGAATATGCATCAATGTCGAAAAATTATTATTAATACTAACAACCTAATATTTAAAAGGGTTGATGTCAAAATTTTATCTTTCAATTAACATAGAATCAACTTAACCAATTATTAAACATACACCATTCAAACTAACCACATATGGAATAAAACGACTGAATAATAAATGCGACTGGAGTAAACACTTCCAGCCTATACACCGAATACAATAATCCAATGAAATAAACCAACAACTAAAAGGAGTAAAAAAATAAATCCACAATCTCTGACTGTCTGAATAAATAAAAGGGGTGACATGCCATAACTGAAGTGGATAACTCAAGATGAAGAAATGAAAGTCATGGAGGCGTCTACTATCAAGTCCTATAACTTCCACAACAGCTTCAACTCGTCAAACGAATGGAACTCCTATACTTGGTGTCCTTGTGGCTGGCACCTAAAATGATTTGATAAAAGAAAAGAGATTTGCAATAAATGGGTCAGAGCCCGAGTTGAAAACAGTTTAAAAATCATCAAGTGCTTAAATGAAAACAATAACACATATTGTGTACATGTTAGATTTTTGCACTCTCACTTGAGATACTCACCTCTAATCTATTGTGCAATCTAACCTGTATATTTAACCCATCCTAGTCTTGCTACCCCACCTAACTAGTCCGAAGGTGACTATTATCACACCAATAATCTCATGCGTTTACCCATATCACCCGTACCTCTTATTATCATATGTTTAAGGGTAGTTATTCATATGCACAACCGTTATTCTCATAGGTATTCCTTTTTATCACTAAGAATATATTTTTTAAATATCGTTAATTCCATATTATCTAAACACGCACAGTAGAATAAGTAACAGGTATACATATATTTATTTCTCTCTCTATATATACTATTTCAGCACCTCTGGGTTAAGGCTCCCCTAGTGCAATGCATACTCTGCTATCATGTCCTGGTGCATCGCTTATTTCATGAAGGACTATAGGTTGAATCTCTCGTGAACCATCATAACAAACACACATATTAGAGGTGAACATAGGTCCAAGCCCATGGGTTACGCACATACCTACACACCCATATGACCGTCAACACTATCATTCTCACTGATAGCCCGTACCTAGGTTTTATGTTCTAGTGAAACGAATCAAAATCCCCCCAAAGGTTCCTCAAGATATGATCATCCACAACGCGCAACCTCCACCTGATAGCAAGCACCGTAGGTATGTTCTACACACAATAATTCAATCAATAGGTACATACATAACCTATAATAATCATTAGGTATTCACACAACCCATGTCCCGAAATTTATACGTATGTAAGGACATATTTTTATAAATGTCCGTAATAATTAATTATGTCGTATACTGTTACAACCGTTGAAGACGTTCAAGAGCAATCTACATCAAGACGGATCCGAATATATCAAGGTTCTTCATAAAAAAGCCTCCGCAAAGTTTACTTTGGTAAGGTTATGTTTTAAATACCTTAACTTTGCACTTAGAGCTTTGGGATACTTTTACAAAATATTTTCTAAGTGTTGGAGTGGACTTTTTTTGTCAAAATTTAAGAATGAGTAATTTTCTAAGTCCTGTAGCATTCCTCGATTTTGACGCTCAGGTCGTTCAAGCGAGATCCCCATCTCGTTCGAGCGATATTGAGATGTCGCGCGATGTCGTTCAAACAACACGTGTACTTCATTCGAGCGAGATGCTCTTTTCGTTCATACGACCGAGGCATAGCGATTTTCTATAAATACTCATTAAATGGTTTTGTTTTCATCAAGAAGTCCCAGCGTTTTGAAAGACAGAAAACTGCGAATTTGCAGATTTCCTTTTGACTTCTTCATTTAGAATTTTCATCCCTTTTGTTTTAAATTCACAAAAATACCATATGCTTTGGTGAATTGTTTTTGGTGTTCAAGAACACACTTACTTTTGTTCATTCTTTGTGGGGAGAGCTCTGTAACTGACAATCGCGTGCTATTGTGGAGGGAGTCCTCGTGAAGATTTTAGACTACGTGTCTGTACTGCGCATCTTGGTGGTATTGCTACGTGCGAACCATTGCTAATTTCTAGCCGTTGCTTTGGAGGTTTGACGAAGATACCGTGCGTTACTCTTGTGGGCGAAAGCAAGATGGTATGTAAGTCAATGGTCTTGTAAACTTGTTAGAGTTCTACAAATAAAAGGTTTTTGCCCGTCGGGGATTTTTCCTAAAATTTTGTGTCACATGTTTTATTTATGGTTTGACACATGCACACACGTAGTTGCATGTTTAAGGGGCTGAATTAATTTAACTTAAAAATAGACTCTAATTAGATAAGTGTTCCAAATTAGAAATTTGCGAATTTAATCAATTATCACACCATCATATTTTACAACGTAGTATTATTATTATCTCTAATACCCGCATTACTCTATCCGTACGACTAATCTCTCTATCGTATATATTCCATAAGGCCCTTTTATTCCAACATATTCCCTTAGTAATTACATAATCATCTCACCACTATACTATGTAATGAAGTCACTCAAGAATAGCGAAGGTCATTCTCTCTAACTCGAATCAACCTTGTAAGGTTTTAACATGTCCGGGAAAAAATTTGAACTTTCGAAATCTCGTTAGAAGTTGGAAAAATCTCGTTCGAATGAAACTTGGAACGAACTAGGGCCTAAAATTTTGTTAGATGCTCGTTTGAATACGATCGTCCGAATGAAACTTTGAACGAATCTACTCTGAATTCTCGTTGGATAGGTCATTAGAAATCTCGTTCGAACGAGAATTCTGCAGGTCGTCCCTGTCCTCTAAAAACTGCATTTTCTCAACTTTTTTGACACCCAAATCACATAAAATTGTACCTAACTCAAACCAACGATTCTAAATCATAACCACTAGCAATTGAATGATTTTTAACAACTTTTTAACATCAAATCCTTACAATTTCAACATATATTCAGATTAATTTCTTAAATCCTCAAAAAACCCTAACTTCATATAATCACCATTAGTCACAATTAAACCCAGATTTAAATCTATGATTTTAGCATATATAAACCCAGATTTCTTATCCCCAATATATAGTTATTCATCTACATGCAAAACCTATACCACAATCATGGATTAATACCCAATTTCAATCCCAATTTCGTCATATCATGAGTAAATTATCAACTAATTTAACATGGACATTATATGCTCTAAGATTAAGCAAGATAAACACTTTCCTTTTTCACGAAGGTCTGATTCATTGCTTGAAATTGGTATGAGCTTGTTCCTCTCTTCCCGATCTACGTTTTGATGGTATTTTTGGTGAAAGAAGATTAGGTTTGGTCTTAGTGTCTCTATAAGTTCTCTCCTTGTTCTTCCTAGGTTCCTTCTCTATTTTGGCAGAACATAACCCTAGCTGCTACTACATAAGGGATGATATATTAATCTAATTTTCGTCCATTAATAAATCAAAATTTTTCAAAAGACAAAAATACCCCTCCGGGGTGTCGGGTTGGCCTAAAGTTGCCCCGGACTCCAAACTAAACCCCCGAGTAGACTTTTCTGACTATCTCGACCCTTCCGGACACATTGGCGTACTCAAAACAGCCATTCGAATAACCAAAAATAAAATTATATATTAATTCCTCATTTAAGTCTCGACACGACTCACACGCGTGTCCCAACTAAATGTACTGTCACTGTCGTATTTTTCGCACACGACAATTATATAATATTATCATTATATATTAATTTACTCACTAAGTAATCTTCAACATAACTCTCACCAATAAATACTAACTCTCATCACTCTAGTAATTATTTACTTAAAACCGGATTAATTATAAATTTTCCCATTTAAATTAATTAATCGCATAATTAAAATAAAATCTTTCAAAAATACGGGGTATTACACAGTGGTCATTTTTGCATTAAGGATATGGAGACATTATATTCCAGGGGAGAAGTTCACCTTGTTTATGGATCACAAGTCACTTCAGTGTCTCTTCACACAGGAGGATTTGAACATGAGGCAGAGGCGGTGGCTAGAATTTATGAAGAACTACCAGTTTGATATACAATATCATCATGGTAAGACTAACATGGTGGTAGATGCGTTGAGCCGATGACCTACAGAAGAGATAACAAAGGTCTGGAAGGCAAAGTGGAATGAGATTCGGCACGATGATGAGGTTGCTCGAGTATGCATGGCAGTTTTATCTATCACTCCCGAGATTAGGATGTGGGTAGTGAAGGTACATACAGAGGATCAATTCTGTCAGGATAGGGTACAACATTCATTAGTCGAGGGTACAGAGTCTTACTCGATCATCTCATAGGGAGGTCTACGGCTTAATTAGAGACTTGTAGTGAGGATGAGGATTTGAGACATGTAGTTATGTCACAGTCTCATGGTTTGAGGTTTGTGATGCATCCCGATGGGGATAAGATGTACCAGGATATGAGGACATAATACTGGTGGTCGGATATAAAACGAGACATAGCAGAGTTTGTTTTGAAGTGTGTTACCTGTCAGCTTGTGAAGACCATTAGCGACCTTCAGGTCTACTACAGCCACTCGAGATTCCCATGTGGAAGTGGGAAAAAATTTCAATGGACCTTATCACTGGGTTGCCGACATTGCAGAGGGGTCACGATTCCATTTGGGTGATAGTGGATCAACTAACCAAGGTGTCCCATTTATTACTACTTCGCACCGATTATGTGACGAGTCAGCATGTGCAACTGCTCATCGTAGATATAGTGACGTTGCATGGGGTGCTGATTAACATTGTATCTGATAGAGATAAGGTCTTTGTTTCTCACTTTTGGTAGAGTTTTCAGGAGCCCAGGGGCACAGACTTGCGATTGAGTACCGCTTACCATCCACAGACGGACGAGAAGATTGAGAGGGTTAACCAGATGTTGGAAGACATATTGAGGATGTGCATCCTATATTTTGGGGAAGGTTGGGAGTGATGCCTTCCATTGGTAGAGTTTGTTCATAACAAATCTTACCAATTTACCATCGATATGGAACCATTTGAGGCGCTTTATGGGAGACCTTATCATTCACCCACTTGCTGGTTAGAGGTGGGGAATAACAGGTTATTGGGGCCAGAGATGATACATGAGATGACTACAAAGATTAAACTTATCCAGGGATGTATTCCGATAGCTCAAGATAGATAGAAGAGTTAGGCTGATGCCGATCGAAGACACGTTGATTTAGAGGTTGACGACCAGGTGTTAGTATGGGTGTCTCCCATGAAGTAGTTATGAGTTTAGGAAAGAAGGGCAAATTAGCACTGAGGTACATGGAACCTTTCCCTATTATCGAGAGAGTAGAAACGATAGCATATAGATTAGTCTTATCAGAGCATCTTCAGTGGATACATGATATGTTCCACGTGACATCACTGACAAAGTACAAGAGGAGCGAAAGGGCTTTCTGGCATGTTCCACTCGAGGAGATTGATTTGCATCCAGATGTCTTGTACAAGGAGACACCCGTGGCTATTCTAGATCGCAGTAAGTGAAAGCTATAGTCTAAGGTGGTACCTCGAGTCAGAGTGCTATGGAGACATCACAACGTTAATGAGTCTACTTGGGAGCGGGAGGATGACATGCGAGAGTAATATCCAGAGTTGTTTACCACAGGTATAACCCAATTTTGAGGACGAAATTCCTTTGTAAAGGTGAAAGTATGTAATACCCCGTATTTCTGCATATTTGAGATTTAATTAATTAGGCAATTAAATTGTTTTATTTTAAATCACGCGAGATAAGTAATTTAATTTAATTGAATAATAATGTGACTATAAATATTAATCAAAAGTGAGATAATGATTAATATTGTGAATTATATTTACTAAGTGAATAGTAAATGGTTAATGATTAGAAATTACGTCATAGCGAGTGATATGGGCGTAGATGGAATTTATCTCAACCGGGGGCCACATGTAGACTAACTTGGGACTGAGATGGTATATTTATTTAGAGTGACTCGGATGATGATTGTGATGATCACAGATGAGTCTGAAAGGGTTGAATTTGTCCAAATAGTATACCCGGGGATGCCGATTGAGTCACAGGTCGATTTTAAGCTAAACTAAGTCCATACAAGGGTATTTTGGTCATTTTACATTATGGGGTTTTGATACACACGAATTTTAGAACTCTTAATCATCTTATAAGGATAGGGGTCTAGGGTTTAGAGGTTAAAAATACAGAGAAGCCATTATAGACCAATCTTGGAGCTTAAGGAAGGGTACTTGAGAAATTCAAGGGTGTCTTGCACCACAAATACTTGAGAAAGAAGATTGGAGGAGAAAAAACAATCAACCTAACTTCTAATCCATGAAATCAGACTCTTGAAGCACCATATATCTTTGACTCACTTGAGTCTATACTATATATGTGCTCATCTAGTTTGAAAATAGTGATAAAATTGAGTCATATCCTTATTGACCCAAACGCCTTCAGACTCTTTTTTTGAATTCCTCAAATTGTTCCTAAAGGTAGAACACCAAAACCTCACCTAGGATTGCATTCATGTGTTGAATTATTCATAATATGGGTGTGTGTGAGTTAAATCTCATTAAAATATTTTTTCCATAATTTTTAGGATATTTTAAATAATTTCTAGGATTTTTTTAAACAAATTTTTAGAAATTTAAAATTTGTTTTTACAAATGTTGTGGGCTATTTTGTAATTAGTAAAACCTGTCAAAACTTCACTTGGGTAGAAACCGAAAGCACTAGATAATATTGTGGGTAAAATTTGTATTTTTGAAAGACCTAAAGCACGCGTTTTTTAAGTCATCTCAGCCTTACACGTGTTGGACTTACAATGGTTGGATCTGTGTTTATTTACACTCATATACCAGCGAGTGATTGAGAACCCTTCGATCATTTTAATCTATGGCCTGCATGAGTTTTTACTTGATCCATGTGTGAACAATTTAAACTAATAAGAGCTTTTATAAATATTTTGCTTTAGTAGCCATTCGATTTCCTTCGATCAAATATTGATCGTCCATTTACGTGAGACTTTCCAGATCCTTCTCTTCATTGTATAGAAGGAAACTTCGTCCTTTCATTTCCAACTTTTGTTCACCTCAACTTTGAGAGAAAAAAAGAGAGAAGAGAGAGAGAGACAAAAGAAAATGAGAGAGAAAATAAAAACCCTAACCTAACTCCGGCCAAATCTCACCTGAAAATAGTTCTGAGAGTTGAGTAAGCTCTAAGATTTTAGAAGATCCATCCTCTGTTGTTCTTAATCTCTTGTCCAACCAAATCAAAATTTTCAAATCTCATTTTCTTTCATAGAAATCTGAGATTTGTGAGTCTGTGATACACTTCACGTTTTATCTCACTGGTTTTGATTTCTTCTTTTTAAAAATCTCAATTTTGTTGGTCATTTTAAACTTTTATGTTTCTTTCAAACTCTAAACCAACAAAATCATTTCTGATTTTGGTTTTTGAGAGTACATGTACTTAGATCTAGTTAAGATCTTGATTGCGGATTTACACTTTCAATTATTTCACATTTTGTGAAATATTTGTAAATATTTTCGAATAACGAAAGTGTTTAGGATCTTGGCTCCTTTATATAGAAAGATTCCCTCTTGATCTAAGGATAAATTGAAATGTCCGAAGTTCGAGTTTTGATCAAACTGATTTTAGAAATCTTCTTTGCATGTTAGAATCTGTTTGTAATTTGATAATCATTTGGTCTGTAATAATTGTGTGTGGGTTGCATGCATGTGATTTTGAGAACATCACCACTTACACTTTCACACTACAACACTAAAAGGTGTTGGTAGAAAGATTCTGAACATTTGAGTCGATGTAAATCTTGAAGGAGTGTTACAATGCTAAAAGGAGTGGAGTTACAAAGCTGAGAGAACATCAATAACATCAGAGCATTGGGAGATGTCAGAAAATGCCCGAGGAGTTGGCATAATTTTTGAACTTAGATTAGGCTTGATTGTGTGCCTTGATTGTTAAATAGTTTGTAACATGTTACACTATTGTAGTGGATTTTTACTTTTGAGGTGTATAGACCTCCGTGGATGTTTCCCCATTTGGTTGGGGTTTTACCACGTAAAAAATTGTAGTTGCATGCTTCCTCTTCCTCTTCCTCTCATCCCTTTATTGAGTCTCTGCTGATTTAATTTCTTTATAAGTTTTGGTTTTCAAAAATAGTAAACCTATACCTTAAATAACTCGTTCAAACTATTTTAAACACATATTGTGTTAGCTATTTATTTTAAGAAAAGAGTTTCTTCAAAAAACTGTTCGGAGCCATTTAGACTGTTTAATCTTGAATTAAACAACTTAAGTGGTACTTTTTCAATTGGTATAAGAGATTTGGTTTTTCAAATTATTTAGATCTTGAGTTTCTGAAATTATTTTCTCAAAACAAACAACAGACGAGAAATTTGAGAGATTAGGTAACCTGTCCAGGCCCCTCTCTTTGATGGAACCAACTTCCCTTACTGGAAAGTGAGGATGGTTGGTTTCATCTATGGGACATTGGGAGATGATGTCTGGAATGCTATTGAAAATGGTTATACTTTTCTTACTAAACCAGCCGCTGCAAGAAGTACTATGAGGATTAGAAAGTTACTAAGTGAATTCACTAAAGAAGATTAATAGACTCCCCTTAACAATAACAAAGGCAAAAATGCCATATTCATATCTATCAATGAACACGAATTTAAGAGGATATCATTCTGTACTACCTCTAAGGAAGCATGGGGCACCCTAGTGACTGCACATGAGGCTGACACTAGAGTTAAACTGCTAAAACATAAATGTTAATCCAACAGCACAACTCCTTGATCATGACTGAGACTGAGTCATTTGATGACTTCTATATTAGATTAACAGACATTGTGACCAACTTGCATGCCAATGGGATTGTATATGATAGAAAGGAAATAGTCTCTAACATACTAAGATCACTTCCACAGAAATTTGATAATAACAGATATGTAATTGAGGAGATGGATGATGAAAATCTCACACCTGAACTCCCAAGTAGCAAATTGAGAACCGTGGAAATGGAATTAGAATTTAAGAAATAATTAACCCAGTCCCAAAAGAGATAGGCTAGTTCTAATCTTGTTTTATCATCTAAGTTGACCACACCTGAACTTAGTATACCTGGTACTGACTTAGATTTTGATGAGGATCGTAATTAGATAGTTTGGATATTCAACTTTCCTTAATGTCTAAACAGTTTAAGAAAATTGTGAAATTTCGAAACCAAATAGCAAAAAAAAAGGCAAACCTACTTATCCAAACCAATCTAATAACAGGCCTCATGAGACAAGACAAGATAAACACCAGACTGATAATCACAAGAGACTTAAGAGAGACCTTACAAATGATGAATATTATAGATGTGGGAAGTTAGGAAACATGGCTAGTGACTATAGAGTTAACTTAGACAAAATTCACAAACATAATAGGGCTCATCTATGCAAGACCTGGGATGACTCAAGTGAATCAGAAAATGATGAACCTGAGTCATCTAACATTTATGACCCTTGTATGTCTTTCTTTGCTAAAATTATATACACTGATGATAAGGAACCTGATCATTCTATGTTAAATAATGCTATTCCTACTGATTTGTCTACTTTGTTACTTAAGAATGCTGATAATGCTTCGAAAGATGTGTGTGAGTCAAAGGGAACGCTATATTGTTGATGTCAATGGGTGTGTGAGTCCTAAAAATGAACCGCTAGGGGACACTGCACACTGCACACTTAGTGACTCCGATAAAGAAGACCTTCCTGACATTCACACACTGTACACAAAAACTCTCAAGAAAAGCACTAGAGTTGAAAAGATTATTAAAGGTCTTACCCAGAAGATAGAAACCCTAAGTCACATGATCAAACAAAACGATGAAGACTACACTTCTCAATGTCTAACTCATGAGAATGAAACTAAAAATTTTGAACAAAAACTGAAAGAATTGTGTGACTCGAATGAAATTTTGGAAAAGAAATAAAAAGGAGTGTTGTTAGAATTGGAACAACCAAAAGACAAGACATCAACAGACTTCAAAAAGTTTGCTAAATTTGAAACTAACTCCAAATGTTTTGAGGACTGTGTTGCTGAAAGTAAGACCAATTCTGATGATAGAACTAGAATAGGCTTTTGCCCCAATAATTCCAAGCAAACAAAAACTTTTAAACCTATCAAGTTTGTCTCTAGTGGCAAAAAACCTGTTGAAACTTGTCCAGATTTTCAAAATTTTAAAAATGATTTTGACTCAAAATAACAAAAGTTAGATATTGGTGAATCAAGTAACTCTAAGCATAATGTTGAACATAAGGCTAAATACGTCTGCCCCCCTATTCGACAAGCTGATTCGTCATTTCATCCTGTGCCACCTAGGAACAAGACTAGAGCTCAAAACCTAGACAAGCCTTCGAATAACAAATTTCCTAAGGTTATGAGTTCTACGTGCCATATTTACTGCTCCTATTGTGATGTCTATGGACATTCCCTTGATGGTTGCTATTCCAAACGTCTATATAATCCAGTCTATAATTCTCCTGTTTACCATAACTTCAACTATTCTAGGAGAAGTCGAAACAACTATGTCCTTCATAGACAACCAGACAAGAATTCTAACTATAGAAATATAAAAAGAAGGACTACTACTAAAGGACTATCAATAAGAAGGAATCCTAGACTCTTTTCTAAACCAATTGCTCAAACTGTCTATAATACTCATAAAATTGCGCAAAAATCTTTTAAAGAAAAGGCAAAAGCTTGTGAGTTTTATCAAACATGAGGTAATAAGCCCAAATTAAAAATTAGAGAAATTTGGGTCAGAAAAGATGATCTATTACTCGAGTTGAAATGCAACTTTGTGGTCAGTTCTTTTAAAGCTGAACACACGACATCTGGATGGTAATTGGACTCTGGATGTTCCAAATATATGACCGGGGATGATTCCAAACTTTCAAACAAAACTAACTTCTTCGGAGGAGAAATCTTATTTGTAGATGGTGTATCATCCCAGATCATTGGTAAATGAACAATCCATGAAGAAGGATTACCCATTCTTGAGGATGTTCTCTTGGTAAAAGGTATTAAAGCCAATTTACTAAGTATATCACAATTTTGTGACTCCGACCATACTGTCACCTTTTCAAAGAACAATTGCAAAATTTTAAATAAAAAAGGTGATTGCATTAGTACAGGACTCTGTAATCCAGATAACTGTTACACAGTCAATCCAAGTACAAAGGTTTGTAACATTGCCAGAATGGATGACAATGAGATATGGCATAATAGGTTGGGCCACATTAATTACGATAGTCTAATCAAATTATGCTCCCAAGAGATAGTTAGAGGTCTTCCTAAAATCAAACCAATTTCAAACATCATATGTGCTCCTTATCAAGAAGGAAAAATTCTTAAGGCTCCCCATAAGAAAGTTAAAGAAATTCTATCCACTAAACCTTTAGTACTCATCCATATGAACCTAATGGGTCCTTCTTGTACTGTTATTCTTTATGACGATAATTATATCTTAGTTACGGTTGATGACTTCACTCGATTTACCTGGGTTTCTTTCTTAAAACACAAGTTAGAAACTTTTCGTAACTTTTTGAAAATTTTAGGTGTCATCGAATAATGTAACTATAATGGTTACAAACATGAATTTAGTGCCCCTAAGATACCTCAGCAAAATGGAATTGCTGAGCGTAAAAATTGCACTCTTTAAGAAATGGCCCGTGTGATGATTCATGTGAAGAACCTACGTAAATATTTCTGGGTAGAATCCATTCATACAACCCGTCATATAATTAATCGAGTTTACTTAAGGAAAAATACCAAATAAACATCCTATGAGCTGTGGTATGGAAAGAAACCTAACCTAAAATACTCTAGAGCCTTTGGTAGCACCTGTTATGTCTATAATTATAGATAACATCTGTCTAAATTTGAAACCAAAGGAGATAAAGATATTTTCTAAGGATATTCTCCAAATAGTAGAGCCTACCGTGTCTACAATCTTCGTACCAAAACCACGATGGAATCCATTAATGTGGTTGTAAGTGACACTAATGTAGAAAGTAAGATCAAAGAACCAACTATAGTGAATAAATCCGCAAATATTTTAAATTATGATTCTCTAGAGATAGATGAGTCCTTACTAACCGAGACCCCTGAAGTACCTAACTGGATTTCTAAAGATCATCCTTTAGATAGTATAGTTGGTAATCCTACTAAGCCAGTTCATACAAGATCCTAAATCCTTACCCTTGCTCATTATGCATGCTTTATTTCTCTTATAAAACCAAAGAGTGTTAATAAAGCACTAAATGACCCATTGTGGATAAGTGATATGTAGGAGGAACTTCTTCAATTTTTCATACATGATGTATGGTATCTCGTACCCTGACCTGAAAATAAAAGGGTTACTGGCACACGTTGGATTTTTAAAAATAAAACAGATGAATCTGGGATGATTATTCAGAATAAATCTAGATTAGTTGCCCAGGGCTACTCTCAGATTGAAGGAATTGACTTCGAGGAAACTTTTGCACCTGTCACTCACCTCGAGTTTGTTCGCTTACCTTTTGTAATAGCTTGTCATTTTCATTTCACACTATATCAAATGGATGTTAAATATGCTTTCCTTATTGGCATCTTGACCGTGGAGACCTACGTAGAACAACCTAAAGGGTTCATTGACCCTCATCATCCAAATTATGTCTACCGGCTTAAGAAAGCTCTTTATGGCTTAAAACAATCTCCCAGAGCTTAGTACGAACGTTTATCTACCTTCCTTCTAAATAATGGTTTTAAACTAGGAGGGAATGATCAAACTCTTTTTGTCAAACATTTTAACAAAAACATTATCATAACCCAAGTATATGTAGAAGATATCATTTTTGGATCTACCTCCCTTACAGATGTCAAAACATTTTATGACATATGCATCAGGAATTCCATATGTCACTTATGAGGGAGTAACAATTCTTCTTAGGACTCCAAGTTAAACAAAATTCAGATGGCTTAATTTTCAAGAAGTTTCGCCAAGAAATAACAAAAGAAGCTAGAACTCCTATGAGTACTTTTGTCAAAATTTCTAAAGATGAGAATGGTAAATCTATCGAATCAACCTTATACCGTAGTATGATAGGAAGCTTACTTTACCTTACTGCCTCCCATCTAGATATCATGTACTCTGTCTGCGTGTGTTCCCGATATCAAAACAATCCTAAACAGAGTCATCTATTATGCGTTAAAAGAATTATCAAATACATTAAAAGCACTCTAAACTTAGGACTTTGGTACACTAAAAACACTTATAGGACTATAGTAGGATACACTGATGCTGATTGGGTTTGGTGTTCCGATGATAGTAACAGTACTTCAGGATCATGTTACTACATTGGTAATAATTTGGTAGGATGGAGTAGTAAGAAATAAAACTGCACTTCCTTGTCTACTATCGAATCCGAATATATTACCGCAGGAAGTTGTTATGCTCAATTACTTTGGCTAAAAAAATGCTGAAAGATTACGTTATAACTGAAGATAAGGCACATCTCTATTGTGACAATCAAAGCACGATCAATATTTCTAAAAATCCAGTTCAACACTCTCGTACCAAACATATTAAAATGAGATATCATTTCATACTCGAGTTAGTTGAATCGAAGGAGTTAGAAATTAATTACCAACCTACTGACTTGAAATTAGCTGACTTATTTACTAAACCATTATATTATCTTCGATTTGAATCTTTGCGCAAATCTACTGGTATGGTTATGGCAGAACAATGATTTATTGTTTCATACTTGTTTTCTTTGCCCTTTGTCCATTTGAGACAAAATGGGGGAGAAATTTGAGTCTACTTGGACATTCTTGTTGTATTCTCATCTAAAAAGTTTGATCTTAGTTATCTCATTTTTAAGAATCAGTACCTTCATTTACAATATAATTTTGATAGGGTATTGGTCTGTAAATAGTTGAGTTATGTAATTTTCCTTTTCTAGGGTATTGGATAGATAGATTTTTTGTATAGGAATAGGTTTTTCTTATTTCTTTTGTAACCCTACCAGACCTCGATGACTCAAAGGAGATTTTGTCTCAAATTTCCAAAGGGGGAGATTGAAGCACCCTATATCTTTGACTCACTTGAGTGATACTATATAGGTGCTTATCTAGTTTGGAAATAATGACAAAATTGAGTCATATCCTTGTTAACCAAAAAGCCTCCAGACTCTTCTTTTGAATTCCTCAAATTGTTCCTAAAGGTAGAACACCAACACCTCACCTAGTATTTCATTCATGTGTTCATTCTTCATAATATGGGTGCGTGTGAGTTAAATCCCATTAAAATAATTTTTCCATAACTTTTGGGATATTTTAAATAATTTCTAGGATATTTTAAAATAATTTTTTAGAAATTTAAAATTGGTTTTTACAAATGTTGTGGGCTGTTTTGTAATTAGTAAAACCTGTTAAAACTTGACTTGGGCAGAAACCAAAAGCGCTATATAATATTGTGGGTAAAATTTGTATTTTTGAAAGACCTAAAACACACGTTTTTTAAGACATCTCAGACTTACACGTGTTATACTTACAACGGTTGGATCCGTGTTCCTTTACACTCACATACCTGAGAATGATTGAGAACCCTTGGATCATTTTAATCTATGGCCTGCTGCGTTCTTACTTGATCCATGTGTTAACAATTTAAACCAATCAGATCTTTTATAAATACGGTGCTTTAGTAGCCATTAGATTTCCTTCGATCAAATCTTGATCGCCCATTTACCTGAGACTTTCCAGATCCTTCTCTTCCTTGTATAAAAGGAGACTTCGTCCTTTCATTTCCAACTTTTGTTCACCTTAACTTTGAGAGAAAAAAAAAGAGAAAAGAGAGAGAGAGAAAAGAAAAAGAGAGAGAAAATAAAAACCCTACCCTAACTCTGGCCAAATCTCACCTGAAAATTGTTCTCAGAGTTGAGTTAGTTCTACGATTTGAGAAGATCCATCCCCTCTTGTTCTTAATATCTTGTCCAACTAAGTCACGTTTTCCAAATCTCATTTTCTTTCATAGAAATCTGAGATTGTGAGGCCGTGATACACTTCACATTTTATCTCACTGGTTTTGATTTCTTCTTTCGAGAAATCTCAATTTTGTTGGTTGTTTTAAACTGTTATGTTTCTTTGAAGCCCTAAACCAGAAAAAATCATTTCTGATTTAAATTTTTGAGAGTACTTGGACTTAGATCTAGTTCAGATCTTGATTGGGGATTTACACTTTCAATTATTTCACATTTTGTGAAATATTTGTAAATATGTTCGAATAACGAAAGTGTTTAGGATCTTGGCTCTTTTATATAGCAAGATTCTCTCTTGATTTGTGGATAAATTGAAAGGTCCAAAGTCTGAGTTTTGATCAAACTTATTTTAGAAATCTTTTTTACATTTTAGAATATGTTTGTAAATTGATAATCATTTGGTCTGTAATAAGTGTGTGTGGGTTGCATGCATGTAATTTAGAGAACATCACCACTTACACTTTCACACTATAACACTAAAAGGTGTTGGTAGAGAGATTCTTAACATTTGAGTCGATGTAAATCTTGAAAGAGTGTTGCAAAGCTAAAAGGAGTGGAGTTACAATGCTGAGAGAACATCAACAACATTAGAGCCTTGGGAGAAGTCAGAAAATGCCAGAGGAGTTGGTATAATTTCTGAACATATATTAGGCTTGATTGTGTGTCTTGATTGTTAAATAGTTTGTAACCTGATACTCTATTTTAGTGGATTTTTACTTTTGAGGTGTAGAGACCTCCGTGGATGTTTCCCCAATTGGGTGGGGTTTTACCACCTAAAAAATTGTACTTGCATGCTTCCTCTTCCTCTCATCCCTTTCTTGAGGCTGTATTGATTTAATTTCTTTATAAGTTTTGGTTTTCAAAATTGGTAAATCAATACCTTAAATAACTCATTCATACTGTTTTAAAAACTCTTGTGTTAGCTATTTGTTTTAAGAAAAGAGTTTCTTCAAAAAACTGTTCGGAGCGATTTAGACTGTTTAATCTTGAATTAAACAACTTAAGTGGTACTTTTTCAACTCTACAGTACTAAGGCAAGTATTTATTGCAATTAATATGAAGTTATAATATCCATGTGACTAGGGTTTCGTTTATATTATATATTTTGATGATTCTTGGACGAAAAGATTGATTTAAATGAATGTTTGGGTAGGAATTACATGTAGAAAGATTTGATATCTGTAAAAATAATAAAGTAGAGATTTTTTATAATTATCCATGAATTAAATCTTGGTTACGAGGAATAATAGAGGAAGAACATGAAAACCTAGGGTTCTAGAGGATTAAATGCTTAAATCCATTCTTGAATGTTATTTGTAATGTTTTAATGCAAAAATTACGTTAGAGACTGTCCTAATACATTAAAAAAGGAGTTGGGACAATTGGTTTGGAGTTTGGTGGAGAAATATGGAAGTTATAGGTGTATTAATGGTAAAAAAATGCATGTGCGAAACGAAAAAGACGAGGTTCTGAGGGCGAACCGATTCTGTTCAGAGGGGCGAACCGGTTCGGTTCCTTAAAAAATATAAATTCTCCCTTATTGCCTAGAACTCTTAACTTGATGTGTAGAAAACTTTACGGAGATTATTAGAATATAACGAGGGATCTATTATATTGTAATAGGCTAGAATAGGGTTATGGGAGTTTAGTCGTATCAAGAGAATTAAGACGATGAGTAAACGGGATTAAACAACAAAGTAATTAATTTGCGAGAATGAGAATTATAGTACCCCGTATTTTTACGCATATTTATTTTATTATTTTATTATGGAAATTGGGATTAATTAATTTAAAGGGAGAAAATTTAATTTATAATTATTCCGATTTTATGAGAAATAATTACTAGCGTGACGAGAGTTGGTAGTTATAAAAAATAATTATGTCAAAATATAATTATGTTGAACATTATGTAGTGAGTAACGTAATATTGTTTCGAAAATAATAATATGATCGGGGATGGGATACACGACAGTTAGGTTATTATTATTTGGGAGGCGCGTATGAGTCGTGTCATTATTATATATTTGGGTATTAAAAAGGTAAATTATTTTTATATAACTCGAATTACTATTTTGAGTGCGCCAGCGTGTCCGAAAGGGTCGAAATAGTCAGAAAACACTACTCGGATGTTATATTTGGAGATCGTGGAATTTTAGCCTAAAATGACACCCCATAAGGGTATTTTAGTCTTATGTGATTTTTGAGTAATTAAATGGATGAAAATAGGATTAAAATAGGAACATAGAGGGCTAGTGGCCTATCAGTTGCAACCTACGTGAGAAAGAGAGAGAGAGGGGGAGAACCGAGGAGGAAGGAGACCCATTGGAGAACAAAGCCAAAAGTTGGATATTTATCACAAATAGTTACACCAAAGTGTAGATAGCGACGAGAGGATCAACCACATATCAAATTCAATCAGAGAATCAGAAATTCATCCCAAGGCAAGTGTTTATCTTGCTCCTCTTTTAGCAAATATTGTTCCTGTTAATTTAGATTAGATGATATAAACTTATTGCAATGAAAACTTAGGTTTAATTAGACTGATTTGTAAAGAAACCTTGTGAATTCGATATGGGTTTTCATGTAGAGGATCTTCCCATCTTATCCCTGTTAAATTTGGTAATTATATGTTAAAATCACGAAATTAATTGGTAGTTTTGAAGGTTTAAAAATTATGGGTTCACATTTAAGAGATTTATTAGGAATTGAAGAAATTGTTGAATTCCATTTGAGTATATAAGGATTTGACCTTTAATTTGTATTAGAAAGTATCTTAGGGTAAATTGGAATAGTTTAAGAACATTAAATTAGAATTGGGTTGAGTTTTGGATTGATATTGAAGATTGAAAGTTGGAAAAATTGAATTTGGAGAAGAACCGGGGTCTGCTCGAATTTCTCGTTCGAAGTCTGCCCAGGTAGTTCGAATGACCTCGTTCGAACCAGACTTCCAAAGAGAATTCCAACGACCCTTGTAACGAAATGATGGAGTTCATTCGAAGTGAGAACTTCGTTCGAACAAACTCGTTCGAACGACCTCGTTTGAACGAGATTCCCTTGACTTCTAACGAGATTCCAGAATGGCTTTTTAGGGTCCAGTCGAGTTAAAAATCATCCTAGGTTTATTCAAGTGAGAGTCATAACCTATGTGAGTATCGGCAACGTAAGTTCCGAGTTGGTATTTAGTTGTGAGTGTGATTGTTCTCGAGATATAGAAAGTTTATAGAACCTTGGAGGGAAGGTGGGTTCACGAGAGGTAAAATATGAATGAATAACGATGAGAGTAGAAATGATAATATTACCTAAGTACTATAGGAATTGGGTTGCGTGAACGCCTATTAAGTTATATAAGTTGTGTGCATGCTTATTACTTGGAATATTATATGTATGACATACCTAGCTACTGGCTATCGAACGGAGGTTAGCGCGGTATGGACGACCATATCTTCTATGACTTCGGGGGATTTTTAGTCGTACCACTAGAGCATGGAACCTAGGTACGGGCTATCTGTGAGAACGATAGTGGCGACGGTCGTATGGGCGCGTAAGTATGTGCATAGTCCATCGGCTTAGAACTATGTTCGCCTCCAATACGTGTATATGTTTTATTGGTTCCTGAGAGATTGACCCTGTTGTCCTTCATGTGTGAGCATTGCAATGGGACTAGATAGCTGAGTATGCCTAGCATCAGTTTTTTTAACCATGGGTGCAGTATTGATATATATATTTATACGTATACATATTGAGATTTTATATATGTATACGGAGTTCCTATTCTGTGTTTCATATTGGCCACTTTATTATAGTATATACTTGTTGGGTCACTAGTTGAGAATTACAAATGTTATGAGAATGAGTTAGATCATCTTTAAACCTATTCCTAAATAATATAAATATATTGTCTTCGGGTTATTTAGATATTGTATTCGGCATAGTGGTTATACTACGTATAGTCAGGCAGAGTATCATGACTAGTATGAGTAGTTAGGCTCGTTAGGCATGCACATTAGTGCAACACCCCGTATTTTTGGAGAAAATGGAAATTAATTAAATTGATGACATAAGAATTTATTTAATTGGGAGAAATTTTTTAATTCGATGATTCAAATTTAATTAATTTAGTTTAAACTAAATTTTACCTATGGCATATTTGGAGGTAAAATAAGAGAATTTTGTAAAGTGACTCGGATGGTGATTTTGAGATCACGGTTAGTTTCGGAAGGGTCGAAATAGTCGAAGAAGTGTACTCGGGTGTATAGTTTGGGTCCCGGGCCGATTTTAGACCATCCCGACACCGTTTAAGGGCATTTCGATCATTCGAGAGTTTGAGATTTAGAAAACTCCGAAAATTATAAGTTTATATCTTCCCATTAGAGAGAGGGTCTAGGGTTAACATAAATCAAAAGGGATAGAAGCCATAAGAGAGAAAGAGGAGGGGAGAACCAAGCTTCCTACACAGTTTTTCGCCCCGAACACAACGAAATCGAGAACGGAGCGAGGGGAGAACCACCACACTATCTTATCAATGAACTTCAGACCTACTATTGAGAGGCAAGTATTTAAATGACAATTTATATCAATCATGTTATAATGCCCATGTGGGATAGGGTTTGATTTCATGTTTTTGGAAGTTTTATATGAATTTGGGAGGGTTTAATTCATAAACTAAAGTAGGATTGCATGTAGAGATGTTCCTTAATGATAATAAAATGAAATTAGTGGGTTTGGGTTGATTAATAACAGATAAATCTGATTTCTTGACTTATAAAGTTGATTAACATGAGAAAATTAGGGTTTTATATTAATTAAAGGAGAATTTGATTCTTGGGTTGAATCTTTGATGTTTTTGTGTAAACTTTTCATTGGAAATTCATCTCTATGTGAAGATAAAATGATATTAGAATATATTTGATGATTAAGATTGAATCTTGATGGGTTCTTGATTGAAGAACATGAATCTTGACTGACTTAGGGTTTAATTGATGAACACAAGATGTCAATCAGCCAGAATTCTTAACGTAAATTTAAATGTATGCCATGTTAATTGTACTTCGAATTAGAATGAGAGACATACATGACTATAAAGTTATATGTCTTATCTTTCTAATCAGATTTGAATCAGGTTAATCGGAGCTCTGTAGAGGGAGTAATCGATGTTTTACTATAGGGTGTTTGATCCACCAGTATATTAATCTGCCAGAATTTTTCATGTAACTTTAAACGTATGCCATTTCAATTGTACTTAGAATTAGAGTGAGATCCATATGTTTCTGGAAAGCTCTATGTATTATCTTTAAAATGAGCATTGAATTAGGTCAATCGGAGTTCTGTAGAGGGAGTAAATGATATTTTACTAAAGGGTGTTTAATCTGCCATGAAATTTTCTAATCGATTCGGTTGCCCAGTTTTGACCAACAATTTCCTTTTTGTTTAGGACCTTTGGAAATCATTCGGAATTCATTTTTGGGATTTAATTTATAATATAAGATAATTATATTTCAACACCAGTAGTCCTAGTTTGGGTTTTAGGCATGACCTACGACAGAAGTTTACGGGCTAAATTAATTTGGATTAATAGAGAGGAAAAATCTAAATTGAAGGCTAATTTGAGTTAAGAGAATTCGAGAGGTAGAGGACTTAGATCAGTAGGGGGTAGAGACTTTACCTTATGATATTATATGTGGAATAAAGGATACCCTTCAAGTGGTGAGAAATACTCGGGAACGTACGGTAATAATCGAAGTTATAAATTATGGAATACGTAGAATATTCGGGATATAAATATACTACGTATGAGGCTTGTGATATGGGATGTGTGTACGACCAATTGTTGTTATATATATATAGGTGGATTGAATACCTATAATATGATTAAAGTAATAATACATTAATACGTGGGATATTCTGGATATAAATATACTACGTATGAGACTTGTGATATGTGATGTGCGTATGACCTATTGATATTATTGATATATACGTGGAGAAAATATATATAATTTGATTTATTGTGTGTATGACATACCGACGCTGCTTGCTATCGAGTGGAGGTTGTGCATTGTGGACGATCATATCTTGAGGAGCCTTCGGTGGGATTTTGATTCGCACCACTAGAACGTAGAAACTAGGTACAGGCTATCAGTGAGCACGATAGTGTTGACAGTCATATGGGTGCGTATGTATGTGCATAGCGCATTGACTTGGAACTATGTTCACCTCTAATATGTGTGATTTGATATATAGGGTTCATGAGAGAAGCCGAACAATATTCCCCTGTACAGCGAGAAATGTACCCGGACATGATAAACGAGTATGCATGCACCACAGCTGTGCCTAGGAGTGTCGTACTAGTATATATATAATGGATGATAAATATATATACCTTTGATACGCTTACAGTATGCACCACAATTGAGTCTGGGAGGTTCCGTGTTATATATATATTATAAAGTGTGAATGTATATATATATATACTTGTGAAATTATTTATTGTGTGAAATCAGTGGACGAGAAAGATAGTGAAATCTTATTTGACCTAAGTACGTGAACACTTAATCCTAAAATTCGAAAAACCTTGCCCATCTTAAAGAGAACTGGATATATATTTAATAAATGTATTTGCGTGGAAATACGGGTGGACGCTATAAGTTATGGGTAGCAGACTTATGATTTCAAACTAGTTAGTTGTGCGTATCTAAACTAAAATTAATCTGAATATTGGGGTCGAGGTAACATTCCGAACCAATGTATATGGATTAACAATTGGCGTCGGGGTAACATTACGAACCAATAGCCCTTAATATGTGATATAGGAATATAATAGCAGAGTGTGTACATATCGTATATATGGTGTGTAAAATATATACAACACGAATAATCTACTTATGTGTGCTAGTAGAGAGACGAGATAGTATGTATCTAAAGAACAATTAATCTACTAAAGAGTAATTAGTAGGGAGATTAGATAGGGTATATCTATATGATGATGAAGCTACTAATGTGTGAATAGTTGGAAGATAGTTAGTGAATATCTAAAATAAAGTTTAAGTAGAGAAACTTAAATGATAAAGCTTGAATAATAACCTACATAGAAAGGGTAACTGGGGTTTAATAATAACACAAGAGAGATGTTAATTATTAAGGGTATTTGATAGCGTACTGTATGGGCGGTACAGAGGAGTTAGATTGATTTGGGTTTATTAGATACTGACAGCCTAGTTAGATTGGCTAGAATTGACTAGGTGGGGTTGAGTAGCAAACGTTAGATGCACATTATAGATGAGAGATGAGGAACTCAAGGGAGTGTTCGTAACCTAACATGTGCATCTAATAACTATTCAGTTAAATTGTTATTTAAGTACTTGCTAAATGTTTTTAAATGATTTTTACTTGGGCTCTGACCCGTACTTGCAAAACCTTTTTCCAAAACATTTTAGGTGTCCAGCTATAGGGACACCAAACATGATGATATATTGTAGGGATGCGTAGTTGCAACACTAGTGGATGCTTGTAGGATTTGGACTTAGACGATTCAGTTACTTCACTCCCAGTGTAGGGTTCAAGGCAGTATTTTATTCGGGCATCTTGCCCACAGTTATTTCATTTACGACAGTCAGACCTTGTATTCAAACTTTTATTCAGGTTGGACTTTATAATTAAATTTTGTAATCGATGGTTTATTCAGTATTATTTCAGTTCAGTCTTTTATATTGTGGATGGATTTATATTACTATTGCATGGGATGTATTTATGTAATAATGTTCTGTTGTTGTTGATTGATAAATAAAAAGATTAAAATCTTGACATCGGCTTTTTGAATACTAGGTGGTTAGTAATGTTTTTAAAAGTTTTTGACAGTGATGCTAAGAATGAACTAGATTAAAAACCTATTTTTATTTGATATAGGACTGATGACTCGGTATTTAATTAGGCAGGGTGTCACAGATGGTATCAGAGCATCAAGTTCTAGTGTCCCTAGGATATGTGCAGCTTTTCACGTTTCAGCGTAGCGTTCTTTGATATAGAAACTTTTGATAGGGTTATTGTACTTCTCGACGTATGGGACTTAAGTTCCTCTACCATTATATATAGTTTATGTGATTCCTATACGAGTTAGGTTGGGCTTCATACACCGAACATTATAGGACGACCAGTGAGGGCCGTTAGAAGGATTGTCGGAGGAGAGGCTCAGTAGAAGACCTACAGTAGTCTGGGAATGGTGATTGCGATGGAAGTCACCGTGATTATTTTTCAGGATGGTGACAATAGGAAAATCACTCGAGAACAAAAGTTTTCCCAAGAGCTTTTGTAGATAATGTTGGTGCAAATTTTAGACTCACCCAGTGTTGTCGGTAAGAGGTGGGGAAAAAATGGTGGGACTCTTTGGGAGAGTCATCTATAAAAAAAAGAGAGAGTAATAGGCCAATGGAAGGATAAAATCCAAAGGCAATTGTGTAGGGTGGAGTGTAGCGACACCCAAGATTAAAATTTGGAGCAGAAATTTTTGAGCTCTTAGGGGCAGCATAAAGTGACGAGAGTCAGTCACCACATATAAGGAGTATATGGGATTAAATGAGAAATTTGAGTGAAATTTGATTCATCGATACTCCATTTGCTATTTGAACATAGATGCGAATTGAGTTTCGAAACTTATCACAAGTGAACGAGTTATAGGATGATTGTGAGAAAGGAGTTGACTTGTTGAGGAAAATTCGTACTCGATGAAAGGGACTACGAAGAAAATAAAGGTTAAGTTGATAATGGACTTGTGAGTAGAATTTACAAGCCTGGATGGGAGATTCGACTAGAATGGTTATTGTCGATGTCATCAAGGTCGTACTCTTACATGAATTTATCAATGCTTCCATGAGAGGGAACCAAGGGGTTGGAGAATCTAGTCGAAGAGCAAGACTGGATTAAACGGTGATGGTGAAGCACCATAAGAGGGCATACCCAGTCGGGAACCCATTTAAATAATTCAGATCAATTGAATTCCTACCAAGTGACGATAAATTCAATCAGGTCCATCGAGGCCAACAACGAGTTCCATAGGGCCAGTCAAGCCAAAAGGACAATAGGGGTAGAAATTGGGAACAAGACTACCAAGCTCGAGAGAAGGACACCCCGACGTGGCTGATGGGGCCAGAGATAAAAGGAAGATACAGTCAGGTGTCCTATGCATAAAGAGTGGGACCACCTATATTGAACTTGTCCACAGTGAGAAAGTGAGACTACTCGGACTGGAAAAGTATATGGGAATGGTGTCAGTAAGGCACAACAACCGTCTAAGGAGCAAGATTTTTGGTAGAGGAATTGGGCTAAGAGAATGCATTAAGAGGACATTTATATTAGGTATTAGTTTACTACTTTTGAGAGTTATGAAAATATGGTAGACTACTTTACGAGAGTTGACTGGTTAGCAACAGGTTGAGCGATCGTAGATTGTGATAGTGAGATCTCGTGTTCACTGTCCCAGGGTATGCTTTATTTTTTTAAGGTATCACCTGAAAGAGGGTTGATCCTATATATATGCGTATATATATTATATATATTATGTATTAGACTTTTTTGTGTATATTGTCTAGTTATAATTAATCCCGGTGCGCAGGGATAGTTACTGATGTCATTCAGGGTAGACATGCTTATTGTCGAGCAGAGAGATATATGTCGTGACTTTTTAGCGCTAAGAAACTAGTGAAAGTAAGAGCGTCGTGTTATATGTTGTCTTGTTTAGCATGAGAGTGGACGAGTATACTTTTATGTCAAAAGACGGGTATTTGAGGGTACGTAATATGGATTAAGGACTTAACAGATCCCAACGATCGACAATGCTAGGTAGTAGTGTATCGGGGGGGTTCCTTGTTTGGATTTTTCTTTGTGAGATGTCCCACTCATGAAGCTTAGCACAATGTTGGGAGTGGGGAGATGATTAGCCATTAAGATATGGGTTATTACCTTGGGTATTATTTGCTTATAAAGTTATATCTAAGGGATAGTAACTATACGATAATGAGAGGGTAGTGGAGCCAGGTAGCATCAGTGAAGTTATGCACATTTATAGATTGTATGGGCGCCCTGGTTGGTGGAAATGTTTATATCACCCACAATTGGGAGGGGTAAAAATAATTGTGATGATCTTGAGAGTATGGGATTCAGGACATGTAGAGACCTTGGAGTACATGTCTTATCCAAATTTTAAGGACGAAATTCCTTTGTAAGGGGGGAAGTATGTAACACCCCGTATTTTTGGAGAAAATGGAAATTAATTAAATTGATGACATAAGAATTTATTTAATTGGGAGAAATTATTTAATTCGATGATTTAGATTTAATTAATTCAGTCTAAACTAAATTTCACACGTGGCGTATTTGGAGGTAAAATAAGAGAATTTTATAAAGTGACTTGAATGGTGATTTTGAGATCACGGTTGGTTCTGTAAGGGTCGAAATAGTAAAAAAAGTGTACTTGGGTGTATAGTTTGGGTCCCGGGACGATTTTAGACCATCCCGACACCGTTTAAAGGCATTTCAGTCATTCGAGAGTTTGTGATTTAGAAAACTCCGAAAATTGTAAGTGTATATCTGCCCATTAGAGAGAGGGGCTAGGGTTAACAGAAATCAAAAGGGATAGAAGCCAAAGGAGAGGAAGAGGAGGGGAGAACCAAGCTTCCTACACAGTTTTTCGCCCCGAACGCAACGGAATCGAGAACGAAGCGAGGGGAGAACCACCACACTATTTTATCAATTAATTTCAGACCTGCTATTGAGGGGCAAGTATTTAAATGACAATCTATATCAATCATGTTATAATACCCATGTGGGATAGGGTTTGATTTCATGTTTTTGGAAGTTTTATATGAATTTGGGAGGGTTTAATTCATAAACTAAAGTAGGAATTCATGTAGAGATGTTACTTAATAATGATAATATGAAATTAGTGGGTTTGGGTTGATTAATAAGATATAAATATGAGTTCTTGATTTATAAAGTAGATGAACATGAGAAAATTTGGGTTTTATGTTAATTAAAGGAGAATTTGATTCTTGGGTTGAATCTTTGATGTTTTTGTGTAAACTTTTCATTGGAAATTCATCTCTATGTGAAGATAAAATGATATTAGAATATATTTGATGATTAATATTGAATCTTGATGGGTTCTTGATTGAAGAACATTAATCTTGAATGACTTAGGGTTTAATTGATGAACACAAAATGTCAATCTGCCAGAATTCTTGACGTAATTTTAAATGAATTCCATTTTAATTGTACTTTGAGTTTGAGTGAGAGACATAAATGCCTGGAAAGTTCTATGTCTTATCTTTCTAATGAGATTTGAATCAGGTTAATCGGAGTTCTATAGTGGGAGTAATCGATGTTTTACTATAGGGTGTTTGATCTGCCAGCATAGTAATCTGCCAGAATTTTTCACGTAACTTTAAACGTATGCCATTTCAATTGTACTTAGAATTAGAGTGATATCCATATATTTCTGGAAAGCTCTATGTCTTAGATTTAAAATGAGCATTGAATTAGGTCAATCGGAGTTCTGTAGAGGGAGAAAATGATATTTTACTAAAGGGTGTTTAATCTGCTAGAAAATTTTCTAATCGATTCGGTTGCCCAGTTGTGGCCAACAATTTCCTTTTTGTTTAGGACCTTTGGAAATCATTCGGAATTCATTTTTGGGATTTAATTTATAATACAAGATAATTATATTGCAACACCAGTAGTCCTAGTTTGGGTTTTAGGCGTGACCTACGATAGAAGTTTACGGGGTTAATAGAGAGGAAAAATCTAAATTGAAGGATAATTCGAGTTAAGAGAATTCGAGAGGTAGAGGACTTAGATTAGTAGGGGGTAGAGACTTTACCTTATGATATTATATGTGGAATAAAGGATACCCTTCAAGTGGTGAGAAATACTCGGGAACGTACGGTAATAATCGAAGTTATAAATTATGGAATACGTAGAATACTCGGGATATAAATATACTACGTATGGGGCTTGTGATATGGGATGTATGTATGACCTATTGTTGTTATATATATATAGGTGGATTTAATACCTATAATATGATTAAAATAACAATACATTAATACGTGGGATATTCGGGATATAAATATACTACGTATGAGACTTGTGATATGTGATGTGCGTATGACCTATTGATATTATTGATATATACGTGGAGAAAATATCTATAATTTGATTTATTGTGTGTATGACATACCTACGCTGCTTGCTATCGAGTGGAGGTTGTGCATTGTGGACGATCATATCTTGAGGAGCCTTCGGTGGGATTTTGATTCTCACCACTAGAACGTAGAAACTAGGTACGGGCTATCAGTGAGCACGATAGTGTTGACAGTCATATGGGTGCGTAGGTATGTGCATAGCTCATTGACTTGGAACTATGTTCACCTTTAATATGTGTGATTTGATATATAGGGTTCGTGAGAGAAGACGAACAATAGTCCCCTGTACAGCGAGAAATGTACCCGGACATGATAGCAGAGTATGCATGCACCGCAGCTGTGCCTAGGGGTGCCGTACTAGTATATATATAATGGATGATAAATATATATACCTTTGATATGTTTTACAGTATGCACCGCAACTGAGTCTGGGAGTTGCCGTGTTATATATATATATTATAAAGTATGAATATATATATATATATATATATATATATATATATATATATACACTTGGGAATTATCTACTGTATGAAATCAGTGGACGAGAAAGATAGTGAAATCTTATTTGACCTAAGTACATGAACACTTAATCCTAAAATTTGAAAAGCCTTGCCCATCTTAAAGAGAACTGGATATATATTTAATAAATGTATTTGCGTGGAAATACGGGTGGACGCTATGAGTTATGGGTAGCAGACTTATGATTTCAAACTATAGTTAGTTGTGTGTATCTAAACTAAAATTAATCTGAATATTGGGGTCGAGGTAACATTCCGAACCAATGTATATGCATTAACTATTGGGGTCAGGGTAACATTACGAAGCAATAGCCCTTAATATGTGATACAAGAATATAATAGCAGAGTGTGTACATATAGTACAGATGGTGTGTAAAATATATACAACACGAATAATCTACTTATGTGTGCTAGTAGAGAGACGAGATAGTATGTATCTAAAGAACAATTAATCTACTAAAGAGTAATTAGTAGGGAGATTAGATAGGGTATATATATATGATGATGAAGCTACTAATGTGTGAATAGTAGGAAGATAGTTAGTGAATATCTAAAATAAAGTTTAAGTAGAGAAACTTAAATGATAAAGCTTGAATAATAACCTACATAGAAAGGGTAACTGAGGTTTAATAATAATACAAGAGAGATATTAATTTTTAAGGGTATTCGATAACGTACTGTGTGGGCGGTACAAAGGATCTAGATTGATTTGGATTTATTAGATACTGGCTGCCTAGTTAGATTGGCTAGAATTGACTACGTGGGGTTGAGTACCAAATGTTAGGTGCGCATTATATATGAGAGATGAGGAACTCAAGGGAGTGTTCGTAACCTAACACGTGTATATAATAATTGTTCATTTAAACTGTTATTTAAGTACTTGCTAAATGTTTTTAAATGATTTTTATTTGGGCTCTGACCCGTACTTGCAAAACCTTTTTCCAAAACATTTTAGGTGTCCAGCTACAAGGACGCCAAACAGGATGATCTATTCTAGGGATGCGTAGCTGTAACATTAGTGGATGCTTGCATGATTTGGACTTAGACGATTCAGTTACTTCACTCCTAGTGTAAGGTGCAGGGCAGTATTTTATTCGAGCATCTTGCCCATCATTATTTCATTTACGACAGTCAGACCTTATATTCAGACTTTTATTCAGGTTGGACTTTATAATTAATTTTGTAATCGATGGTTTTTTCTCTATTATTTCATTTCTGTCTTTTATATTGTGGATGGATTTATATTACTATTACATGGGATGTATGTAATACCCCGTATTTTCATGGCTTTCAAATTTAAGGATTTATTAAATTTAATTGAGATAAATTAATTTAATTTTAATCCGAAATGTTGTTTTAAATATTTACTAGCGTGACAAGAGTTAGTAATTATTGGGAATATATTATTTGTTGCATATTACTGGATGAGTATAGTAATATATGAGATTTATTTTTATAATATTGTCACGTGCGAATAAAATGACAATTGTGGAAATTTAAGTCGGGACGCGCCTGTATCGTGTCGGGACTAAATGTGGATTAATAAAAGTGAATATTTTCTAGGTTATTCGTATGGTCGTTTTGAGTGCACCAACGCATCCGAAAGGGTCGAGATAGTCAGAAAAGTATACCCGGGGGTTTGATTTGGGTCTCGGGGCGTTTTAGGCCTAATTAGTACCCCGGGAGGGCATTTTAGTCATTTTGTATTTTTGGGTAATTAAACCCACGAAAATTAAAGGGGTTATATCAGATGTTTAGGTTATCTCCTAGGGTTAGATAACTCAAAACACTAAAACGGCCATTGGAGAGGAGAGGAGAGAGCGCTCAAGGCATTTCAAGGCTCAAAACTCATCCGTTTACACCGCCGCCACCGCCAACGCGTAGATCGCGAGACGGGGAACACAACCACACCAAATTCAACACCAAACCAGATTTCTGAAAATCCCTGGCAAGTGTTTATCTTTCTTATTTCGTTGATGCATCATCCATATTAGTTTAGGAGTTATTAGGATGAGATTTATGGAAGAAAAACCCAATTTGAGATGGGAAATTTTCATGTAGTGATGATTTATATGATATTCCGGAAACCCTTTGTCATGTAAAGGATTAAGAGTTTGATTAAGAAAAGAGTTCTAATGAGATACAAACACTAAAACATTTATTGCGGACGATTGGACCGTTGGAATTGGATGAAATTTTACAGAGAATTAGCGGAAGACGAGAGGAAGCTACAGAAAAAAATTCAGCTCGATCGGACCGTTCAATATTTTTAAATATTTTTTTGCTAGACAGTTTTATGTTTTGAGGACTCTTAGAGATAATAAAAATTCAATTAAAACTACATTTTAATTCCGATTTCGAAACCGTTTGAAATTCTCATCTTTGAAAATAAAATTCAAAATCCTTTAATGTAAGGCGAAATCTATATTTTTGGGATATTTTGCATAAGGGATAATGTAAGTATATATTAAAGGGGAGAGACACGTAAGAGAGAGTTACGTTGGAACATAAATGGATATCTACTGAATTGTACATTTGGAAGAATAGAGTCCATGAGGGTTACGTAGTAAGTTGGAAAAACCCTTCGAATTAAAGTTAGAAATGAACCATTATACTCGATAAATAATAATGGGAAAATAAGAATAAATGTTGTGAATGTGGGTTATTGGATAAACCTAAATTGATATAATAAAAGTGGTATATTTATATGATTGTGTATGCATATATTATATACTTGTGAAAATCATGCCCGCGCTACTTGCTATCCCTGAGGTTTTTGCGCTGGGACGATCTTATCTCGTGTGCCTTATGGGGGATATTGACTCGTATCCTAGAAGATAGAAATCCTAGGTACAGGCTATCGAATCGGTTGTCACAGTCCTAAGAGACGTGAGGGTATGTACTGACCTCTTGGACTTGGAAACTATGCTTCGCCTCAATATTGTTTGTGTATGTATTTATACAGTTCGAGAGTGATCCCGAACCTATATTCCCTTTAGTACGATTGATACGGGGATTGGATAGCAGAGTATGCCCACACCATAATTTTTATGTGGGGTGCTGTTAGAATATATATATTATACGAGTATTTAATATATTCATGAACTTCTGAAATTTGGAAAACTGCCTACTGTGTTATGGTAAGTAAGACATGTATAATGACTCAAATTGGAAATACTTGTTTTGAAAAGTATAATATGATATTGTAAAACTTTATGAATCAATAAAGTTAAAATGAGCGTTTTGGTACTAAATGAAATTATCCTTTTAAACCATGATGTTGTTAAATCTTAAATCTTGAGAGTCACCTAAGATAAGTTAAATCCTTGGGGAAAGATAGTGTGATATATGATGAGATAAACCCTTGGGGAGGTTAGTGCGATAGGAGTGCACATTAGAAAAGAGGTGAGAATTTCTCAAGAGAGTGTCGTACTAATATGTTGTTGCATTGGCCTGTATCAATTTAAATACTTGCTAAACGAATTTTTAAATCATATACACTATCGGGCTCTGACCCGTTGCTATTTCCTTTTCTCTCTTGTATATATATGTATGTATACAGGTGCCCAGCCACAGGGGCGTCTTACTTAGGATCCTTTGGAAGGAACGCACTACAGCTTAGGTGGGAGTTGCAGGCCTGTTGTTTAGACGACTTCATCCATTTGATTATACTCCTAGCATGTTCATTATTGGGGCATGTGTCGCCCTTTCCATTTTTCAGTTGTTATTTGGATATTGTACTTCATCTATTTCTAGTATTGTCACTTTGGGATTTATTATATTCTGGATGGTTTACTTTAAGTTTTATTGTTAGTAGCCAGTTGTTGAATGTTAAATTATTGGATTGATTGTTTAATAAAATAAATAAATAAAACTTGAAAGGAATGTTAAAAATGGTTTGACACTTAGCTTAATTATTTAGGGTGTTTAAATTGGAAAAGTATTTTTACGACAGTGATGCTAAGAATGAACCAACTGTTCACCTTGATTTTAATTTAATAAAGGAGTGATCGCCCGGTATTTAATTAGGCGGGGAGTCACAATGTATTTATGTAATAATGTTCTGTTGTTGTTGATTGTTAAATAAAAAGATTAAAATTTTGACATCGGCTTTTTGAATACTAGGCGGTTAGTAATATTTTAAAAAGTTTTCGACATTGAAACCGGATGAGAAACTTGTTTTAATTTGATATAGGACTGATCACCCGGTATTTAATTTGGCAGGGTGTCACAATTAGATGAGAGGTGAGCATCTCAAGTGAGTACGCTAAGTTCACATGAATAATATTTTTTCTAATGAACCAATTTAAGTACTTGCTATATTCAAACTATTTTCTACTCGGGCTCTGACCCGTTTTTCTGTTACAATCTTTTCTTGTTCCTTTATTTTAGGTGCTCAGCCACTGGGACACCAAACTTAGGACATTCCATTCAGTTGCCGAGCTGTAGCTGCTGTGGAAGCTACATGACATTGCTAGTAGACGCTTAATAGTCTATTCTTCTTTATCTATCAGTTATTTACTTTAGTTGGACATGTCGTCCCTTCCTATTTTATGTTCAGAGATTTAGATGTTTTATTCTGTTAGTAGACTTTTATTTCGTGGCTTTGGATTATTGTATGGGATTTTGACTGGATGTGTTTACTCCAGTTCTTTATTTTAATTCAGCTTGTTCTTTCCTTATGTTTTTGGGATGAATAGTATTAGTTAATTCTTTTCTTACTTGATGATGGTTAATAACAAGATAAAATTTTGACATCAACCTCTTTAAATATTAGGTGGTTAGTTTTAATTAAATAAAATTGATGATTTTCGACAGTGATGCATTATCTGAACCACCTGGATATTCAGGATTTAATTAACAAAGGACTGATCACCTGGTGTTTAATTAGCCGGGGTGTCACAAGAATGAAATCACATGAAAGCGTGAGTGAGCTTACGACATGAACCAGTAGGGTAAGGAAGACTTAGCTATTGAAATCATTAAGGGGTAACTAGGGCCCTTAGAGTAGATATTAATACTCAATTAAATACGACTGTGAGAAAAGTCGTAACTTGAAAGTACGGTGAGTATTCAAGTGTTATATACTACGTACGAATGATGATACTTTGGTTGTGTGAATACCTAATGAATATGTATATATATAGGTTGTGTGTGTACCTATATGATTGATGTTATGAGTTAGCATACCTATGTTGCATGCTATCACCGGAGCTTGTCGCGTAGTGGGCGATCCCACCATGACGATTCCAGTGAGGTCTGGATTAGTGCCCCAGAACATAGAACTTAGGGTGGCTCGCTATGTGATGCGTATTAGTGAGACCGTCGTGTCATTTGGGTACATTAGGTATGTGCGTAGCCCAAAGGATTAGAACTATGTTCGCCTCCATCGTTTAAAATTTGATTTTGGGTTCGAGGAGACATGCTGAACCAATAGTCCCCATTTAGTATGAGAGGTACTTGGACTGATAGCAGAGTATGCCTATTGTTTCACGGTGGTCATATTGAGAGACACCGTATTGATATATATATATATATATATATATATATATATATGCGGTCATGATTATTCTACTTATGTGTGACACTAGACTGATAGATAGAGTAAATCTAAAGAATGAATTAAGTAGTGAAACTTAATTAATTGAATAAAAGAGAAGAAAATTGAAATGAATTTTTGGTGCTTAACATACGAGGTATGTTAATTCGGTTAGCGTACTGTATGGGCGGTACGGGTACTTTGAGATGTGATTAGTCCAGATAATTACTTATGTCTAGTAAGATTGGGTAGAACAGTTAGGTGGGATAAGTAGAGATGTTAGGCGTGCACTATAGATGAGAGGTGAGGATAGTTAAGAGAGTATACGTAACATGTGTAATCAATAATCGATTTTGAACTGTGATAAACTCTTACTAAATATTTTCAAAATGTTTTGAGTACTAACTCTTGCTATAAAAATATTTTCAAAACCTTTTAGGTGTCCATCCACAGGGATGCTATACATGATATTTTATTCCAGGGACACGCAGCTGCGACACAGGTGGATGCTTACAGATTTTTGGATTAGATGCATCTATTCTTCATTCCTAGCGTAGGAATATATTTCCAGTTACAGTTTCAGTTGGGCGTGTTTCCCTATTCAGATTTATCATCTCAGTCCAGACTATGTATTTGGATTTGATTATTATTATTGGATTTTTGGTTTGGATAGCCGATGGTTTATTCGGCAAGACTTCATTTATTTATTTTACTGGAGGTGATTTAACTCTAGTATGGTGTGAATGTTTTAATTTAGTTCCGCATGTTGTAATCTGTTTAATTAAAGAAATATTTTTTGGGACCTGTTTAATTAACTAATAGGTTATTAGTAATTAATTTGGTTTTTGGTAGTGATGCTAAGAATGAACCAATTTGTAAATCCTGATTTAAATTAATAAAGGACTGATCACCCGATATTTAATTAGGCGGGGTGTCACACACACACACACACACACACACACACACACACACACACACACACACACACACACACACACACACACACACATATATATATATATATATATGAGGGAGGAGTATTTAGCCTCGAAATAATGTTCTCCTCATGAGAAGTCACTAGAAAGGAGACCCCGCTCCAATGAGCGACGAGGAGAGAGAGATTTCTGTGACATGATTAAGAGAGAAGAAGATAGACACCCTTATTATCAAGGAGTATGTAAGATCAAGGAGCTTTCTAGAAGATCCTTTGTTTGCTAGATAAAATCACCGTTTAGCCAGACTATTAGAAGTTTGATCATCCTAAGAACTTTATTGCTCCATGGTTACAGATTTATGATGGGAAGACGGATCCTACTGACCATGTCAGATAATATATCCAGGCTATGACATTGTGGAGTAACAATGAGAGTTTGATGTGCCATATATTTTCATGCAGTCTTGGGGATGTTGTTCGAAAGTTGTTTGAGAAGCTGCTGTATAGGTCGACCACATGTTTCAACAATTGCACTGAGGCATTTGCAGCTAGGTTCATCATGAGTATCACCCATCCTAAAAGGATAGACTTGATTATGATTCTCAAAATGAAGCTCCGAGATATGCTCCGAAACTATGCTAGAAGATATTGTAAAGTGTACAATGAAGTGGCGGACAACATCGAGAAATTTGCAGTGGCCTCCTTTAAGATTGGGTTTCCGAGCACCTTGTTATTAAATTAATAAAACTTTTACAAGTACATAGGCTATCATAATATAACTAGTGTAAGTATGGGTCGATCCCACGAGATTTGATCAATTCTTATAAATTATTGACTTTCTAACTAAACCAAGTTGGTTGTAGAATTAGGAAGCAGAGATAAAAAAAATAAGCAATAATAAATGAGTGAACATAAAATGTAGGAAATATGGAAGATATTACTAGGATTTCGGATTCATTTATAGTTATAACTCAAAATTATACCGACTCTTGTCGCGTAAATTTTGGAAGATGAAAGCATTAAAGCTTAAATAAAATATTTATATCTTTTGTAGATGGAAAAAATTAGTATTCCATTAAAAAAATTGTAACTCACTCCTAAGCATTAAATATTAAATGTAAGCATGAACTATCAAATGACTTAACATAAGAAAAATCCATCAAACATAAGCACACAAAATCAAAAAATAAGAATTTTGAAATTAATATCTAAGGTTTAAAATATCACTCTCATGACTATTTTAATGAATATTAAAATTTTAAATTGTTTTTTATAAAAAGTAGGAGATTTAAGCAAATTAGAACTAATTAAAATATGCATTAACTAATCATTATAAATTTCACCTAATCCTAGCAATTAATTTAAGCTAGCATCATAATTAAAAGACAAAAATTACAAGATAAAATAATTTTTCTCATTAATAATCACTTACAAAGATTGGAGTTCCAATACGTAAATGCTAAAACCATTTCCTCACAAACACTCACAAATAAAAATACAAAGATTTAGTATCTATGGTGCTCTTAAAAATAAACTTTCAACTATTCCTCTCAAACAATTATGTATTTCCGAATGCCCTCTCTCTGCACAATGAGCTCTTTTTCAGTAATATGATGTGAGGCCAGGGGATTGTTTGGGTATTTTAATGGAGAGTAGGCTGGTGTCATGACCCGATTTTTCAGACAATCAAATATCCTACCGAGTTAATTCCCGACCAATATTCCATTGTCTAAAATTCTGGCGTGAATTTGTTTTTAGACTTACATCTCATTTGTTAAGGGAAAATTTTCAAATGCTCATGTTACAAGAATTTAAATGGCAATAACAAGAATTATCTCATCTCACACATGATTTTTGAAAAACATAATCATATTACAATCCCAAATGAAAAAAATGACAAGTTTCAATCATAAAGACAATTAGTTATCAAATGTGGCCCACATGTCAAAGTCCAAAATGACAAATGAAAATTTAAAATGAATTGTAAATTAATTATACAATGATTTCAAAATTTTGTAATCCATTACATTGTGTCGACGGATTTCTTCCAATTATGATTGTTCCTACTTATGATGTTTAGCTACATCCATTTAAAACGGATACACCCGAGTGTGCACAAATATAACTCGAGTCAGTATTTAAAATACTGATATTAATCACAGAATGAAACATCTAATTATCTAAGAACATAAAAATCTTACTCATAAATAATACTATACCAACTATTAATAACTAAACGGAACAAGACAGTTAGTTCTGCTCACATCCCTGGACAAAAATATAGTCTTTCATTAATGGCGGTGATAGTTTCTTTTCTGTACTCATCTTTAACCCCTAATAATTAAAATAACACGTGTCCACCTAACATTTATTATTATAGGTTCAAATCTTTTAAAACAAAGTGGCATAATTAAAAATGGAGTTAAAGTCCATTTAAGTATTTTTACAATTTCATAGAAATATATATATATATATATATATATATATATATATATATATATATATATATATTTGTAATTTTTGATGTAGTATAATATTCTTAAAATTAATTTAACATAATTTATTATTGGAAACTCTAAAATTAAAGTTAAACTTAAGGATTCTAAAATGTTCCTATTCACCTTAGTTCATTTCACTCTAGCCTCCTACTGGTCGGACCTACATGAAGGACTCCCCTGTGCCTCCCCATAGTGATCACATCCCTCCGAATCCAAACTTGCTGTAGAAGGGTGTCTACATACAAAAAAAATAATTAAAATACTTTTTTGAAGATATTGAGAGAACCCCACCTAGGCCACTCCACCTAGGGTCACTGCATAAATGACATTTGTGAAGTGCCACCCTAAGGGTCACTCCGAAAATGACATTTGAGAAGTACCGCGTAAGGGACACAGCAGAAGTCTAGGATTAAGAAGGGCCGTCGCAAGGGTCACTGTAGAAATGACATTCGTGAAGCGCCACCGCAAGGGTCACTATGAAAATGACATTTGAGAAGTACCGCATAAGGGCCACTGCAGAAGTCCAGGATTGAGAAGGGCCGCCACAAGGGTCACTGCAGAAATGACATTCGTAAAGCGCCAACGCAAGGGTCACTACAGAAATGACATTTGCGAGGTACCGCATAAGGGCCATTGTAGAAGTCCAGGATTGAGAAGGGCCGTCGCAAGGGTCACTGCAGAAATGACATTCGTGAAGTGCCACTGCAAGGGTCACTACGGAAATGACATTTGAGAAGTACCGCGTAAGGGCCACTACAGAAGTCCAGGATTGAGAAGGGCCGCCGCAAGGGTCACTTCAGAAATGACATTCGTGAAGTGCCACTGCAAGGGTCACAGTGGAAATGACATTTGAGAAGTACCACATAAGGGCCACTGCAGAAGTCCAAGATTGAGAAGGGCCGCCAAAAGGGTCACTGCAGAAATGACATTCGAGAAGTGCCGCCGCAAGGGTCATTATGGAAATGACATTTGAAGAAGTTCCCCACAAACGCCACCGTAGAAGTCCAAGATTGAGAAGGACCGCTGCAAGGGTCACTACATAAATGACATTCGAGAAGTGCCACCGCAAGGGTCACTGCAGAAATGACATTTGAGAAGTGCCTTGCAAGGGCCACTTCAGAAATCAAAGATTGAGAAGGAAACACCCCAGGATCCCAGCAGAAACTCATATTGAGCAGGAACCCCCAGGGTCCCGACAGAAACTCATATTGAGAAAGAACCCACCCAGGGTCCCCACAGAAACTCATATTGAGCAAGAAACCCCCAGGGTCCCGGCAGAAACTCATATTGAGAAGGAACCACCCCAGGGTCCCAGCAAAAAATCATATTAAGCAAGAACCCCCCAGGGTCCCGGCAGAACTCGTATTGAGAAGGAACCCACCCAAGGTCCCGACAGAAACTCATATTGAGCAGGACCCCCAGGGTCCCGGCAGAAACTCATATTGAGAAGGAACTCACCCTGGGCCCCGGCAGAAACTCATATTGAGCAGGAACCCCCAGGGTCTCGACAGAAACTTATATTAAGAAGGAACCCACCCAGGGTCCCGGCAGAAATTCATATTGATCAGGAACTCACCGAGGGTCCCGACAGAAACTCATATTGAGTAGGAAGTCCCCAGGGTCCCGGTAGAAACTCATATTGAGAAGGAACCTCCAGGGTCCCGGTAGAAACTGATATTGAGAAGGAACCCACCCAGGGTCCCAGCAGAAACTCATATTAAGCAGGAACCCCCCCAAGGTCCCGCCAGAAACTCATATTGAGAAGGAACCACCCCAGGGTCTCGATTGAAACTCATATAGAGAAGGAACCCCACCCAAGGTCCCGACAGAAACTCATACTGAGAAATAACCCCCAGGGTCCCGACAGAAACTCATATTGAGAAGGAACTCCATCCATGGTCCCGGTAGAAACCCATATTGAGAAGGAATCCCCAGGGTCCCGGCAGAAACTCATATTGAGCAAGAACCCCCAGGGTCCCGGAAGAAACTCATATTGAGATGGAACCACCCCAGGGTCCCGGTAGAAACTCATATTGAGAAAGAACCTCACCCAGGGTCCCTACAAAAACTCATATTGAGAAGGAACCCTTAAGGTCTCTTAACAACAAAAAATGTCAAGGCGAGGAGCAGTCAAGGTCCTCCCCCTCAGCTTCCAGAAAAATAGGCCAGGATGAGGGAGTGACTACCATGAGCAACTCCTCATCATGAAACATCATTCTTTAAAAGAACAACAATACTAATACTTATTTTCTTGTACATGTTGCCTAGTTTAGCAAGCAGGGCTCAAGTAGGCCAGTTGGTATCTCTTGGGAGTTTTGGCTTGGCGGCTGAAGGACAAGGTATGTTGAGCAAGCTCAACCACTTAGCACTATAAGATTGAGAGAATACTAGTAGGAGACCCTAGGGTTGCCCAGTCGTCACACACCTCACACTTAGTCACAAGTTAAGTGAGCAGCCAAAGGGCTGGCTGCTCACAAGAAAAGAACTGTTTATAAAATGATTTTAAAGGAGACGGCCCTCTAAACCCCTCTCAAGAAAAATGATTTTAGAAGGGGGTCCTCAAGACCCCCCTCAACCTTACAAAGATTTTAGAGGAGGTGGTCCTCGAGACCCCCCCTCAAGTTTACAAAGTTTGTTCCAAAAGTTACTATTTCAAAAGATATTTAGCAAATTAGATATTTTGTCTTCATTAGAAGACATATTTGCTTTTGAACTTTGGTTGGCACCAGGGGGCATCTTCCAGAGGGGACAAGAAAAGCTGCCTGCAGTTAGGGACAAATAGTACACTGTAGATTTTGTCCCTCACCAACCCTCTAAGTTTTGGCGCCAAAAGTGCCAACCCAGCCTTAGTGCCCAAGTGTAAATAGGACCCCTGGGGGAGGACATAAGGATGAAGAAAAAACTCAATAACACTGTTACTCTGCCAAAACCACACCAGAACCTCTCTAGTATTCTCTCCCTGCTCTCTCTCTAAGTGCTAAGTGCCTTGTTATTTCACTCCCCACTGATAGCCATCATTCTCAGGAGCTCCTCTTGAGAAAATCACTATTATTGTTGTGGAAGTTCATCTTCTTGCAGGGAGGGAGTTCCAGCTTGAGCTCCATTTTTACCAAAAGGATAAGGTCTCATCAGAAGTTGCTCCAGAAGTTCTTGAGAACCTTTCAGGCAGCGTCCATTGGAGTGGGTCATGCCTCACCCTTTCCAATTATTCATAGACCCCAGTCTCACTACCCTCCTACATTTGGAGACTCTGATGGGGAGGTATCCCCATTTCCATGGATAAATAAGGTTTAATGTTTCTAAGAAGCTAGTTTTGAAGACATTCTATCTGGGAATGGAGCTTAAAATGACCAGACTACAGAGGATGTGGTGGTGACCAGAGCAAGACACATGCTCATTCGGGAGGGCAGACCAGCTACCGACAGCAGCTCCATTGGCAAAGGCTTATGAGTATGTTTTTTTGAGGTTTTGAAACAAACAACCAGACTTGGTAAGTTTGTGTAACACCAGCAGCAACCCCCTCTCGAGGGTCAGCCGTTTCGATGGTGATTCCAATAGAAGTTGCTCAGCCGCGGAGAGCGGCGCCGGAGCAAGTTGGGACAACCGTCAAGTTCACTGGCAGGATCCCCAAGAACCCTAAGTGTTTGGTGAGGAATTCAGTATGGTCAAGGAACCCATCGCACTCAATAATAGGGATAATGAACCCTCAAGAAAAGAACCCATCATGGTAGAAATTCCAAGTGAGGAACTCTCAGCTGCAGCAACCCCTCTAGAAACACCAACTCGTGATAAACCCATGGGTGAGGAACCTTGGGTGTCCCTCATCGCCAATAAAGAACCCTCAGTTGTAGTATCCCCAGATGGAAAACCCAAGTGTGAGGAACTCTTAAGCCCAATTCCACCAGACGAGGAACCCTCGATGAAGCATGTGGTCGAGATACCCCCACTTGAAGAAAGTTGCAAATTTCCCATTTCACCAAACGCGATACCACCAGGCGAGGAAACCTGGACAAAATGAGAGGTCGAGACACCCCTCATTCATGACAGCGGTCGAGGAACCCATGGGCGGTGATGTCATCGAGGAACCTATGGACAGTAATGCCGCCGAGGAACCCACCTTGATTGAATGCGATCGCGAGGAACCCTCAATAAACAAAATACATGTGAGGAACCAATGGGGGAAATACCCGCTCGCGAGGAACCCTCGATGATATTTGAGGTCGCGACACCTCCAGCCAAAACACCAGTCACCAATCACAGTCACGATGAGGAACGGTCGACGATATTTGAGGTCGAGACACCTCCATCCAAAATACCAGCCACTAACGACGCTTCCGACGAGGGACCCTCAGGTATTGGGACCTCCAGAGAAGAACCACTTACATGCTGAAGACTACCACACATTTCCAGTAAAGAATCATCACAGGTACCAACAACAAAGGTTGAGGAACCCAACAGATATGAACCCAAACCGATATCGGGCGAGAAACCATCAACAAAAGTAGTAGTCTGCGAGGAACCCACGAATAGTGGGTCCAACCGCGATGAACCCTTGGTCAACAACACATTCCCCACAGCGCCAACACCTGGCGAGACACTCTCGGACATGAGTTCAGTACGAGGAACGCCTGGTAGCGCTGGTAGTAAGCGAGACACCCTTAGAGATGAAGTCGACGCGTGAGGAACCCGAGGTCGAGACACCCCCACTTAAAACAAATTGCAAATTACTCATTTCCCTAAATACAGTACAATTAGTCGAGGAACCTTCGACGATGCATGAGGTCGAGACACCCCCATCCGTCAACAGTTGATTCGGCGAGGAACCCTCCATGCCTAGAGCAAAGCACGAGGAACCATTACTAACATTGGCAGATGTCGAGACACCCTTAGAGGTGAAGTCGATGTGCGAGGAACCCCAGAGGAATTAATCATTGGCGAGGAAACCCCTTACCACAACTGGCAGCAAACACCTCATAGGCAGGGGTTCGAGATACCCGTGGTAAAAAAAATCAATATGTGAGGAACTCCATGGCAGAAACCCAACTTATAGCAGCTAAACTTCCAAAAAATTAATGTTCATCGAGGATCACTGAAGCGGACAAGAAGGCGACATAGTTACAAGCTGCATGGATCCAGCATCTTCACCCCCATACGGCATAACAACCTCAGTTGGCGTCTCTAATGAAATACCCCCAAACGATTTTTCCTCAGACGAGGAACCCATAGACATAGAACAATCATGCGAGAAGCCCTCACTAATAGTAGGGTTTGTGACTACAATACGTGCCTTTGTCGGCGAGGAACCCACAATATGAGATGGGTCTAGAGGGAGGCTTTTGGCTGTGCCACTGCCAGACGAAAAACTTAAGGTCACCGACGGAGATTAACTTTGAATGGTCTAGAAACCCATGGACACACCCTCGTTGGCGGTGGAACCCACAGTTGTAACCTGTGGCCTTACTATTTTCGACGAAAGATTCACGAGAACCGACGCAAGGCAAAAGGAAGCCGAAGACAATGAGGGTCTCTCGCTGGCGGGTGTCGTCACTGATATACCTAATGAAGGGTGTGTAAAATTTTTAGCCCCAAATTCTTTTTCACTACCAATAGTTGGAAACAAAAATGATGTGGGGGGTCATAGACACATTGGTGGTAGTTGATAAGGAATAATAATAGAAGATGGTATTGAACCAAAAATAATGGGAACAATGGTGGCGTCAACATTGGAAGAAATTTTTGATGGGTTAAAATCCATTATAGTGTCTTTGATAAAAATCTAGAGCAAAAAATTGGGGGGCTATGGTGTTTAATTTTTTTCTCTCTCACTAAAAACTTAAAACTCTCTGTGAGGGTTTTGAAGAAAATGAAACTTTTTTTAAGAAGGGGAACCAGCATTTGCAGAGCCTCAGACGAGGAAATCATAGCCGCGAAGTGCTCGAACAAGGAACCTCCCACATTTAAAGCCTTATACGAAGAACCAAGGTCATGAGAAACCTCCCATTGGTAATAGCCCTTGTGAGGAACCCATAAGAGAAGAACCCTCCTCAATGCATGTGGGTGCGAGGGACCCCGAATAAATTTAGTTCCAAGAGTGGGACTTCTGAGTAAGGAACCCCCCCACCATTACAGGCAGTGGCGAGGGACCTATAGAGGTCCTTGCCCCAAAATTCAACCCGTCGTCAACCGACATCCTCACCTCTACAGCTGAGAAGGTACTATGCCTAACTCCTGCCAAGTTTCATTTTCTTAAAAAGTTTGAATAGCCTGCTCTAGTTTTATGAGTACACTTCTTGTAAGAAATATAAACTCTGGATGCAATGAAGAAAAAAACTCAATAGCACTGTTACGCTGCCAAAACCACACCAGAACCTCTCTAGTATTCTCTCCCTGCTATCTCTCTAAGTGCTAAGTGCATTGTTCTTTCACTCCCCACTGACAACCATCATTCTCAGGAGCTCCTCTTGAGAAAATTACTATTATTGTTATGGAAGTTCATCTTCTTGCAGGGAGGGAGTTCCAGCTTGAGCTCCATTTTTACCAAAAGGAGAAGGTCTCATCAGAAGTTTCTCCAGAAGTTCTTGAGAACCTTGCAGACAGCGTCCACTGGAGTGGGTCACGCCTCACCCTTTCCAGTTATTCATAGACCCCAGTCTCACTACCCTCCTACACATTTTTTTTACTGTGCAGGGACAAGTCAATGTCAACATCTTATAGGAACTTTGTAAAAAGAAGTCTCCAGCACATAAGACTCTAGAGTAGCTGACTTCTAAGACACCTAAAAAGATATTATGCAAAAGAGAGACCTCATATTTATATATATAAAAAAAACATTAACTCTTGTCTCAAATACACAGGGCTTGCATTAGTTTTATGTTCCCTCACGATTATTGTATGTGGAAATTGGTCGAGGAAGTGGTGAACTGCTGCACCAGCTCCAATTTGTTTCTCATTAACACTATAGACAAACACTATATAGGTTCCTCGACCCCCAAACATAAAAGTCTTACAACTGATTTTGAAAGTAACAAAAGAATAAAAACTTATTCGTGCGAAGGACAAAATCGACCACTCGCAGCATATATTTTGGGGTAAATTTTTATTTGTCTAACATTTTTTCTTTGATAGAACACTTCGTGTATTGATCATGAATGGCCTCGAGGTACACGAGGAAACCCTCAAGTTAACGTTCAAATAGCACGAGGAACCCCTCAAAGCAGAAGTTCTCAAATACCAGACAGGTTCCTCGCCCCAGATTAAAAAGTGCTGCCAATATATATATATATATATATATATATATATATATATATATATATATATACACGAGGAACCCCCTCAAACAAAAAGTACACCGGATCCTCGCCCTGAGGATAAAAAGGGATGATTTACAAAAAAATACATGAGATGGGTAATCAAACATGCGATCACCCTCAAATTCTTTATATAGCATAAAAATCGACTCCACAAAAGAGCATGAAGCTCAACAGGCCAAAGAGAACAAAAAAAAGGGGGACGAGCAAATGAATTTACAGAAAATTTGTGTTAAATAGCCGAATGCCAAATCTCAGATCCCTGTTTGTATACCGCATCTCAAATGGAGACTTCTTTCCAGAACCCAAAGATGCTTCGGATCAGGATGTTATCTTAGCTTTGGTCTATCGATTTCATGAACCACGATAATATATATATATATATATATATATATATATATATATATATATATATATATATATATATATATATATATATATATATCCCTAAAAGGGTTTGGTTGTTACATTTCTCAAGCCAAGAATCAAAAGATTTGATAAATGGCAGTGGATCTCTCTCTCTCTCTCACGCGCCTTGGGCTTGAAAGTTTACAATGAAGTCAAAAGAGAGAATAGCGTACAGAAAATGAAAAGAAGGGGCTAGAGGGTTTCTCGGATAATGAAAAAAAAATATGGGGGATATGGTTTCTCTCTTGTTTCAAGTAAAGATAGAGGTGTCCAAAGTCTTTTTTTTTTTTTCTGTTAAGGGTCCCTCGTGTGATAAATATTTCAATATTATTTATTAAAAAAAATGGGTCCAGAAGTTGCCCGGTTGTCTAATTTTTATATATAATATTTTTTTTGAGAAATACAACTTCTCAGATCAGTTTTAATAAGAGGTGGACTCTCAACATCACCTGATTTAATTTTTTTTTTTACAAAAGTAAAGGGTTGCTCGAACATAACCCTCAAGATTTTGTTTTTTAACAAAGGAGATATGATAAGATAAGCATTTTGGCATGTGGCACATGGTTAAGAGGGTGTCTACCTATGAGGAACCATTTATCTTTTGTCATGGCAGGTACCTTTGCTCAAAATAAAGATTAAATTGGCATATTTCTTACTCGTTGCTCGATACAAAAGGCAAGATATTTTAAACCAAGCTTGTGTGGTGAAACTCCAAGTCTCGTCCTTTCAATTATTTTTTTTGAAAGTATCACTCATGTCATAACTTGCTCGCTGAAATCGAAATAACTTTTGAAAAAAACTTGAGGGGGCACACCCCCTCTAAGTCATGTTTCGGATCAAATGTTGAAAAAAATATTGAGGGGGGGTGGGGGGTGGGGGGGATCACCCCTCCCTCTAAGTTATCTTTAAATCAAACAATGGAAAAATGATGAGGGCCGCCCTCGAAGTTATGTTTTGGTTCAAATATTGAAAAAAAAATCCAGAGGTGGGCTTACCCCTCCCTCTAAGTTATGCTCTAAAAAAAAGTCCTAGAAGTATAGGCATAGGACAAGTACCCCACAACTAGAGGGGCAACTTTCAAATTTTTAACTTGCTCAGTTATATGCAAGTACCCTGCAGTTAGAGGGGTAACTTCAAAATGATAAGTTGCTCAAATCATAGGCAAAGTACCCCACAGACTACGGGGCAATTAAATCTTGAAGTTCTCACAGAAAATAGAGAAACTCACAGTTTTGAGCAAGTGTCAAGTATAAGTATAAAGTGCGACAGTTTAGCACCAAAGGCTCCAAGGGCACCGGAGCGCTCATAGTCTTGAGCAAAGGCCAAGTATAATGTAAGGCACGACAATTTAATACCTCATGCTCCAAGGGCAACGGAACTCTCATCATATTGGGCAACTACCAAATATAAATATAAGGTACGACAATTTAGTACCTAGGGCTCCAAGGGCACTGAAGCGCTCATAGTATTGAGCAATTGCCAAGTATGTATATAAGGTACGACAATTTAGTACCTCATGCTCCAAGGGCAACAGAGCGCTCATCATATTGAGCAACTGCCAAATATAAATATAAGGTATGACAGTTTAGTACCTAAGGCTCCAAGGGCACCGGAGCGCTCATAGTATTGAGAAAATGCCAAGCATACATATAAGGTATGACAGTCTAGTACCTCAGGCTCCATGGGCAACGGAGCGCTCACAGTATTGAGCAATTATCAAGTATAAATATAAGGTACGACAGTCTAGTACCTCAGGCTTCAAGGGCAACAGGGCGCTCATCATATTGAGCAACTGCCAAGTATAAATACAAGGTATGACAGTTTAGTACCTAAGGCTCCAAGGGAACCGAAGCGCTCACAGACTTGAGCAACTGTCAAGTATAAATATAAGGTGCGCCAGTTGAGCACCTAAGGCTTCAAGGGCACCGGGGCGCTCACAGTCTTGAGCAAGTGTCAAGTATAAATATAAGTTGCGACAATTTAGCACCTAAGGCTCCAAGGGCACCGGAGCGCTCATAGTCTTGAGCAACTGCCAAGTATAAATAAAAAGTATGACAGTTTCGTGCACAAGTCTCTCAACATTATAAGAAACTTCTGCACGAGGGGGCTAATATTGAGAAGTCCTCAAGCAAGTGAACAAATAATAAAATAGCTTGGAGTGTGGGGATCCACTTAGAGTGGCTCCACCTTCCTAAGATTGAAAGTTTGACAGAAAATAGCTTGGGGCAAGGGGATCCACCTTGAGTGACCCCTCTTCCCAAACTTGATGCTACAGAAAAGGACTTAGGGCGAGGGGCTCACCGCGAGCAACCCCTCTAACCAAGATAGAAGGCCACAGAAGAAGGCCAAGGGCGAGGGGCCCACCGCGAGTAACCCCTCTATCCAAGATAAAAGGCCACAAAATAAGGCCAAGGTCGAGGGGCCCAACGCGAGTATCCCCTCCGCCCAAGGTGAAAGGCCACAGAAGAAGGCCAAGAGCGAGGGGCTCACCGCGAGTAACCCCTCCTCCCAATATGGAAGGGGCGAGAGGCTCACCGCGAGTAACCCCTCTTCCCAAGATAGAAGGCCATAGAAGAAGGCCAAGGGGCGAGGGGCTCATCGCGAGTAACCCCTCCTCCCAAGATAGAAGGCCACAAAAGAAGGCTAAGGGCGAGGGGCCCACAGCAAGTAACCCCTCCGCCTTAGATGAAAGGCCGCAGAAGAAGGCCCAGGTCTAGGGGCTCACCGCAAGTAACCTCTCGCCCAAGATAGAAGGCCACAGAAGAAGGCCAAGGGCGAGGGGCTCATCGTGAGTAACCCTCCGCCCAAGACAGAAGGCCACAGAGGAAAGCCAAGGGCGAGGGGCCCATCGCGAGTAACCCCTCTACCTAAGAGGAAAGGCCAATAGAAGAAGGCCAAGGGCGATGGGCTCACCGCTAGTAACTCCTCCGCCCAAGATGAACGACCACAGAAGAAGGCCAAGGGAGAAGGGCTCACCGTGTGTAACCCCTCCGCCTAAGATAGAATGCCACAGAGGAAGGCCAAAAGTGAGGGGCCCACCGTGAGTAACTCCTCCGCCTAAGATAGAAGGCCACAGAAGAAGGTCAAGGGCGAGGGGCTCACCGTGAACAATCCCTCTGCCCAAGAAAGAAGGCCACAGAAGAAGGCCAAGGGAGAGGGGCTCACTTTGAGCAACCCCTTTACCCAAGATAAAAGGCCACAGAAAAAAGGCCAAGGGCGAGGGGCTCACCATGAGTAACCCCTTTAAACAAAGTAGAAGGCCATAGAAGAAGGCTAAAAACGAGGGGCTCACCGCGAGTAACCCCTCCGCCTAAGTTTATACCCAAATAAGTAGGTCGACTATAAGTGGCCTCATTTACAAAACTTGGGATGAAGTGACATAACATTTAATGACCCTAAGGGGAATGATGAAGAAACCCTAGGGTCCCTGAAAAAAACTGAATTTATGGCGTACAAAGCCTTTTGCTCTACCCAACACAAAAAGACTTTGTACGAGGGCCTAATGCAGAAGGGTGTCTACATACAAAAAAATTAATTAAAATACTTTTTTTAAAGATATTGAGAGGACCCCACCTAGGTCACTCCACCTAGGGTCACTGCATAAATGACATTCATGAAGTGCCACCGCAAGGGTCACTCCGAAAATGACATTTGAGAAGTACCGTGTAAGGGCCACTGCAGAAGTCCAGGATTGAGAAGGGCCGTCACAAGTCACTACAGAAATGACATTCGTGAAGCACCACCACAAGGGTCACCGCGGAAATGAAATTTGAGAAGTACCGCGTAAGGGCCACTGTAGAAGTCCAGGATTGAGAAGGGCCGCCATAAGGGTCACTGCAGAAATGACATTCGTAAAGCGCCACCGTAAGGGTCACTGCGGAAATGACATTTGAGAGGTACCGCATAAGGGCCACTGTAGAAGTCCAGGATTGAGAAGGTCCACCGCAAGGGTCACTGCAGAAATGACATTTGTGAAGTGCCACCGCAAGGGTCACTACGAAAATGACATTTGAGAAGTACCGCGTAAGGGCCACTGCAGAAGTCCAGGATTGAGAAGGGCCGCCGTAAGGGTCACTTCAGAAATGACATTCGTGAAGTGCCACTGCAAGGGTCACTGTGGAAATGACATTTGAGAAGTACCACATAAGGGCCATTGCAGAAGTCCAAGATTGAGAAGGGCCACCGCAAGGGTCACTGCAGAAATGACATTCGAGAAGTGCGGGCAAGGGTCATTATGGAAATGACATTTGAAGAAGTTCCCCACAAAGGCCACTGCAGAAGTCCAAGATTGAGAAGGGACGTTGCAAGGGTCACTACAGAAATGACATTAGAGAAGTTCCACCGCAAGGGTCACTGTAGAAATAACATTTGAGAAGTGCCTCGCAAGGGCCACTGCAGAAATCAAAGATTGAGAAGGAACCACCCCAGGGTCCCGGCAGAAACTCATATTGAGTAGGAACCCCCTGGGTCTCGGAAGAAACTCATAATGAGAAGGAACCCACCCAGGGTCCCGATAGAAACTCATATTGAGCGGGAACCCCCCAGGGTCCCGACAGAAACTCATATTGAGAAGGAACCACCCCAGGGTCCCAACAGAAACTCATATTAAGAAGGAACCCCCCAGGGTCCCGACAGAACTCATATTGACTAGGAACCCACCCAGGGTCCCGAAAGAAACTCATATTGAGCAGGAACTCCCCAGGGTCCCGGTAGAAACTCATATTGAGAAGGAACCCACCCAGGGTCCTGACAGAAACTCATATTGAGAAGGACCCCCAGGGTCCCCCCAGAAACTCATATTGAGAAGGAACCCACCCAGGGTCCCCCCAGAAACTCATATTGAGCAGGAATACCCCATGGTTCCAGCAAAAACTCATATTGAGAAGCAACCCACCCAGGGTCCCGGTAAAAACTCATATTGAGCAGGAACCCCTTGGGTCCCGGCAGAAAATCATGTTAAAAAGGAACCCACCTAGGGTCCCGACAGAAACTCAAAGCAGGAACTCACCCAGGGTTCTGGTAGAAACTCATATTGAGCAGGAACCCCCAGGGTCCCGGCAGAAACTCATATTAAGCAGGAACCCCCAGGGTCCCGGTAGACACTCATATTGAGAAGGAACCCACCCAAGGTCCCAGCAGAAACTCATATTGAGCAGGAACCCCCTAGGGTCCCGGCAGAAACTCCTATTGAGAAGGAACCACCCCAGGGTCTCGATAGAAACTCATATTGAGAAGGAACCCCACCCAGGGTCCCGGTAAAAACTCATATTGAAAAGGAACCCCCAGGGTCCCGGCAGAAACTCATATTGAGAAGGAACCCCATCTATGGTCCCGGTAGAAACCCATATTGAGAAGGAACCCCCAGGGTCCCGGCAGAAACTCATATTGAGCAGGAACCCCCAGGGTCCCAGCAGAAACTCATATTGAGAAGGAACCACCCCAGGGTCCCGGTAGAAACTCATATTGAGAAAGAACCTCACCCAGGGTCCCTACAGAAACTCATACTGAGAAGGAACCCATAAGGTCTCTTAAAAACAGAAAATATCAAGGCGAGGAGCAGTCAAGGTCCTCCCCCTCAGCTTCCAGAAAAATAGGCCAGGATGAGGGAGTGACTACCATGAGCAACTCCTCATCATGAAACATCATTCTTTAAAAGAACAACAGTACTAATACTTATTTTCTTGTACATGTTACCTAGTTGAGCAAGCAGGGCCCAAGTAGGCCAGTTGGGATCTCTTGGGAGTTTTGGGTTGGCGACTGAGGGACAAGGTATGTTGAGCAAGCTCAACCACTTAGCACTATAAGATTGAGAGAATAGTAGTAGGAGACCCTAGGGTTTCCCAGCCCTCACACACCTCACACTTACTCACAAGTGAAGTGAGCAGCCAAAGGGCTGGCTGCTCACAAGAAAAGAACTGTTTATAAAATGATTTTAAAGGAGATGGCCCTCTAAACCCCTATCAAGAAAATGATTTTAGAAGGGGGTCCTCAAGACCCGCCTCAACCTTACAAATATTTTAGAGGAGGTGGTCCTCGATACCCCCCCTCAAGTTTACAAAGTTTGTACCAAAAGTTACCGTTTCAAAAGATATTTAGCAAATTAGATATTTTGTCTCCATTAGAAGACATATTTTCTTTTGAACTTTGGTTGGCACCAGGGGGCATCTTCCAGAGGGGACAGGCAAAGCTGCCTGCAGGTAGGGACAAATAGTACACTGCAGACTTTGTCCCTCACCAACCCTCTAAGTTTTGGCGCCAAAAGTGCCAACCCAGCCTTAGTGCCCAAGTATAAATAGGACCCCTGGGGGAGGTCATAAGGATGAAGAAAATAACTCAATAGCACTGTTACTCTTCCAAAATCACACCAGAACCTCTCTAGTATTCTCTCCCTTATCTTTCTCTAAGTGCTAAGTGCCTTGTTCTTTCACTCCCCACTGACAACCATCATTCTCAGGAGCTCCTCTTGAGAAAATTACTATTATTGTTGTGGAAGTTCGTCTTCTTGCAGGGAGGGAGTTCCAGCTTGAGCTCCATTTTTACCAAAAGGAGAAGGTCTCATCAGAAGTTTCTCCAGAAGTTCTTGAGAACCTTGCAGACAGCGTCCATTGGAGTGGGTCACGCCTCACCCTTTCTAGTTATTCATAGAGTCTCACTACCCTCCTACACTTGAATTGGGACATCGGTCTCGGATTTGATTTTTCTGTCTGATGGTTATACATTATGTTTGCGCCATAGTAATTGTCCATGACTCACATTTATAACGAGTAAATTATTTAAAAAGTTGAGGAAAAGGCCTTAGGGTATCACAAGAAATACAGAAGGCCCCACCAAATCCTTGCCTTATATAACACATTTTGAAAATTATCTTGATAATCGAGTTCACTTAATAGTTTTAAGCCCTGAATCAATATACCAGAGCAGTGGTGAACTCTATGAATTTACTTAGGATATTTTGACTTAAAATATCTCATATATGATTAAGTAATTATTTCATTTTATCCATTATATATTCTTCCATATTTTTGAAAAGTCGTGTATTTGACTCTTCATAATTCTGTCAATAATCGAAAGATCCTGCCAACTTATTTTTGGAACATTTAAAATACATTCTTTATCATATCTCAACTATGTGCATTCAATCACATAGTTTTTCATTTGTGTTCATTCAACTCATCTAGAATACCCGCATCTTGAATACTAGTCATTATATTCACATTTTATCAACACATATAAATAGTTACTGTGAGTGAAATTAATTACAATAAAGAATCTCTAGAAAGAAAGTAATAAAAAGAATATAAAAATGACCACAGTATAAAAATACGTGGTTTGGCGATTGCCTACGTCCACGGAGAGGCTTCTGAGTTCTTATTAATATCTCTCAAAGTTTGAAAATTACACCCCCTGACCCTAGGTTGAGGGTTATATTTATTGCAGTGTAAAGTGGTTGAGTTGTTCAAGGAACTCTCCCAGCTTGTTATTAGCTCGTGTAGTGACTCCTGATTATCTCATCCGAGATTGTAGGTAACCAACTAATCCTACCAATATTTAAATGAGGAGTGTTCATATTTATCCACGTAATAAACATTCATATTAATCTTTCTATCACTGGACCTGACTTGGGCTTAGTGGTAATCCGGTTGGGGGACTGTTCGGACCCGTCAAAATTGGACTTTCTTGGTTTGGTCCCCATAATTGCCCATAAAATTCTTGGCCGAGATTGGGCCAGATTTGAGACAAATTTTTTTAAATCCTTTGTAGGCCCAAGAGATTGATCCAAATGATGCTGAAAACTGTTGGTTGAACACTTTCATAATTAGCCAAAAACTGGTGAGGGCAGGTTATCATTATTGGAAATATGGATCGCCAAAAACCCATTCTGGAGCCTCATTCCATATGATTGTTTGCACACAATTCAAATGTCACTCTATTTAAAACTCTGTACCAAAAGGAATTCGAAGCTTTTGTTTGATTTACTTGCCCTGTAAGTTTTTCCTTGCTTCTTCTTGCACCTTGTTCTTCATAGTTCTCTTCTGCTAGCTTCTATTACATGCTTTTTCTGTTGTTCTTCTATTTTGGATAAAATTAGTGAACACTCTTCATGGGAAAAAACTTTGACAATTTTAGAAAGACATACTCCATTCCTCCTCGGGTCACAATGGAATATGCCCATCTACCCAGAAATGCTATCGCGGTTGATGGGTGCCATTGAATTCATATTTTAGCTATAGTTCAGGGAGGACTAACTCTTCCCCCAAACCCACTTTATTTTAGAATTTTGTGAATATTTTTCGGTCTTGTAAGCTCAATGTTCCCACAATACTTGGTGTACTGTCAATGTGGTGCACAGTATTAATGAGTTGTATAGGACCAATCTGGGTATCTAAAAGATTAAGTACTGTTACTCTTGGTCTCACACCAATGATGGTCTTGTGTACCTAAAGGCGAGGAAGGCTAATAAGGTCCTCGTAGTGAACCTTCCTGATTCCAATAATGGATATTAGGATCAGGGTTTATTTCCAGAAATTGGCAACATCCGCCACTCCCCGACGGTGAAGAATACACTGGGTTTCTGTGCCCATCTTGGGCGGGGTGTGACATAGAAAGAACCCTCTCTTGCCCACATCCATAGGGTACAATTACTTAAGGCTTGGAAGGTGAGGGATTTTCTTCCTGGTGGTGATCACTCACGCTCAGCCTCACTCCATTTGGAGTACAAGAACACTACTGGAAGCTTCACTACTCGCCCAGTGGCCTATATTCCTAATCTTTCACTATTGGATAAAGAAACGCCTGTCTCATTTTCTTTCGAATCTCTCGATGTTGAGTCCATACCTACTGATGAGGAAGATTCCAAGGAGCTCAGGAAGAGGATTTTGCTAATCGATGATGATGATGTAGAGGCTGGGGCCTCCTCTCCTAAGACGATGTCCTTGAAGAGGACTGAGACTGAAGGCCCCAAGTCCATTGAACTGGATTTGGCCATTCGGGAGAAAAATAAGAAGGATAAGGACCCCTTGTCCCCCACCCTCCAAAGAGGGTGATCTTCCTCCTCTTATGAGAACTTCATAGGCGACGTCTATATCCAGTAATCCCACCATGGTTTATGGATTTTTAGGGGGGCTGTGCTCGCAGCTAATCACGAGAAGCTCAAATAACTTTCCCCTAAGCAACTTTCATTTCACAATGCTCAAACTTTTTCACTTGTAAGGAATTCCCTTTTCTTCTTTCCTCTTTAATTATTATTTTTTATTTTGAGATAGACACATCTGACATATGCCTCGTCCCTTTGTTCACATTTTGTGGCAAATTTGTTCGACTCTTGGATGGTCTCCTAGACCAATCCAAAGTCAATGATGAGCTTAGCGAAGCTCTTCAAAAATTGAAGGAGGCACTGGCTAATGCCATAAAGGCCTATGAGGAAGAGAAAAAATCCATCAGTGATGCAATGGGCATGATGAAGACTGAGAATGATCTGCTGAAAGTTAAAAATGATCAACTGAAGGCCGAGAAAGTCGGATTGACAAAGGAGGTGGAGGAATTCCCTTCAACCAAGGAGTCCAGTTATGAGAAAGGCTACACTAAAGCCTTCGAGGATGCCAAATGCTAGCGGGCATTCATTCACAAATCCAACTTTAAGAAAGGTTGGGACATAACCTTGGTGAGGACTAATGTCCTAGTTGAGTCCAACCTCTTTGACGAGAACAAGCCTAACTCTCCACCAAGGGTTGAAGAGGAGGCTACTACCAACATTCCAACCAACCAAACTGGGAAGGGTAAATCTATAAAAGTTGAGGGGAAGGTGAAGAAATAAGAGTGCTAGACTAGGACTTGTATTTCTGATACCTTTTCATGCTTTTCTCTTTGTAAGGGCTTTTCCCGTTTTGAAGTTTATTAATCAAAAAACTTTCCCTTAATTGTAACGTCATTTAACTGCATTTGCTAAATTTTTTCCTTTGTTTAATTTTCTCCATGTAGTCTGTTGTTGAGGATGATCAATAGTTATTTGGTGATTTAAATGTCCTTCTTGATAGGAATGCCAATACTTTGGCACGCCGGGAATTTTTAAATTTTCACAAGTTAATTAAGAAAATAGCTGGTGCCTACAAATATCAGTCAACCTTTGTTATAAAGTTGAAGGATGACTTGAAGGATGTAGGGCACATGGGATCCCTAATGCAAGAGGAGGTGAACAACCTGAAGGCTCAGCTCGCTGGGGTAAAGGATATTGGTGATGTGGGTGACCTTCTTCAGTCCGAGAACAATGATCTCAGGAAAAAGCTTGCTGATGCAGACGACAGTAGCCGAAGAGCTTCTATCATAGTGATGGAATGATAAGATGAATTGATGTTGACCATTAGAAACTCAATGAGCTTTAAAATGTTACTTGCCCTCACTGGAAAGATTACTTTCCCCAATGGAATGGTCATTTTTCCTGCCAAGTCGATCAAAGGGACAATCTGTTCTTTCAAATCCGACATCTTAAGTTTGAGCTTATGGAAAATTTTTAGGAACATTACCTCCGAGGAACTCCCCTAGTCCCCTAATTACTTGTTCACATCCTAGTTTGTAATCCTGAGAGTGATTACTAGTTCATCGTGGTGCGGGGTTCTTACCCCGACCAAATTTTCCTTCGTAAACACTATGTGTTTATTATCGTCCACATCCTTTGGTCACCTTGCTTTCCAGCTTAGATCTTGGTAGGATTTATTAGAAAGTCCTCCATCATGATTGTAACCTTCTTAAGTTCCATCCGAATTGCATTTCCTTAGATCTTATTTGGTGTTGGATGTCCCATGTATCATAGCAAACTCATGTCCCACCTCATCATCCAGGATGTTATCTAGTTTTTGACCACTGTTTACGATGACCTGGTTAGTGTTCTTCTCTATGTATTCATTTAGGTGCCCTGCCTGGGATAAATCCTCCAAATGAGCTTTGAGGGCCTTGCAGTTTTCTGCCTTGCGTTTGTTCTCTTTATGGAAGGCACAACGATGCGTGTTATTCCTCTTGGTCGGATCTCCTCCCATCTTTTTTAACCACTTTAGGAACTGCTGGTCCTTGATCTTCCCTATGATCTTGTAAATTGGCTATTTAAAAACCGAATTGATGGCTTGAAAAGCTTTGGAAGAATCCACTTTATCCCTATTCTTGGCTCCATTTTTATTTTTGTTCCCCTTCTTAGGGGCATTCTCCTTGTCATTGCCTTTGTTCGCCTTAGTTTAACCAGTATCTATTTGGATGACATTGACCACATCCTTTACTTTGGCATACTTTTTAATGCGCAACATGAGGTCGTCAATGGTATTTCTTCTTTTTTGGTAGGGGTTGGGGTAAGCCGATCTTGAAAGATGCTATGGAAACCTCCTTTGAGCATTCTTCCACCTTGTTGAAAGTCTCCCAGTAATGCTTAATGTACTCGTGTAGGGCCTCCTATGGATTTTTCCTCATCATGAGTACAGAGTCAATCCTCTTTGGGTGTGTGCTGCTGGTTATAAAGCGAGCAGTAAATACCTCAACAAGATCCTTAAAGCTCATAACCGACCTGTGAGGTAGCCTATCAAACCACTTTTAGGTGACGTCTCCTAGGTTAGATGAGAATATACGACACATAAGAGCATCATTACGATTCCATAAAGTCATGGATTGCCTACACTTGAACATATGGTCTATATGATATGTTTTGCCATTGTAAATATTGAATCGTGGGGTCGTAAACTTCTTCGGGGGTTCCTCTTCCTCAATGGCTCTTAAGAAGGGGTATTTTATTTACATAATTAAGTCTCTTCTTGCCAGATCCTTGGTGGATCTGGCCCCTCGATGTGCTAGGTATTGGTCTATTTCTCTCCGGACCAAACTCTTTATATCTTTCCCATGGCGCTCTTCATCTCGATACCTTCTCACCAAGTGACTTCCATGATACGAATGCTCTCGGTTGTAAGTTTTTCTTTACTGAGGGCTAGGATTTTGATCGCTATATTTTTGGTTCTCTTGATGGAGTTCTCTCTCCATCTTCTCCAATCGATGGAGAAGTCATGAATTCTCCTCAATTTGGAGGTGAGTTACCTTCTCATGCTATTAAAGCCGTGCTTCATATATGTTTACCATCCATGAGATTTGAGTTAATCTAGGCTACTCATGGATTTCCTTGGAATGCTGCTCCTCCAGACGAAATCTTGGATTCCCATCTTGGTGAACTTTAGATCTGACCCTGAGTGGAGCTAGGTTAGCTCACAAGTCACCAGGCTTGGGTGCACTATTTGGGTGGTGAGACATTTGTTTCTATTATTTCGTATAGGTTTCTTTTCTAGAAACAAAAGTCGATTCGTTGATTCCCATAGACAACGCCAATTGCAAGTGCAATTAATTACAATAAATAATCCCTAGAAAGCAAGTAATAGAAAGAATATAAAAATGCCTACAACACAAAGATATATGTGGTTCGACGATTGCCTACACCCACAAAGAGGTTTATGAGTTCTTATTAATATATCTCAAAGTTCAAAAATTATATCCCCCTTGACACTAGGGTGATGGTTATATCTATAGTAGTGTACAGTGGTTGAGTTGTTCAAGGAACTCTCCCACCTTGTAATTGGCTCGTGTGGTGACTTCTAATTATCTCATCCGAGATTGTAAGTAACCAATTAATCCTATTAATATTTAAATGATAAGTGTTTGTATTTATCCACGTGATAAATATTCGTATTAATCTTTCTGTTCTGGACCAGACTTGGGAGTAGGGGCAATCCCATTGGGCCTGCTCAGACTAGTCGAAAATGGGCTTTCATGGTTTGGTCCCCATAGTTACCATTAAGAATTTTTTCACATTCTTCATTTATTAAATTTTCTTCCGAATTATTAATGATATAATATGAAGTTTTGAATAGTCAAGTATTATCTTCGATCTTTAACAATATGCGAAGTTAATAAGAATTTTATAATAATAGTACTATATTTCTTTTATTCTCTTCCGAGTTTGAGATATATTCATGAATAGTAAATTTAGTGAATAGTGGACATGCTATAAATTACCCAAATTTCAAGTATGAAATTATTAGTCACAACGTGCCAATTCTTGTTTAAGAAAAATTTAAAAACAAATTATAAACCAGAGCAAAATTTAAATCCTTATAACGTTAGCTATATTTCATTTCTTACCCATAAATTTATACTTACCTATATATACGTACTTAAATATTTATAGAATTTAATTCTATTTTACATCTAAGTATGAAGATCTCAATTTCAACAATTTTTTCATGCAATTATAAACGCGATTAACACAATAAAGTAATAATTATGACTCGCCTTGAAAAAATATCTAAGTTATAATGAAGATGAAAAATAATTTTGAAGTAATCCAAGCTTCCCTCCTTGAATACTCCTCCTATTTCTTGTATTTCTTCTTATCCTTCATTCTTCCTTTTCTTCTATCAAACCTCTAATTATTTTGTTTGTTTGTTTTGGTAACTAATAAAATGAATAGAGGGTAGCCAACGCCCTCCTCTTATACAAAATTTTGTATCATTTCATCATCTCTCTTTCTTAACTTCTTTTTATTTTTTTAATATTTACTATATAATTCTTTCCAAACACCCATCCATCTTCTTTTCTTTCTTTGTTTCTTAAACCGGTGGTCCAAATTTATACTAAAAATACATGTGTGAAATTTGAGGTTGTTACATTATACACACCTTAATGAAATCTCATTCCGAGATTTCCGAACGTGAAATTTTGTAAAAAATAATTCTAGATGCGACTCCCGTATCTTATACTCGATTTTCCATTTGACATCTTTCTCATTCTCACTCCATTGTACCTTTACTAATCTGACATTTTTATTCTACAAGAGTTTAACATCTCAGTATAATATTATAATTGGCATAACAATGTGTGTAAAGTCATCACAAACTTCCATCTCAATAGGCAAAATAACCTGAGTCGGTTCTTTCATATATTTCCACAATAGTGATATGTGGAATGCATTATGAATGGATGATAGTGCTAACGGCAATACTAATCTATATGACAATTTTTCTGACTTTCCAAATAATTTCGTAAGGTCCCACAAACCTAGGGGAAAGCTTTCCCTTTTGTCAAATCTCATGACTCCTCTCATTAGTGAAACCTTTATAAACACAAAGTCCCCCTCATTAAACTCAACTCCCTTGTGCTTTCGATTGACATAATTCTCGTGTCAACTCTGTGAAGTTTTAATTCTCTATCTAATGATCCTAACTTTGGCATATGCCACCTAAACCATCTCCGGTCCTAAAACATGTACATCGATCCCCTACCTTTGTCTAATATACTGGTGACCTACACGACCTTCAATATAATGTCTCGAAAGGTTCCATACCTATAGTCAATTCATAACTATTATTGCACGCAAAATCTACTGATGGTATGTGCTCATCCCAACTACCAACCAAATCAAATATACATGGCCTCAACACGTCCTCTAGAATTTGGTTTAATGGATCGATTTAACCATCAGTCTGTGGATGAAAAACAGTGTTAAGGTTCAACTTTATACCCATAGCTCGCTGAAAACTATTCCAAAATTCTGCTACAAATAGAGGATCTCGATCTGATACAATCGACACTGGCGTACCATGTTAATGAACTATCTCACAGATGTATAACTGGGTCAACTTATCAGTATTCTTGTGCACACTCTCAGGGATGAAATGTGCTGACTTAGTAAGTCGATCAATAATAATCCGAATTGACACATTGACTCTTTAGAATCGTGGTAGTCCATTTATAAAATCCATTGAAATACATTCCCATTTCCACAGAGATATTTGGAAAGTTTGCAGCAACCCAGAAGGTTTCTGGTGTTCCGTCTTTACCTACTAGCACACAATACAATGAGTGACATACACACCCACATCTCTCTTCAAACCTTCCCACCAAAATGTTCGCTTCACATCACGATACATTTTGGTCCCACCAGGATGAATGGTGTAATGGGACCGATGTGCTTCATCTAAAATCTACCTCTTCAACTCTCTAACATTTTTCACACAAAGTCTACCCCAAAAGAATAAACCTCCCCCGGAGTCAACAAACCATTATGTGGGATAGTCCTCAAGTAAATATACTACCAAGTCATTTAGAAGACTTATTAAAAATTCACCAGTTCTTTGCATTTGACTAACCTCACTCATCAAGGTTGGTTGAACAATTAAACTACCAATAAAAAAAATTCTCGGTCTTCTGAATTGGTTGAACATCATGAGATTAAAGAAGTTTTAGATTCCTCCATTCTTGATTCATCAAAGTAGCCATCACACTATTTTTTTTATTAAGTGCGCTAACCACTACGTTTGCCTTGCCTAGATGGTAAAGTATCTTAAAATCATAGCGACTGAGAAACTCAACCCATTTTCATTGCCTCATATTAAACTCTTTCTAGGATAATAGGAATTTAAGGATCTTTTGATCGATGTACAACTCAAATCCTTTTACAAAAAATTAGTATCACCAAAATTTTTATGCAAACATAACTGCTGCTAATTCTAAATCGTGCATAGGATACCTCCTCTCATAAGGCCTCAACTGTTGAGAAGCATATGAAACCATTTTATGGTTTTGCATCAGTACGCTACCCAAATTGGTCACACTCGCATCAGTAAATACCACCAATATTCCTCCTGCAACTGGGATTGAAAGAATAGGAGCTGTAGTCAATCGTTGCTTCAACTCTTGAAATGCATTCCTCACAATCATCAGTCTACACAAACTTTATATTCTTGTGAGTCAACTTTGTCATTGGGGAAACAATGAGAAACTTCTCAATAAACCTCTTGTAGTACCCAACTAGTCCTAAATGCTTCTTACTTATGTGGGATTAGTTTGTTGTGCCCATTCTTTGACTGTTGGAGCTTTCTCTGGGTCTATAGTTATGCTCTCCACTGAAATCAGATGAGCCAATATCTAATAGATGGCTCCCAAAAATGACACTTTCTGAATTTTGCATACATCTTGTGTTCTTTGAGAGTCTGTAATACGATCTTTAAATGGATCTTATGTTCTTCCTCATTCTGAGAGTATACCAGAATATCATCAATGAAAACAATAGAAAATCGACCTATATAGGGTCAAAATATTCGATTCATCAAGTCCATAAAGAAAGCTGGAGCATTAGTTAACCCAAATGGCATAACTGGAAGTTCATACAATCCATATCATGTACTGAATTCTTGTAAGGGGAAAACTATCTTCGTTTACACCCATTTGGTAGTGCCCGATTCTTAAGTCAAACTATTAAAAGACAAACTCCTTTCAAATGATCAAGGAGATCATCAATCCTAGGAAGAAGATATTTATTCTTAATCATCACTTTGTTTAAGTCATGATAGTCAATACATGAATGCAACGTGTTGTCTTACTTAGACTAAAAAACCTCCAGTGCTCCCCACAGTGAATTACCACGCCATATGAACCTGGGTTATACACACCTCAAAAGGATTATTCTTAGGAAAAAAATACAACTAATTAAAATTTTATTAAGTTGTTAAGGTATTCTCACCCATATTCTAACATCTCTTCTTGTTGCCTTTTCATTTCTTCATGCTCTTTAGGTTCCATGCGATAAGCTGCCTTGGAGATAGGTCCTGTACTAGGTAAAAGATCAATCATGAACTCAACCTCCCATCTAGGTGGAAGTCCACGAATTTCCTAAAATACATCCTTAAACTCGCGTACAATCTCAACATCACCTATATCTTTCTTCATCACTTCTATCAAAAATAGGAAACTAGCCATCACCGATTCCCCACTGTCTTAGTAACTGATTAGGCATAAATATTTCATATTTATCCCCTTAATTTTGGTATTTTTATGATCCCGTGCATCGTAATTGACTTGGATTTATCTCATATTTATGTTACTAACCCTTTTTGGCAAGTATTTTGTGTTTTGTGTATCTCTCATGTGTTTTATAGGTGTTCCATGCAAGTTAGTGCAAAAGAGAACTCAAAACAGTGAAGGAAACCAAGAAAAAGGGATGTGAAGGTAATTTTCATAATTTTAAAGCCTTAGTCCGAAGGTGGGGCCTACGGAAAAGTTAAAGATCTCAAAGTTATAAGAACATTGGAAAAAACAGCACCCCAATCCGAGCTACAGTGAAGAAGTTATGCCCATTTGAAGTTGAGAAAGAATTCCAAAGCAAAAGAGAAGAAAAGCAACCCAAGGCAGAAATTTTCCCCGAACCGCAGCCATAAACGGTTTGAATGGACCCTAGAACCGACTCTGGGGGTCTGATGCGTGAAAATTTATTTTCTTTTTGATTGGTCCAAAGAGTTTGAGGTGGGTTGGACTATCACAAAAACGTAAATGTAACATTATAGTTAATTGTTAGAGATAGTTGGAATGAGTTTTTCATAGAGAAGAATAGAGGAGAAGACTCAAGAACCATAGTTTAATTTATGCATAGAAGTTTTACACTTTCAAAGGTTAAATTCAAGGTTTTCATCATTCAAGTTTGTTTCCTTATTCTTTGTTCTTCAAGTTGATTTTAATTGCACGTTCCTTTATTTTTATGGGATTCTAAATCTCCCATGCATGTTTAACAATAGTGTAGTTATGATTTTCACCGTATGCAACATTAAGATTTATGTTATTTTTCACGTAACCATGTTTGACATGATTTCTAAGGGTTGGGATGCATGAACCCAACCCAACGTGGTTTGTATGGAAATAAAAATAATTATCTGAATTAAATAAATGATTGAATCGTGTTTATTAGTTGTTACAACCATCGTAGGGCTTTTAACCTCGTTTTCCCTAGGTAACGGGAGTGTTTAAGAGTGCGACAAGCATGTTAACTATTTCGACACCACTTTATTTCTATTCTTGATTATGTATGATGCGGGCTTGTACCCTCATATATGTAATGCTTGAAATTAATAAAGTCTGGGTTTATTCCTACATACATAGTTTAGTTCTTAATTTAATTACTTTACATTTAGTTAGTAGATATAAAATTCCAAAAATTCATCACCTTTTCCTTTACTTTTTTTTGAGTCAGCTTAGGATTAGTCATCTTACCTATCATTGTCACGTTTTGCGTTCTATTTCCCTGAGGATTAGACCCCATCTTAACAGGTTTATTACTTATGCGATCGATTTGCACTTGAACCAAAATTATTACGCACTAGATACACGTTTTTAGTCGCGTCAACTATGCGTAAGGCATGGGAAATTTGGAATATTTATGTGAATATTCCTCTCCGCAATATCTAAAAATACACGGTGTTTCCTAAGGCATTCCATTCCAAGGATAATAGATCACCCCTCAAAACCTAATACAATTAAATCTGCTAAAAAGATTTTTCCTACAAATTCTATCTCAACGTATTTACATTGTTTATATACTGTAACTGATAAAATACATGGTGTTTCCTAACCATTCCATTCCAAGGATAATAGAAAACCCATCAAAACCTAATACAATCAAATCTGCTAAAAGGATTTTTCCTGCAAATCTTATCTCAAAGTATTTACATTGTTTATATACTGTAACTGATCCTCCTAAGGTGTCTCAATGCATAAAGGTATGAATAAAGAGGTAAAAGTAATATGTTCTTTCTCAATAAAGTGTCTAGATATAAAAAATGTGAAGCACCCGTATCAAATAATATTTGTACTTTGAAATAAAAAATATTCATTATAACTTGCATGTTGCTTCTTCCTGGCGTGGTTGCATAGACCTTGGATGGAGCTGCTGAGATTTGACCTTAAGTGTTTGATCCCTAGTTCTTAGGAAAACACCTAGAGATATGCCCTATCTATTGGAAACTAAAACACACTATTTTCCTTTGTTGTGCACCTCAACCCGCTAGTAGCGCTCCAATATATGGTACACGTGGGCAAGGATTGTCTAGATGGACTCCACACCCCTGGTTACCCTAGTTATGGTGACTAAAGTTCCCTTGATGATGTTACACAAGATGGGCCCCTGTTGACCCTAGGGCCTAAAATTTCCTTATTTTCTCAGTTGGAGTTGTCCATCGTTGGTTGGCCTTTGCACCTACTGACCTCTTCTACTAGGGTCATAATGATGGTACATGGTGACACTCTTTCCAACATCTTTTTGCTGAGGCTGAAATGAGTATCTTTTGATGTTTTTCTAATCTTTACCTTTCTATAATTTTCTTCTCTAAATTTTTGGTCTTTCTTCTCCAATAAAGTCCAATTCCAATATGCTGCTAAATGGCTCCCGTCCATACATAAGAATTGACTTAGAGAGATAGTACCCCAATCAATCAATGAATTTCTAATTCTTCATCTCATCGGTTTCTATCAGATAAGGAGCATAGTGGGATAGTTTATTAAACTTTGATACATATTTGGTACCAATCATTGTTCCCTGAGCGATGTCCTAAAACCACTTATACAATTGATATCTTACGAACTTAAGGAATAAAGTAATCAATGAACTGAGACTTAAGGTATACCCACGCAATTTTTGTTATGTTTAGTCGACCACGCACTAATCCCCACCAGAACAAATATGTGCCTTGTAGCTTCTGAACAACTAGCTCCTGTTTCTATACCTCAATGAGATGCATTTTCTCCAAAGTCAGCTCACACTTTTGGATCTATGCATCGAGTTTCATTGGACCGCCTTCCCGATTGAATTATTGACCACCATTCTATTTTACAAATGAATCTTCTAGGTTATTCTGGTGGCTGTTCTGCACCACCTGTAGCAATTATGAAATTATTTCTCTCACTCTAGCCATTGCGGTATTAGATGTTGCAGTGTCTACTTGTTTGATTGGAACATTATTACTCCTAGTGTTATGTGGTTCGCTTTTTCTAACCATTTCATCAAACAATAAAAAAAATTTAGTTTTTATAAAACATAACCGAAAGCATGATTCTAACTAGCCCATTAATTCAAGATCCATGGATCATCTAAAGTCTTTCTCCATCCGGTCTAGGGTTACCTAAGCTCTGATGCCAAACTATCACGACCCGATTTTTTAGACAATTAAGTATTCGAGTGAGTTAATTCCCAACCAATATTCCATTACCCAAAATCCTAATGTGAATTTCTTTTTAAACTTACGTCTCATTTGGTGAGGGAAATTTTTTAAATGCTCATGTTATAAGAATTCAAATGGCAATAACATGAACTATATCATCTCACACATGATTTTTGAAAAATGTAATAATATTATAGCCCCAAACGAAAAAAAAAGTTTCAATCACAAAGACAAATAGTTATCAAAGGTGCGCCACATGCAAAAGTCCAAAATAATAAATGAAATTTAAAATGAATTGTAAATTAATTCAACAAAGATTTCCAAATGTTGTAATCTACTACGTTGTGTCGACGGACTGCTTCCAATTATGGTTGTTCCTGCTTATGATGTTCGACTGCATCCATTTGAAATGGATACAGCCGAGTGTGCATAAACACAACTCGAGTCAATATTTAAAATACTGCTATTAATCACAGAATGAAACGTCCTATTATTTAACAATATATCCATCTTACTCATAAATAATATACTAAACTTTAATAACTCAACGAAATAAGACAATTAGTTCCTCTCACATTCCAAAAAAAATGTAGTTTCACATTAGTGATGGTGGTAGTCTCTTTTTCGTACTCAACTTTCTCATTTTTAACCCCTCATACTTAAAATAACATGTGTCAACCCAACATTTATTATAATAGGACTCAATCCCTTAAAGTAATGTGGCGTAATTAAAAAAGGAGTCCCATTTGAGTATTTTTTCAATTTTAGAGAAATATTATAAACATATATTTTTATAATTTTTGATGTAAATCTTAAATTAAAGTTAAACTTAAGGCTTCTAATTTTTTTTACCTTAATTCATTCCATTTTGGCCTCCTACTGGTCTGACTTACATGGAGGACTTCCATGTACCTCCCCATAATGATAACACCTTTTCGAATCCAAACTTGTGCTGAAGGATCAGTGTTAGGTTTGATTTTTTTGCTGGATGGTTATACATTATGTTTGCGCCATAATAATGGCACACACGTCACATTTATGGCGGGACAAATAATCTAAAAAGTCGAGCTAAAGGCTTTAAGGCATCACAAAAAAATACAGAAGGCCCCACCCACTCCTAGACTTATATAATACATTTAAAAAATTATCTTGGTAATCGAGTCCACTCAAGAATTTTAAGCACTTAATCAATATCCGCAGCAGTGGTGAACTCTAAGGATTTTCTTCAGATATTTTGAGTTAAAATATCTCATACACGATTCAATAATTATTTCATTTTATCCATTATACTTCCATTTCATAGTTTTGAAAAATCGTATATTCAACTCTTCATAATTTCATCAATCATCTAAAGATCCTTCCATCTCATTTTAGGAATATTTAAAATACATTCTTTATCAAATCTCAGCTTTGATCATTCAATTACATAGTTTTTTATTTGGGTTCATTGACCTCGTTTAGTATACCCGCATCTTGAATACTATTCATTACATTCACATTTTATCAACACACATAAAAAGTTACCTTTAAGAATCTTTTCGTATTCTTTCCTTTAGTAAATTTTCTTCTCAATTAATAATCACATAATATAATGTTTTGAATATTCAAGTATTATCTTCGATCTTTAACAATATGGAAAGTTAATAAGAATTTTATAATATTACTATATTTTTTTCTCTCTTTTGTGTTTAACATATTTTCATGAATATTAAATTTGTGAATTGTAAACATGCTATAAATTACCCAACTTTGAAGTACGAAATTTTTAGTCAAAACAAGACAATTCTTGTTTAAGCAAAATTTATAAAAAAATTATAAATTGGAACAAAATTTAAAGCCTTATAACTTTAGCTATATTTCATTTCATAACCATAAATTTATACTTACCTATATATATGTACTTAAATATTTTCAGAATTTAATTCTATTTTAATCTAAATATGAAGATTTCCTGCAATTATAAATATATTTAGCATATTCTAAAAATAAATAAATAATTGTGACTCACCATGAAATGATAACTAGGTTCTAATGAAGATGAAAAATAATTTTGAAAATAATCCAAGCAAACCTCCTTGAATAATCCTCCTATTTTTTTTGTACTTCTTCTTCTTCTTCTTCTTCTTAAACCTCTAATTGATTGTTTTGGTTTGGTAACTAATAAAATGAAGAGAGGGCAACCAATCCCCCCCTCTTATATATAATTTTGTATTATTTCATCCTCTTTCTTTCTTGACCTCTATTTATTTTTTAAAATATTTATTACATAATTATTTCCACACAATCATACACCCATCTACCATCTTTTCTTTCTCTATTTTCTTTTTACACCCATACCCATCATTTATTTTTTATTTTTTCATTACCTACTTACTCACACATTTTCCCCACATTCCACACCCCACACTGATTTATCCTTTTATAAAAAAATATTATTTATTTTATTCCACTCCCTCACCCCTCTCTCTTTCTCCTTTCAAATTCGTCATTTTTTCTCTCTCCTTTTTTAATATTTTTCTATAATAATTTTTGACAAGTTGTACAAAAATAAATTCTTTTAATTAGAATTATTTTCAATTTATAAAAACATATCTATGACACAAAATGATCAATTTACATGAGTATTATGTTAAGAATAAGGTGACGCGCACGATAGAAATAAAATTGTACATTCGAATTCATTCAAGTTTTATTTATTAACATAAATATTTTTTTACTCATATATATATATATATATATATATATATATATATATATATATATAATTTTAATCTCGTGCATAACGTTAAGGGCAATTTTATTGATAAAAATAGAGAACGAACGAAATAAACTGACGGTTCAAATTTATACTAAAAATACATGCGTGAAAATTGGGGTTGTTAGAGCTTATTGGTTTGAGAGCTTTAATGGTGAATAGTCTTGGAGTTTTTTTTTATGAGAAATAAATAAGTTGGGTTAATTAATGCTTTGTATTTGTGGGGACCATGGAAAGTAGGCCTGTCAATGGGTCAGATCTAGAGAGATCCATATCTATATCTGGGTCGAATCGGGTCCAGGTCGGATTAAGTCTGGGTCCGAGTCTTCATCGGGTCTATAATATTGGATCCAGATCCGTATTCAAAACGGGTCTTCAGGTCCGGGTCTAGCCAGATATATTTTTTTAGTATTTTAATATATATATATATATATATATATATATATATATATATATATATATATATATATATATATATACACACTAAAAATGCACATACGACTCACATATTAATATTTACAAAGAAATAAGAAGTACAAAATAATACACATAATAATATAAGACACATATATACTACTATACATAAAATTGCACGCACATACGTATACATAATATTATAAACACTTATGAAATAGTAAAGCACACAAAAGAATAAAATGAAACAAACATATAAAAATAACACTTACTATAATAATAATAATACACACACACGAAGTAAAAAAATATGTAATATGGCTTGGGAAAGGTTTAGGAGGGGTTTTTAATAGGGGAATTGAGATGTCTCGAGGTGACTAAAAATTTGCAATTATGCTTTTGACCTCATTTTTGCCCCAATTTCCTTGAATTATATATTTTGAACATTTGAATTATGAACTTTACCAAATTACAAGGGTACCTATAAAAAAATAAAAAATAGATATAATTGATTCAAATTTAGGCCCATTCTATTATGGAAAATTACAGAATTATGCCTCTTCAATTTTAGCCCTCGAAATTCGTAACTTCGTTGTTTTAATCTGAAATTCAACCAAATTTAAAAGGGAACTTTATATTGCCAATATAAACATTACAAAATTAATTTTAGGCCCATAAAATTTTGAAATTATTGCGTCACCCCCGGAATTGCTAAAATTGCATTTTTATCTCGAATTATTTCAAACTTGTGTTTTTCTTTAATTTACAAAACTACTCTAAGTGCTCATTATATATGATACAATAGGCCCAACAAGGCCTAGATTTGGGCGTAAAAAATATAAAATAATTCACTCATAAAAAAAGCCCCAAACATAAACTTTGCTAGTCCTCGAGAAAAATATATTTTTTTCAAAACTCACTCACTCGTGCAGAAATCACGATTGCTCTTAATATGTGCAACAAACCAATAAACCTCTAGGTTACCCTTGTAGACGAGTTTGGTCTTGTGAGGGTTTACAGTGAATATACCCACAAAATTCAAAAACTTGACTCAATATACATAAGACACAAAAGTAATATAACCAAGTCTCAAATGCAAAAATTCATAAATATAGTATAATTTCACTTCTCAATCTCAACTTATCGTGCATGTGTGCATAGACAATATAACCATCCATTTCAAAAAAAATATGATTGTTATGTTTCTTATCCGAAAGTTTGTTCTGATTTAAATTCTCACGGGATGAATTCATAATCAAACACTTGAAAAATCGACTATTTTTCTCTTGGTATATGTGAATAAAAGATTAAATTTCATGAATAAATTTCACATATACATAATGAAGAATGGATTTTTTTAATGGATAAATATTATCTCATGAATGAAAAATCGATTACTTTTTAAAAACTTGGAGTTACGCCATATTTCTTATTCTTCTTCTTTCCAAACTATAATTAACTATACTTGAGATCGATTAAGACTTTTTTCGATGTACTATAGGCTCAAATTTGGGTTAGAAAAAATGGATTTTGGAGTATTAAAATTTTATGAGACTATAAGGGTTTTCGATATTTTGACTTTTTAGGCACTTTTTTCCAACCTCCATTTTCTTTCCTTTTTCTTTTTCTTCGCTAAACTCACATATTATTTTTCATTTTATTTTCTTATTCTTTCTAACTACCCCTTTTTTCTTTCTTTTCACACATTATTCTTGGAAACATTATTCTTTTGGCATTTTTCTTAGCGTAAATTTTTCCTGATATTGTTAGAAAATGGGTATGGATTTTTGGGTTTTCAATAAATACGCTTTATTTTTTGTCACAAAGAGGCTTTCAACGGAATAATGTAAAAATATCATTTTAGGCTTAATTTTGGAATTTCAATTGGCTGGCCTAATCTAATTCCTCAAGTTTTGTTAAGTTAATATACGTCCCAAGTAGATTTACTAAGACTTATAGTGCTTAAGATTCATAATTTTGACTTTTTTCCAGTAATCGAACAAAACATAAAATTTTAAGATCTTCAATGATTTAATCACTTAAGAAAAGTTTGAGTTATTTGAACTCGAATTGATGTAAATATCTCGAAAATGATGAATGGAACAAGAGTATCATCGATTTAAAATCTCCCCATTTATTAGCTAAGCATATTAACTTTCACCTCAATATCTATTTTCGATCATATTATATGTCTGTTGTGTCAAGTATTCATAAGTTGAGAGATTTGTTAATTAATTTTATATTAAGAAATTGTTCTAAAACTCAATTGTATTAAAAATCTTTTTGAATTTTTGATTTTTTTAAAATGGAGAAAATGATCTCAATACGCCCAAACCTAATATCTACATTTTCCTTAATTAAAAAGACAAAAATTGAATAAGAAGGGAAATTTATTAAAGATAATACCGTAATAAGGGAATTTCTTGAATGTGCATTTCCTATATAAAGCACAAAACATAAATTATGATACAATAACAATGACCCGATTTCATGTTCACTCGTGGCCCACTAGGTCTTGGAGGATAATGTCCTCCACTTTCTAATCTCGCAATTCTAGATATGGCTTTAACATTTGACCGTTTACTTTGAAGATTTAACTACTTTTTGGATTCTCTATCTCAAGTTCCGCATGTGGGTAGACTGTCTTAACAACAAAGGGACCAGACCACCTAGATCTCAACGTATTGGGAGGATTGTAACCTTGAGTTGTACAAGAGAACTTTTTGTCCAGGTTCAAATGACTTCCTTTGGATGGACTTATCGTGGAACATTTTCATTTTCTCTTTGTAAAATTTTGCGTTCTCGTATGCATCATTCCTAATCTCTTCCAACTCATTGAACTAGAGTTTTTGAACCTCTCTTGTAACAAATAAGTCAAAATTGAAGGCCTCAATGGCTCAATAGGCTTTGTTCTCTAACTCTATTGGAAGATGACATGCTTTTCTATAGACAAGCCTATACGAGGACATACTAAGTGGGATTTTATAGGTAGTGCAATTTGCCCATAGTGCATGTAATAACCTTAAGGACCAATACTTTTGATTCAGATTCATTATTTTTTTGATGATTTTCTTTATTTGCCTATTGAAAACTTCTACTTGACCTCTGGTTTGAGGGTATAAAAACATCCTACCTCATGAGTGGCTGAGTATTTTTTCACGAGACTCTCGAAGGATCAATTATATAAAAGAGTTCCTTGCTCCATAATGATGGCTCGAGGTGTACCAAAATAGGAGAAAATATTTTCTCGAATGAATTTGGCTACCACATGGCAGTCATTGTTCTGATTCGGTATAGCTTCTACCTACTTATACACATAGTCAACTTCCAAAGGGATATAGAGATTCCTATAGGATTTTAGGAATGGACCCATGAACTCTATGCCCTAACAATTAAAAACATCGATAATCAAATGGGATTTAAGCGAATCATGTTCCTACATGTGATCTTTCCTAAAGTTTGACATTGGTCACAATTCCTACTGTAATCATTTGAGTCACAAAAAATGGTGGGCCAATAGAATCCACATTAAAAAATATTCGTAGTTATTTTCTTGTTATTGAAATGACCTCCACATGCTTGGCTATGGTTGAAATAGAATACAATTTAAGTCTCATGATTGGGGACACACTTCCAATGGTTTGATCAGGACAATACTTGAAGAGGTATGGGTAGTGCAAAAAGAAACGATTGGCTTCCTTCAGAAATTTAGGAAGATCTTATTTTGACCAATGCAGAGGCATCTTATCCGTAAAAAGATAATTCACAATAATTAAAAACATAGAAGTTAGGAGACAATAATCAACTGCTCATCAACGAATGACTCATTGAGTGGAAAAAAGTTATCGGATGATTCAACGATTGACCTAAACAAGTGATCCACCACTACATTCTCACATATTTTCTTATCTTGAATTTCAAGGTCAAATTCTTACCGTAATAGAATCCACCTAATGAGCCGAGCCTTAGCATTCTTCTTAGGCAAAATGTGTTGTATGGACGAGTGATCGGTGAGAATTATAACTTCGGATCCTATAATGTAAGACTTAAACTTCTCTAGTGTAAAGACAACAGTGAGGAACATTTTTTTATCATGGAATTGTTCAATTGGGCATCATTAAGAGTCACAGTAGTGTAGTATATGACATAAATAAGTTACTCATCATGCTGACTAAGAATATCACCTATGGCATAGTCGAACGCATCACATACGATCTCAAAGGACTGACTCCAATTGGGAGGTCACATAATGGGTGTAGAGTTCAATTCCTTCTTTAACCCTTCAGAGCCTTGAAGGAAATTATAGATGAAATCAAAGGGTGTGTCCTTGGCAATAAGATTTCAAAAAGGTTGACATATTTTGCTAAGATTCTTATTAAATCTCTGATAGAAACTAGCATGTCCTAAGAATGATCGAACTTCACGCACGGTATTTGGGGGTGGGAGATTAAAAATGAGATTAATTTTAGATATATGGACCTCGATACCCTTTTTAAAAATGACGTGACCTAGAATTATTCCTTATTTAACTTTGAAATGACATTTTCCCCAATTAGGTATGAGGTTCTTTTTCTTAAAATGAGGGTGATATATAAAGGCATTCACAAAAATAGACCCAAACACTTACAAATAATCCATGAATATTTATATAATCTTTCCACCATATCCAAAATGATACTCATCATGCACCCTTGAAAGGTAGCAGGTGCATTTCACAACCTAAAGGGAATGGGTTGATAAGAAAAAGACCAAATTGATAAGTGAATGTGTCTTTTTGTTGACCCCGAGGAGCAATGGGAATTTCATTATAACCGGAATAACCATAAAAAGTAGTATTATGGACGGGCGACTAATATCTTAAGAATTTGCTCTATAAAAGTAAGAGGAAAATGATACTTCCTTATAATGGCATTCAACTTCCTATAATCGATACACACGTGCTAATAGTTTGAATCCTAGTGGATATAACCTCATCTTCGTCATTTTTCACCACTGTAACATTGAATTTCTTTGGATAAACTTGAATAGGATTGATGCATTCTCTATTAGAGATAAGGCTAGATAATAACCGGATCCAAAAATATGAGCACCTCAACTCGGATAACCTCTTACATATTTGGGAATAAGCCTACACTGTGCTTCATGAGAATTTTTAGCATTGACTTCTAAGTGAGTCCTATGCATATACATCGAAAAACTTATCCCCTTAATGGCAGCTATGGTCCATCTAATGACTTCCTTGTGTTACTTGAGAACATGTAATAACTTACCTTCCTATACTTTATTCAAGTTAGAAGAATGATAACATGGAAGGTTTAAGAAGGTCCTAATAACCTATACTAAAGAATTTTAGGTAGTTGCTTGAGTTCAAGCTTGGGAGCTCTCTCAATCGAGGGCAGAATAGATGACGTGGAGAGCGAGAGTGGCTCAGGCTTAGATTTCCATGTTCCTACATCCATGAGAGGAGCAAAGTCGAGGATTGAATTTTTCAATTGAGTTTTTGACATCAAATTTGGATAAAAAAGGCGAGACATGTCGATAAAGGGTCGTCATTATAAATTTTCTTGAAAGTCTCATAAATGATACTATAAATCTTATCGACATCCACGGGTTCATTATCATCGGGTAGTTGTTTTGCCTAATAGAACACATTACGGTCCATAGCGTCATGTTCCCAAATTATAGGTTTAATTAGCCTCTACGACACCTTATGATAACATCCAATGTGGGAAGGAAAGGACGACCCAAAATATTCAAAAAATTTAAAATAGAATTATGCATGTTTTGGGTATCCAAAGTCACAAAATCGAAGGGAAAGACAAAATCAAAATCAACGAGAAAGACAAACTCGCCCACTTTAATTAGGACGTCCTCAACGACATCTCTCGAGATTTTAACAGAACGGTCATTTATGGATAGGGTGATCCTAGTCGGCTTCAGCTCCTCCAAACTTACTTTCTCATACACAGTGTTAAAAAAAAGATTCAAGCTAGTTCTAAATCCAAAAGCGATTTATTAATAAGGTTATCTCCTATTATGATATAGATCGTCGAAGTCCCAGGAGACTTATACTTGATAGGAGTTCAATAGGAAATGATCAATTTTTCTTGCTCGGGTATATTGGTTTTTCTCTTGAAGGTACAAAGGTCCTTAAAAAATTTGGCATAAGATGGAACTTGTTGTTTAGAGTCAAGTAGTGGATTATTGATTTTTACTTTCTTAAACACTTACAACATTTTATCCATATTAAACTTCTTATTCTATGGCACCAGACGTTGGGGAAATGGATATTTTGGGACTCAGGTCTCTAAGACGAAGGTGGGGAGGAAGTTGGATCCATGGGTGGATTTTGCGTCTCCTTACCTTGCTCGGATTCACCCTCAGTGGGTGGTGAGGCATTATTTTTAACTTTCTTGATGGACCTAAGTGTGATGATGGCTTTCACATGATCTTGGGTGTATGATGTGCTCGTGTTGTCTTGAACAACATATTAACCCCTAGGAATGTTATGTTTTAAATTGGACTCGGGTTGACTGGGTAATGTTCCCTTATTTCTCTCACTCCACACATTGGATAATTATCTCACTGGAACCTCAAATTTTGCAATTAATTGAGTATTTGTATGTAGGATTTGCTAGGTGGATTGGAGGCATTTTGGGTGGTTTGCTAGAACTGAAGGGTGATTTGGGCAAGCAAGTTCATCGTATACTCTAAAAATTGGATCTTTTCTGATGAAGGATATGGTGGCGTGGGAGAATTATTTTAGAAACTCGAAAGTGGGTTACCTAAAGATTGACCTCCACCTCATTAGTATTGACCCTTAAACTATGAAAAGTTAGGGTAGTCTCTCTACCCTGGGTTGTATGCATTGGAATACGGGTCGTACTTTGGCCTATTTTTGTAAATGGCATTTCCTTTCTTGGTGAGTGCTTTATGGGATGAAAGGGCGGGGTAATTTTTGAACAAATTATCAAATGCATCATAACGTAGACACATAGGGGTGGCTATATGTTGGATGTCCACTCGTGCGATATGGGTTCCCACTTTACTCATTTCAAGTTCTTCTAAATGGCGAACCAAGGTGGCCATTTTAGTGCTCACTTCAAATTTATGGTCAACTTCGTACGTGGTACTAACATTGGTCGGGATTGACCTAAATTCTCGACCGTGTTCCCAATGTTGTGATTTTTTTTCTATGATCTCTAAAAATTTCTAATCATCACTTTTACTCTCTTCCATAAATTCACCATTGATCATTGATTATTACATCTCTCAAGTGTTAAAGTCAAACCTTTCATATAGGATTTTGACTAAGCAGCCTAATTGGATGCCATGACGTGGACATTGCTATAGAAAGTCCTTGAACCATTCTAAGCACATAGAAAGTGATTCTCTCCCCACCCCCCGTTGGCTAAAAGTGATTAAGGTGTTACCTAACGACGTTGTCATTTGGTTTAGGAATAAATTTTTGAGAAACCCTATACTCATTTGGTTCCAACTAGTGATGGAGTCGAGTTCAAGTGAGATAAACCAACGTTTCTCCTTCTTTTCATAATGGGAGCAATTTCAATCTAATAACATTATTTGGAAGTTTTTGGTATTTCATTATCCCACAAATCTCATCGAATTCATGTATGTGAAAATATTAGTCCTCTTTCTCAGTACCTCTAAACACGGGTAGTATTTGGATGGTTCTCGATTTAAATTCGAAGTTGTGGGTATTATTTTGGGGAAGAACGATACACAATGATTGACTAGACCTATTGGGGTATTGGTAATCCTTTAGGGCTCGGGGTGCTACATCGTCCCCCATTTCATGAAAAATAGAGACTCTTTTGATAAATACGATTTGAGAATTGGTGGATTCCTTACTTAATAATTGACTGGTATTGTCTCAAAACCAATTACACATATACGATGTGCCTCAGTCGATTTTTTTCTTTTTTTATAATTGTTATTAAGGAAAGCAAAAGTAAATAATTTGACTAAAAATCACATAATTCCTAAACTAACACATAGAAATTTGATTTTCTGGTTTAGGTGAGGAAAATTAAAATTTTTAAATCTAATTTTTCTAAGATTAATCGATGACAACACGAGTATCCAAATTAATCTCCCAAATTAGAAGCTCCTACTCTTTGACAAGCTAGAATATAAAAGACGACCAACTACGGTTATCACTTTAAATCCTAATTTTACCTCCAGGTAGGTGGCTTGTACGAAGACGCATTAAACCACTAATCTTAGACAAGTTAAAAAGGAACCCATTTAACAAGTTTTTGTTGGAGTAGCTTTGAATTTTAGCCTTGTAAAGAGTTTTCCTACGAGCCATGTGAACACTCTAGGGGCAACATTTAATTGATTTTAAAATTAAGAGTAATGAATCGGGTTATGAAAATGCTCGGTTAGTTTAGTGATTTTCGGGCCAAGGAAGGATGATTAAATCCCCACCTTATCTTGTAAATGGATTTTGCCCTTAAGTCCAATTTATGCAACGTGCTAATTGAAATATGCAAAAACAAAATTCTCATAATTAGCACACAAAATGTACAACCGACATGGACATTTACGGTCAAATGTTTATGTGGGGTTGAATATTTATTTGACATCGATCGGATGGAAACGACACATACATTTTTGTAGTCTTTGACATCTTGTGCACATGGTAAGATTGCACAAGTATTTTTAGCACTCTCACACTGTTGCTTTCTCTTTTCATCTCTTTTTCGCCTTCTGGTTTTCATATTTATTATTATTATAATTATTTTTTTTTCTATCAATGTTATACTGAAAAAATAACATAAAAAAACTACACAAGCCATAAAGTGCGACTCAAAAATTAAAAATAAGAAATAAAATAACACAACACAAGTACTTGCGGTGCAAATTAACACGAAAAAGAAGAAAATAAAGAATACACAATAACACAAATTAGTTTTTTATTCTGGAAACAAAAATTATGCTATTGGATTGAAAAAATATTTTTAAATTTACAGATTTTTTTTTTATTTTTTAAATTTTTTTAGGGACTAACAATAGAAAAAGTGAAATCTCAAAATTTGCAGAAAATTTTTGGATTTTTCTAATTTTTATGTATCTTTATTAAAAAGCTAGTGATAAAACTACAACTTATTAAGAAAAAAACTTAACTCTGATTTTTTTGACTAATTAAAAAAAAATTCTGAACATTTCACAAAAGGAAAGAAATAATATTTTTTATGAGTTTTTATGTTAACACTAATGAAAAACTAGTCCGAAAGTCAATATGGTATAAAATCGACACAAATCCTCGACAACAGTGCCAAAAACTAGTTGTTAAAGTTAGAAAACTTTTGCAAGTGCACGAGATATTATAATATAACTAGTAAGTACGGGTCGATCCCATGAGAACTTGATCAATTATTATATATTGTCCACTTTCCAACTAGACAAATATGGGTGCAGAATTGGGATGTGGAGATAAAAATAAATAAATAATAGCAAATGAGTGAATAAAAGTATGTAACGAATATGGAAAAGATTACCAGGATTTCATATTCATTTACAGTTTTTACTAGATTATTATTAATTAGTCTAACTCGCATTTTTCTTTTATAATTCAAAATTATATTGATTCTCGTCGTATAAATTTCGAAAGATGAAGACATTAATGTTCAAATCAAATATTTTATATCTTTTGGAGATTGCAAAAATTCATATTCCCTTAAAAAAAATTAAAACTCTATTCTACCATTAAATATCAAACCTAAGCATGAACTATCAAACGACTTAACGTAAGCATAATCCATCAAACATATGCTCACAAAATCAAAGAATATTGATTTTGAAATTAACATCACAAGTTTAAAATATCATTTTCGTGACTATTTTAATGAATATTGAATGTTTAAAATATTTTTAGAATAAGTAGAAAATTTAAGCTACTTAGAACTAATTAAAATATGCACTAAGTAATTATGGTAAATTTAACCTAATCCTAATAATTAATATAAGCTAGCCTCATAATTAAAACACAAAAAATACAAGATGAAATATTAATTCTCATTAATAATCACTTATAAATATTGATGTTCTAATATGTGGATGCCAACATAAAATGCCTCACAAACACTCAAAAATAAAAGTACAAGATATAGTATTTTGGTGTTCCTAAAAATAAACACTCAAAATTACCTCTCTAAAATTATGTGTTTTCGAATGCCCCCTTTCTGCACAATGAGCTCCTTTCAATATATTTGATGTGAGGCCAGAAGACTATTTGGGTATTTTAATAGTAAGTAGGTTGGTTGGTTTGATAGGTTTAATGGTGAATATGCTGGGAGGTTTAATGGGTTTTTGTGAGAAAGAAATAAGAAGGGATAATTAATGGTTTGTGTTTGTGTGGATTATGGGAAGGAAATGAGTTAAGGTTAGTGAGAGAGAAATACCAAAAGTTGTGTGCGATAGTAATGTGGGTTGAAAATAAATGGGAGGGGACATTGGGGACCACATGTTGTGCATGCGAGTTTAGGTGGGTATGTATGGGTGTATATTTATATGATACAAAATTAATTAATACATACATACATATATATATATATATATAGCCACACAAATATTAAAATTCTAAAAATACTCACTTAATGCACATAAAAATATTTATAGAAAAAATAATACGCACGAAGTAACATACATACTAATATAAGACATGTATATACTATTATATATAAAATAATGCACGCATACTTATATATAATATTATAAACACTTATGAAATAGTATAACACACAAAATAATATCATGACACAAACGTATAAAAGTAACACACATTATAGTAATAATACACACACATGGAGTGGTAAAATTTATAATACGGCTTGGGAAAGGTCTTGGAATGGATTTTTGATTCGGTAATTGAGATGTCTCGAGGTAATACACACACATGGAGTGGTAATAATACACATGATTTCTTTGAATTATGACTTTTGAACTCTAAACTTTTCTATTCCGTTCATCTGACCTCCAAACTTTATCAAATAACCAGGGTACAATAAATATGATTAATTCAAATTTAGGCCCATGCAATTTGAGGAAATTACAGAATTACACTCTTTGCATTTTAGCTCCTGAAATTCATAACTTCTTCAGATTAACCCAGAATTCAATCAAATTTCAGAGGAAACTTTATATTGCCTAATAAACATTAAAAATTACTTAAGTTCTCATTATTTTTGATACAACGGGACTAACAAGGCCTAGATTTGGGCGTAAGTAATATAAAATAATGTACTCATCATAGTTCTATGCTTCATTAGTCTCTTACTAAGAGGGAGGCTACTACTATTCATAACCTCATGACGAGAATAGAGAAGTATGAAAAAATTGAAGATGCTGTGGCTTTTAGGCCAAGAAGGTGATCGACCAAAGCAAACCAAAAATGGAAATATGGAAGGAGAGACCAACAGATAAGGGAATTAACAAAATGGAAGCAAAAAGGGAATGGGAACAAGTATCCCGAGGAGGTGTTCAAAGCCACCAGTATAGTTTTCACTGAGGCGATTTATAATATATGTTACAAGATGAAGGGTTGACAGTATTTCAAATGGTCTGAACAAATGCTAGGTGACCCCAAGAAGAGGACGACGATGCTATAATGCACGTACCATAAGGACTAGAGTTTTAAGATTGAGAATTGAAGGCCTTGAAATCTCATCTCAAGGATTTGGCCCATGCTAGGCACCTCAATGAGCTTGTCGAAAATAAGGTTCTAAAAAATGCAGGGTGTGACCGAGGCATGGAGGCCAAGCCTTAAGCCTTAGAAGCCTAGGCGGGCCTTAGGTGCAAAAAGGCGTGAAAAGTCGTTTAGGCCATTTAAAATATATTTTAATATTTTTAACTATGACAAGGCTATTAAAAATACTAAAATGGCACATACCTTAAAAATATGTCTAAATATTTTTAATTTAAAATACAAAAAAATAAAAGAACTCCAGTTTTTTCACTATTTACTTCGCATTTTTTCACGCCTTACCCCAAAAAATGTTTACCATCATTGATCACACCTTAATCCATGCCTAGGTTCAAAACTTGGCATATTTAAAAAGCCTCGCGCCTAGGCGCATTTTTTAGAAACTGGTAAAAAAAGGAGGGTCAGGCATGACCTGTGCGCGTCCAAAGGCTAAATAATATACTGGATGAAGAGATAGACCATGAGTTCATAATGATCCTTGTGTCATTATACCTAAGTCAAATAAAAAATAATGCAATCAAAATGGAGGTGAAGAAACTCACGGTAGTAATGGAGGCTTTAAATTAACCCGACAAGGCCATTACCGGCAAATGTCGATTATCAGAGGAGATTGCCTACTCCAAACACATAATTTTAATCAAGAAAGATTTAATTATAATGAGGACTCTTCATCATGACGCCCTAGTATTTACTCTGAGAGTATCCAACTGATATGTGTATAAGCTTCTAGTGTATCAAGGGAGATCCTCAGAGGTTATATACCTTAAGATAATAATATCAATTTGTGATAAGAAGATCTACAAGAAGCGACTGTGCCTATGGTTAGATTCGTAAGAAGGATCATGGTCGTTATCTCAGTCCGAGCAAGAGGAATATATAAACTCATTGAGTTAATCATGGTGGACATAGATTCCCCTTATAGCTCCATACTTGGTAGAGACTGGTTGCATGCTATGAGGGAAGTGCCTTCCACCTCCCACCAGAAACTGAAGTGTATTACGGAGAAAGGAATAATGAATATCAAGGGGAATTATATATTAGCTCGGCAGTGCTTCATAGCTTCCATCCGATCGAAGAAAGAAAAGAAGAAATAAAAGTTTATGGAACATGCAGAGGGCTTTATGCCCTCAAAGTAACAGTTAAAGTATGGGTGACCTTGTGAAACCAGGGTTGTCCTGGACGATCGAGTCATGGAGCCCCTCCAGGAGGTGGTCTTTTACAACGATCAACTTGAGAAGAAGTTATTCATCGATAACACTCTTACGTGAGAGGAAAAGGAAGAGATTTTTTATTTTTTCAAAAGTAATCAGGATGTTTTTTCTTGGTAACCCTATGGTATATCGGGCATTAACACAGTGGTTATGTGTCACAAGCTTCACATGGACCCTTCACATCCACCTGTGACCCAAAATGCATGCATAATAACCCTCAAGAAGGCGACGATAATAGAGGAAGAAGTGGGGAAACTTTTAGAGGCAGGGTCCATAAAGGAAGTTCAATTCCCCAAGTAGATATCAAATCCTATGGTGGTTAAAAAGAGCGGCAAAAAGTGGAGATTCTGCATAGACTTCACCAACCCGAATAGGGTGTCGATATTCAGAATAAAGAACACAAAGGAAATTTTCAAAGGCTTGTTACAAAGATGTTTATGCATCAATTGGGGGACATTATGGAGGTATACATTAATGATATGCTTGTAAAGAGAAATAAGAAAGAGGATTAGCTTGACCACCTATCCAGGCTTTTTAAAGTCTTACGTTATTAGAAAATTAGGTCGAATTCAACCTTGAGATCTTTTGGGGTGCCATCAGGATATTCCTTGGATACTTGGTCAGCAAAAGGGGGATAGGGGAAAACCCCGATCAGATTGAAGCAATAAGGAACATGCGACCTTTAAACATTATACACGAAGTACAAAATATGACTGGCATGCACGTTACCCTCAATAGGTACATATTAAGATCTTCATAATGGTGCTAACCTTTCTTTCAAATATTGAGGAAGGAAAGTAAGGAGATACATGACGACTAATGTACCTAGGCACTGGAGGAAGTAAATAAGTATTTGAGCTAACCACCACTATTGACGATCCCTAATGAACAAGGACCCTTATAATTGTAAATGGAAGTATCCAATCACGCACTCAACTCAGCCAACAATTGAACTCTAATCCCTCACAAATCCTTTGAGTTTCATATAGTAGGGTCTGTAAAACATTGGTCCATTACCTGTTGAATTTAGTAGCAACATGTTTCTTTTGGTCGCACAAATTACTTCTCTAAATAGGTTGAATGGGAACCACTAGCAAAAATTCAAGATGTTGACATGGCCAGATTTATTTAGGGGAATATCATAACACGTTTTAGCATTCCTTAAATCATCATAATTGACAACAATACAAAGTTTCAGAGCAACCTCTTTTAAAGCTTCTGGACGACCACAAGATTAGGCACTACTACAATTCAGTGGCCTAACCCTAGAGCAACAGGCAATAAGAAGCTTCTAACAAGATAGTACTCGATGAGATAACTAAAAGTTAGAGAAAGTGAATGTCACATAGGTCGACTAGATCCCCCATGTTCTCCGAGCGTACCGAACTACTCCTAGAAGATCGATGGGGGAACCCCCCTTTGCCTTAGCTTATGGGATGTAAGCTGTATTCCACTAGAAATGGGTATGCCTGTAATGCCCCCACCTAGTTTATTGGTTTACCCATGGTTAACCCGGTCCGACCCGCGCGTTAGTTGTGAAGTGCAATGAAACCACCTACATAATATTGCTAGTCAAGTTTATTTAATTAACGTTTCACTTATTTAACATGAAATTTCAATTTATATCAGTCTTCATGAGGGACCCGTAGGAAACGTCCCCAGGATCCAAGCATACAGTGCTAATAATATAAAATAAAAAGAATACTTTCCTGTACAACGCTCTCAAAATACAGAACTGCAGCCAACCTGCTGTAACAGAGACAAGAAAATGAGACGAATGACCAGTGGAAAATTATGACAATGCAATATAGAATCGAACGACAGAAAGGAGACTCTAACACGCTATATCTACGTGAACATAAAATTATCTTATATATACTTGAATGCATGAAACCATTTTTATTCCAAAAATATTACTTACCCTGATTAATTCACCTTAATATTATAAAGGACTCCCTTTTCCTTAACTTGATATTTATTCCTTGATTTAACACATCCGGTTAAATGCTTAAAACAAAAACACTTTATCTAAGGAAAGTCATTTCTTTCACCGAAATTACCCCTTTATTCATACTAATCCACGTTAGTATTTTCATTGAAAATCACCCTTTCAACACACGCAAACACCGTGCTAGAAAAGATTTATTTTTTCTTCGAAAATATTTCATCAACACACCTTTGTGTTAATTATAGGTTAAACCTCCTTAGGTTACTTAACTACCCATTTAGCCAATATGCATTACCGTTCCTTTACTTAATGGACATTAATCAATTTTCACATTTCTTGTCCACTTTTTCCTTTATCGAAATATTTATTAATTCATTCAAGTTAGGTTGTCTTTTCACGTATTCATCTCACAATCTATTTCTTGACATGTTCCAATTTTCATTTTTTTCTCTCAAAATCTTTCAATATCCGCATACTTTAATGGGCTCCACACCGCTGACTATACTACCATATGATTTGGCCAATGATTTTGGGTATTTCACCCCAGGGCTTCGGTGCCTCTTTAATTATCCCGGTGTCATTCGAGTCCTTATTAATGTGTTTTAACATTTTCCAAATGTCCGCATTACTCCACTTTTCATTTACCGATCGAAGCCAAAACCCAGAATTTCACCCCAACTTGTGTTACACTTTAAAATAATCATTTCTTGTCCTTTGTACCCCAACATTGATTTTATCCCGAAAATCAAGTTCTTTTAAGGAACATTTTGTGTAACTCCTTTTATAACATTTTTATTTCATAAAAATGTTCCTCTTTACATAAAATTACGATTTTACCCATTTGTTCCCAAACTTGTCTGTTTCTCCATTTTCCCAAGTGTTCTTTCCTAAAACACCATTAAGTTACCCACACCAACTTCTTAAGTATTTTGAACTCATTAAAAATTCTTTAACACTTTGGGGTAACATAGTTCTCAAGTTGGAAACCCTTTTATTTCATTACTTCTTGGTCTAAGAAATCATTAAATAATAAAGATTACTTTATTAGAAAATACCATTTTCTTTATTAATACATGTAGTCTTGCAACCCTACAGTTATCACATTTATGATAACTTTTTCACACACTTTAAGGACTGATATTTTTATTTTATTTATTTCTTATTCAAACCCAATAAAACCCTAACTAAAATTGTTTAAAAGTTCATCCTCAAAATACTACAAGTTGATATACACGAGAAGATAAATTTTAGGTCCAAAAATCCTATTAAATGGGTCTAACATAAGATTTATTCTAGAAATTTCATAATATGTGCACAGACTTACTTTTTCAAGGCAAAAGACATTTTTATTTCTTCAAAACTTGAATAAAGTGTCCATTTACATAAAATCCCATTTTTTTACAAGAAAACTTTGAAACATTTATTCATAAAATATTCCCAACAAAATAAACATTCTTCCAACATTTTTATTTCATGAAAATGTTTAAACACCAAGTTTTCTTGAAATATATCATTTTTGCTCAAAACCATTGAAACCCATTTTAATACGCATAAGAAATATAATTCTTAAAACACCTATGCATCCTACTCTTACTCTACATACAAGCCCAGTACTAAGAAAATGGAGTCATAAAATTAAGAGTATAATGTTTCCCACCTCAAATGGAGCTCCAAAAATAGTTGGATGAAGAAGAAGGTGATGAAAACCCCCACCTCCTAAGGTGGACTCAAGAAGGTTTCCTAGCTCCACGAAGGTTGCCTCTATAAAATCTCCAAACAAAACCCCCTTCAAACTCCATTAATCTTCTATTCTTATTCCTCTAAACCCCCCAATAATAACTCCAAATTCCTAGCTCTACTCAACAATGGAGGAAACGGGTGTATAAGGCTCATATATGGTGGAATACTTGTAAAATATGGTGGCACAAGATGGAGATATGGTGGTGTAGGGTGATTTGTGGTGGAGGGAGAAGGGAAGTGTCACCACTAACCCCATTAGGATATAATTAACTAAATAGTTCACAAACCCCACTTATTATTTATTTATTTATTTGGTAATACATACTGAAACAACTTCAAGGTTAAAATGCGGAATACTAAAAGTCCAATTGTTTTAAGGAGACATAATTTAAATAGAACTCACATACCATTTAACTTAGTTACAACTAGTACAATGTATAAAACAAAACTAACAAGACCCTACTACTATTTACTCAACCTCCTAGACCTGGCAGTGGCAGCTTCAGAACCTGAAAAATGTAAACATATAAAAAACCATGAGTTTAAAAACTCAGTGAATGTACTACATCTCTATATAGTAAAAGTACTATTTTAACATCTCAACATAAAATATATATCCATCTTTGTGCCAAATTAGGCCATATACATATCCAAAGTTTATAAACAACACATCTCCTGCCCGTAGGCAATAATCATATTCATAGGTTTTAATAGCCTAACATCTCTTGAATTGCATAGCAACTCAACATATCTTGGCTTTTACAAAGTCATAACATCTCAACATCTCATGAATTTTAATAAGCCATATCATCTCAATATATAATACAATCACATCATATCCATAATCAACTCAGTAAGTACACTCACATTGGGTTGTCAACTATGTATTCACGTTTCCCTCGGGTGGAGCTGAACTTGGTTGATTTGACCTTAAACCTGTTAATCCAACTAAATCAGTATTGAATCTCAATCTTAAGTATTCTCCTAATATATCTATGTAACTTTCAATGACTATACAACAACAATATAATTCTACTCAAGTCATATTCCATGAAACATGTGTAAAGATGAAGCAATAGTGTATATGTTGATAAGGCCATGATCATTCAACCCTAGAAACTACCTCGTAAGGAATTTATAACTAAAATCAATTAAACATAAAATTATACTTCTCAATATATATACACATGAAACATGTACTCAAAATACCCTTGGGAAGGAGCAAATAAAAACATTCCTTCAGGGGTTATCCAATATGGCCTCAAATTATTGTTCTCCATATTTAACCATCCCATATTCATAAATTATCCATACACCTGTGTCCAAGCTTGTCAATATGAAAACATATCTGAATATACTTTCCATTACAAGTGACGGTACAATTTTTCAAGCTTCCTAGAGCAAGTTAAGACCATTTATTTACAACTTATTAAATCTGCCCCACAAGCTCCTCTATTATTCCTTCAACTTCCAAGAATTTTCATAATTTTTCTCCACTATAACTGATTAGGCATAAATTCTTCCCATTTATCCCCTTAATTTAGAGGCTATTATCGCTCCGCGTAGTGTAATTCTAGTGGATTTATATCATATCTTTGTTATTGACAAATTCTAATGGGTATATCGAGTTTTGTGTGCTCGTCATCTATTTCGCAGGTATCCAGTGTTGTAATCCGAGTTCCATACCAAAAGATTCCAAGAAACATAAGAAAGAAAGATTTCTGTAAAAAAACTAACAAAAGGGAACCGAACCCAAGAGAACTAAAATGAACCGAATCCATCATGAGAGAAGTTTCTGTAAAGGATGGCAAAACAGAACCGAACCGAAGTGATGAAATAACAAACCAATCCTACTTCTGGAAAAGTTCCTGTAAAGAGTTGAAAATATGGAACCGAATCGAAGATGGCAAATAATGAACCGATCCCATTCTCGAAGAGTTTTCTGTAAAGCCTACAAAAGATGGAACCCATCCGAACCCTTTACCCGGATCGATTCTATTCTCGATTTTCGGACTTATCCACTTGTGAAATTTAGAGTTTTACTTGGTTCAAACTCTTATATTTCATAATTTATAAATTATAACTCCTCCCAAACATGGGAGGAGGATTCTAGGTCATTAAGGAAGCTTTGTAATCCATTTTAGAGGTGAAGAACAACAAACCCAAATTACTTTCAAGTTACTATTCAAGTAAAATAATTCTAATCTCTGTTTAAATCTTTGTTCTAGTTGCTTTTTCATTACTAATTTCATCTTTCTTCATCTTCATTCAGTAGTAAAAATGATTTCTTTTATTCCAAACGTGTTGTTTTCAAGTTTTCATATGTCCGGCTAGATTTAAAAGGTCGGGAAGCATGAACTCAACCTGATGTGTTAGTTGCATGTGTATAAAATTAGTCCTCTAAATGTAATAGTTTAATTACGACCGTATTGCGTAGAAATGCGACAACTGTAGATCTTTGGATCTCGTTTGCTTCAGGGTAACCGAGATGCTTCAGAATGCAATTCGAATGTAACTATCGCAATACCGATTTACTCGGGAGTGCTAAATTCTGGGTCTAATTAATCACTTAAATTTACGATTTGTTTTATACCAAAAATACACTAGGGTTGAGGGATTGTATTCCCATCCTGTTTTATTCATCATATAATTCAAGTTTCAGTTCAATCATCATTAGTATTTTAGGTAATTTAGAATAGTTGCATTCCATTCATACTTAGTTCATCAATTAATTATTTTTAAAAATTGCATATAGTTATAGTTACCTCACCAATAAAATCATCTTTTCCTTTTCTTTGGAGTCAGAGTTAGGATTCTTTCGTCTGTCCAACATCGTTACAATTCCGTTGTCTTATTTCCCTGAGGATCGATACCCAACTTACTGGATTATTACTTGATCGACAGGCTTGCACTTGAGCCTAGAGAGTACACACTTCTGAGACACATTCTTAGTCGCGTCAAGTTTTTGGCGCCATTGCCTGGGTCATAGGTAGATTTAGGATTAAATCAAGTCAATCTCAAACTTTGACCAAAAATTTCAAAAAAATCCCCCCCCCCCCCAAAAAAAAAACATATAAAGTTTAAAAGCACAAAGATATTCCTCATCATATCTCATAAGCATGTTAATGCAAAATTATGAACTCACTCCAACTCCCCATAATACTCCAACCCACATTCACAAAAACCCGTTTGTCGAGTACGACTCTGATAGCCCTCACACTCCTAACGCTCCACAGTTCTGGGTTCCACGTCCCACACCGTCACACTCAATCGCAAATAACACTCCGTTTTCCCTCTTAGGACACACTTCAGAGCATGCCCCGAGCATACCAAGTGAGGATATCGAGTTGTTAAGAGAGAGAAATATGTCACAACACGGTAGTGCAGCCGCCGTTGAAGAAGAGGCACTATACCGCCCTTTGAGATAAATCTTATATCCTGAGCGCACTGTCACTCCGGGATGCATTATACTCCCGTATAATGCAGGGCAATTTCGTTTTAAAAATGGGATGATCCAGATGCTCCCCCACTACAATGGGATGGATTCTGAAAAGCCATATCTCCACATCAGAGAATTTGAGTATGTGTGTGAAACCCTCAATGATCAAACATGCACACAAGAGGTGATCCGCCTCAAACTCTTCCCATTCTCCCTAAAAGATAAAGCTAAGATCTGGCTATGGTTTTTACCTCCAAGATCGATTGCATCCTAGAATGATTTACAATCAAAATTTCTCAAGAAATTCTTTACTCCACATCAAACGAACTCCATCAAGGCTCAAATTCAAACTTTTCGATAATTATAAAATGAGTCATTTGATCGATGCTACGAGCATTTCAATGAGTTAGTTACTTCGTGCCCCCATCATGGATTTGATAAACTGCAAATCATTTTCTTCATCCATAATGGGCTGAACATTAATTCCAAGCAACTCGTTGAAACTATGGGCAGTGGTCCATTTGTCGAATTAGGCGCCCACAATGCTAAGCTCCACTCGAGGTATGTCGTCGAGACTATCCAATCCTGGAATACATCTAGCCCTAATGCTAAAAATTGAACTCGCCAAATGACCACCACTCCATAGGCGTCCGACCTATTTCAAGTAGAGAAAACTTCTATAGTGGATGGTCGACTCGATGTGCTTGAGAGAGGAATGCAACAATTGTTGGAGAAATGTGCAGGAGAACCACTTGGATCAACCCCGAATCACATTAAGAAGGTGTGTGAAATTTGTGAGGTGGGTCATTCAACTGAGGAATGCCTGACTATACCCACCTACAAAGTGATGCTTCAAGAGCAAGTCAGTGGTATAGGAGGATTCAAAGGTAATTTCGGTGCACCGCACAGGAATTCTTACAACCCTTCGTGGAAAAAACCATCCTGGTTTTAGCAATGGGAAACATGCTGTGATGAATCCTAATTCACATGTTGCTCCTCCTCCACCACCGCACTTTCAACAAGCTCCACACATGCAAGGACATGTGCAAGCACCACCACCTCAAGGAGCATATATCCCTCCACCGCGGAGAAATCTCAAGGATACGATAAATTAATTTATCAATAACCAGAATGCATCCAAGGCTAGATATGATCGCATAATCAGTGACATAAATGCAAATATTTCAAAAATGCAATCATCGTGGAGTATCCAAGAGAAGGGCAAGTTCCCTACCCAGGGCCAAATACCGCCCCAAGGTCAAACTAGTGTTACCTCCACTTTAACAGAACATCAAGAGCAATGTCAAGCTGTGACAACTCTTCGTAGTGGGAGAGTTGTTGATTTATTACCTCCCCCACACGGCAAAATCAAAGACAAGGAGATTTCACCCGGCACGAAAGAGACCAAAGATGTCTCCTTAAATGAGAGTGATAAAGAAGACACTAGTGAGCCCGAGGTAGTAGTGAAACCACCCACCGCAGCACCATTTCCTCAAAGGTTGGTTTCTTCCCATAAAGGAAATCCCCGTGATGAAGTGCTAGATGTGCTGAAGCAAGTAAAGCTTAATTTATCTTTCCTCGATGCCATTAAGCAAATTCCATCTTATGCGAAAGTTATCAAGGACTTGTTAACAGTGAAGAGGAAGATGAAGGTAAAGAAAAACGTCTTTCTAGCACAAAACATGAGCTTCATTCTACTTAATGATCTCCCGCCAAAATTAAAAGATCCCGGTGCACCCACCATTTCTTGCATCATTGGAGACAATAAAATTGAAAAAGCCTTAATTGACTTGGGAGCAAGTGTCAATATCCTCCCTTACACCATCTATAGGCAACTTGATATGGGCAACCTGAAGCCCACAACGATCACTCTTCAATTGGCGAATCGAACCGTGAAGGTCCTAAGAGGTGTAGTTGAAGACGTGATCATCCAAGTTGACACTTTTTACTTCCCGGTAGACTTTGTCATTTGGGACACGAAGCCCTCCTTCGCCTTGAGCAATCATGTTCCCATAATTCTTAGGCGCCATTCTTAGCTATGGCTAATGCAATTATCAATACTCGAAATGGGTAGATGCAACTCACTTTTGGGAACATGACCTTAGAGACTAACATCTTCCATATAGCCCAACATACGGGGGGGAGAAGATGATCTTCGCGCAGTGAGCCTAATCGACGAGATCGTAGAGGAGTATTTTGAGGAAAATTATTGTGGAGATGTCCTAGGGACCTGCTTAATGTTTATCCATGAGAGCGAGGAAGGAAGAATGTGGAAACAAAACAGGAGAGAGAGAGAGAGCTAGAGGAGTTGAGCCTAGCATAATTTGAGAGAGAATTCGGACAGGTGGATGAGAGCCTTAACGATGAAGTCCAATCTTTATTGGATTCATGTAGTCACCTAGAAGAAAGCGAATGGAAAGATAAAATTGATGAATTCCTTCTTTGTGACCATCCACCCATACCACTAGAGGTCCCGAAGGCGATTGAGGAGAAAAGTTGTGTTTCGTCCGAAGACCCTGACCCATGCATTCCAAAAATTGAAAGAAACTTAGGTGTTCCCTCTGAGTCGGTGCACACAGGCCATTCTTTGAGTAAGCATCACAGGGACCCCTTTCCGAGTAATCACGACGAGTCTCCCGGTCTTTCCCTTATCTATGGTCGAGGTCCCAACTTGTTCCGATTATTGGTTTACGATATGAAGACGGGAGAGACAAGGAGAGCATTGAACCCCATTCATGGGGTCAGATGAGTTCGTGGAGAGATGAGAGGTTGTCTCACCCCCGACGCGTATGGGGTGATTTTTATTATATTATTGAGTCATATATTAGTGTCATTTAGTGTCATTATGCATTTTAAATATTTATTTGTTTTATTTGTCGCACTTCTAGTTTTGCCTTATTTAGATTTTTTTTCTTTTTGGTTGAGGACAATGCAAAAGTCTAAGTTAGGGGGGTCACAAGTGCGTATTTCTAAAACTTCACAAATTTTCAAAAATGCACAAAAAAAAAATCATAAAAATTTTAAAAACCCAATTTTTTTTTTGTTCAAAATAAATAAAATTTTTAATTTAAATTTTTCGAAAATATCATTAAAAGTCGGTTTAAAGTCTCAAGTGGTAAAATTTAAAATACACAAAGCCGAAATTGACCAAAGATGGAAATTGAGCGAGCATAGGCGACTTAACGAATAAGTGTGGAGATTAACAACCTTGGTGAGATTCGAGCCTTTCATTTTTGTGAAATTTATAAATCAATCCAAGTTAGTTATTAACTTAAAGTTCTTTTCAGCGGTCTAATAAGTCGTCGAGGATCTCAATTCTTTCACTTTGATCGGTTATGGAAAATGAGAAAAGCCCGAAAACTCACTAACGGACATCATAAGAAAAGATTCCAATTCCATATTTCCCGTATATCTCTCTTTTTATCCAATACACCTTTAGCCCGAAAAATTCCTAACCGAGTCCAAAATTACGAAATTGGTTACCGTGTGGAGAGCAAAAACACAAAAAGATAATAAAAGAGACCAAAAATACTAGTTAGAGGCAATGTTCCCATTTTCTTATATTCGTAATCCGATGATGAGATCCGATTACCATATAATTCCGTATTTCTACTTGTATGCGTGAAATTGGTTCCAATACATTTACTCTTATAAATCACGCATATCGAGAGAATAACCACATTCTGAGTGATTCGTTTGTGAGAGCATTCCGTGAGATTTTGAAATCAATACGAACTTTCGGATAAGTAATGTAATGGTCAATCAGTGGAAATTCGCGGTTAAATTTCCAATTTCACACACGCGCACTATGATTTGAGACTCTTGAACATGAATTGATGATGACTATTTTTCAGGAAAAGTTTGAATTATATAATTTTTGTGTATTTTGAGGTTTCTTTGAGTCAAATTTTATGGGTATATTCTCTGCAAACCCTCACGAGACACAACTCGTCCTACTAGGGTAACCTATGGGTTTAAAGGCTTGTTGTATACGCTAAATGCAATCGTGCGCCTGCGAAAGAGGTATCCTATCCCATTCACGAGTTAGACCATGCTTTGATTCTTTTACATTGCTCGGGATGATCAACGTTCTAAGCTGGGGGGGGGGGGGTTGATTAAGCATAAATTCTTCCCATTTATCCCCTTAATTTAGAGGCTATTATTTCTCCACGTAGTGTAATTCAAGTGGATTTATATCATATCTTTGTTAGTGACAAATTCTAATGGTTACATCGAGTTTTGTGTGTTCGTCATCTATTTCGCAGGTATCCAGTGTTGTCATCCGAGTTTCGTACCAAAAGCTTCAAAGAAATACAAGAAAGTAAGATTTCTATAAAAAAAACTAACAAAAGGGAACCGAACCCAAGAGAAATAAAACGAACTCAATCCATCATGAGAGAAGTTTCTGTAAAGGATGGCAAAACAGAACCGAACCGAAGTGATGAAATAACGAACCGATCCTACTTCTGGAAAAATTCCTGTAAGGAGTTGAAAAGAAGGAACCGAACCGAAGCTAGTAAATAACAAACCGATCCCATGCTCGAAGAGTTTTCTGTAAAGGCTACAAAAGATGGAACCGAACCGAACCCTTTACCCGTATCGGTTCTATTCTCGATTTTCTGAACTTATCCACTTGTAAAAATTAGAATTTTACTTTGTTCAAACTCTTGTACTTTGTAATTTATAAATTGTAACTCCTCCCAAACATGGGAGGAGGCTTCTAGGTCATTAATGAAGCTTTGTAATAAATTTTAGAAAAGAAGAACAATAAACCCTAGTTACTTTTAAGTTGCAATTCAAGTAAAATAATTCTAATTTCTATTTCAATCTTTGTTCTAATTGATTTTTCATTACTAATTTCATCTTTATTCATCTTCATTCAGTAGTAAAAATGGTTTCTTTCATTCCAAACTTGTTGTTTTCAAGTTTTCATATGTCCGGCTAGATTTAAAAGGTCGGGATGCATGAACTCAACCTGATATGTTAGTTGCATGTGTATAAAATTAGTCCTCTAAATTTAATAGTTTAAGTACGACCGTATTGCGTAGAAATGCGACAATTGTAGATCTTTGGATCTCATTTGCTTCAGGGTAACCGGGATGCTTCAGAATGCAATTCGAATGTAACTATCGCAATACCGATTTACTCGTCCTCTGATTAAGTATGGTGCGGGCTTCTACCTCATATACGTAATGCTTGGGAGTACTATATTATGGGTCTAATTAATCACTTAAATTTACGATTAGTTTTGTGCCATCAATACAGTAGGGTTTAGGTATTGCATTCCCGTCCTGTTTTCTTCATCATATAATTCAAGTGTCAGTTCAATCATCATTATTATTTTAGGTAATTTAGAATAGTTGCATTCCATTCATACTGTAGTTCATTAATTAATTATTTTCAAAAATTGCATATAGTTGTTGTTACCTCACCAATCAAATAATCTTTTCCTTTTATTTAGAGTTAGAGTTAGGATTCTTTCGTCTGTCCAACGTCATTAAAACTTCGTTGTCCTATTTCCCCGAGGATCGATACCCGACTTATCGAATTATTATTTGAGCGACAGGCTTACACTTGAGCCTAAAGAGTACGTACTTCCGAGACACATTCTTAGTCGGGTCAATAACTTTCCATGATTTTCACCCATTTTCAATACACATACTGAATAATACATATTTAAAGTTTCATAATTTTTTGACTTCATTTGCTATGTCAAAAGCTTGACCAAACTCATGGCATATCGAAATTAAATATCCAAAGAGCAAGTATGTACCAACTTGAAACCATCACCAAGGCCCAACCAAAAGGAGTTAAATTCTATTCGGATATGATGTGAATATATGAGTCTAGTTTAATATCCAATTTGAATTTCTCAATTCCAGTAAGCACACAAAAATATATTCTAGTTTGAATACAAGGGATTTTAATAACAAACAATATGAGCTACATACATCACTTATCTCACATGTGAACAAATACTTATTATCACAAAGGATGATGGAATTTTAATCAATCATTCACGATTTATATACTTTGAAATAAGTATAATATCAGATTAAAACAATATTAATCACATAATTATACCTTGGAAACACTTTAAGTCCCTAGCTTTTCTTGAAATCTTTTCTTCCTTAAACTTCCACTTTCTCTTTCCTCAAGCAAAAAGTCTCCAAAACTGAACCTTGGGTTTTATTTGCTGGAGAAATAGCTTAGAAGAAAAGTTTTAAGTCGGCCAAGGATGCCTTCCATGCCAACCAATCAAATTAAAACATTGGATTACTAAAAGACAATTTACCACTTAAAGGGAATGGACAGATTTGCCCCTTGTTCGTAAATTCAGGCTAGATTGTTACTCGGACATTTGTTTAATGAACCGTTTATTTTGGCGCAAACCTAACTCATATATATACAACTATATATTTTTCACCTTAGTCAATTGTTACATTATAAGGGTCAAAACTAGTCTCCAACAAGAACATTTCTAGCGAAAATAACAAAATCTTGTGTTTGTAAATCAGTCGACATTTCATGATTTATGAAACTAGGATTATACTAAAAATGATCGCTTAACATTAGATATACTAATAACACATTATTCATATCACATAAGGTAAGCATGATTTATATATAATCTATCATAATTATATCCGGGTTGTCACAACTTCCCCCCTTAGAAAATTTCATCCCCGAAATTTAATCTGAATGTCACTTACCAAACAAATGGGGATACTATTTCTTCAAGCTTTCCTCCATTTTCCAAGTTTCCTCTTTAGTTCCATGGCTCATCCACATAACTTTAACTAAGGGAATAACTTTATTCCTTAATACTTGCTCTTTACGATCAATAATTTCCACTGGTTCCTCGATGTATGACAAGTCTTCCTTTAATTCAATAGGTTGAGTTTTCAATTGGTGAGATGGATCTTCCAAATGCTTACGAAGCATCGATACGTGAAGCACATAATGTAAACAATACAATTCTGGAGGTAATGCTAATCTATATGCCAGCGTCCCAATTCTGTCCAACACTTCATATGGTCCAATGTATCTTGGACTTAGTTTCCCCTTTTTTCCAAATCTCATGACACCTATCCATGGTGAAATATGTAGGAATACAAAATCTCCCTTTTAAAATTCTAATGGATACTTCCTCTTATCTGCATACAATTTTTGCCTGCTTTGCACTATCTTTATCCGTTCTCGGATCATTTTAATCTTTTCGGTTGTCATATCTATCAATTTAGGACCTAAGATTTTCCTTTCACCTACTTCATCCCAACATAATGGCTTTCTGCATCTCCTCCCATATAAAGCTTCACAAGGAGCCATACCAATGGTGGACTGATAACTATTATTATACGCGAATTCCATCAATGGCAAATGATCATCCCAACTACATTTGAAGTCAAATACACAGGATTGTAACATGTCTTCTAATATTTGAATTATTCTTTCTGATTGCCCATTGGTTTGTGGATGAAATACAACATTGAACTTCAAACTTGTGCCCAGGACATTCTGTAAATGAGGACAAAACTTAGAAGTGAACGTTGGATCTATATCTAATAATATTGACACTAGTTCCCCATGTAAATGGATAATCTCATCAACGTATATGTATGCATACTTGTCAACAATGTAGGTCATCTTAACTGGAAAGAAATGAGCTGACTTTGTCAATCGGTCTATAATCACCCAAATAAAATCATGACCCTTTGGTGATCGTGGTAATCCTATAACAAAATCCATCGTTATATATCCCTACTTCCATTTCGGAATAGGAAATGACTGCAATAATCCTGTCGGCTTCTGATGTTCCACCTTCACTTGCTGGCATACTAAATATTTAGCTACAAATTCTGCAATCTCACGTTTCATATTATTCCACCAGTAATATTCTTTCAAATCTTTGTACATTTTTGTACCTCCAGTATGCATAGAGTAAAAAGAATTATGTGCCTCTTCTAATATATCCTTCTTTAAGGATGGATCATTCGGTACACAAATTCTATTTTTATAACACAATGATTCATCATTCTTAATTTCAAAGTCACTCTCTTTACCATCCAGGATTTCCCATTTCTTCTTCTCAAGGAATGGATCACTTACTTACAAATTTCGTATGCGTTCTGCTAGTAAAGGCCTCACTGTAACATGTGCAATTAATGCCCTTATTTTAGTTAAGTTCAACTTTACTCCCATCGGTCTTAATTCCATAATATTGCCAACCAGTGCACATTGAATACAAGATAAACTCCCCAATGACTTTCGACTTAGAGCATCTGCAACAACATTGGCCCTCCCGGGATGATGGTGAATGGTACAATCATAGTCTTTAATTAAATCCATCCAATGTCTTTGTCTCAAATTCAAGTCTCTCTATGTATATAAAATTTTCAAACATTGATGGTCAGTGAAAATTTCACACGTCTCTCCATATAAATGATGTCTCCATAATTTCAAGGCAAAAATAATAGCAGCAAGTTCTAAATCATGTGTAGGATAATTACGTTCATGCGTCTTTAACTGTATATATGCATAAGAAATTACCTTTCCATGTTGCATGAAAACACAACCCAGACCTTGATGTGAAGTGTCAGTATAAATCGCAAAACCTTCTCCACTGGATGGAACAGTGAGAACTAGAGATGATACTAGCCTATTTTTCAACTTTTCAAAGCTGTGCTGACATTCATTACTCCACACAAATTTCACTTCCTTTTGGGTTAATTTAGTCAACGGTAAGACTATATATGAAAACCCCTTTATGAATCTTTTATAATATCCAGCCAATCCTAGGAAACTCCTTATATTCGTTACATTTCTTGGTCTTTCCCATTGCACAGTTGCATCTACCTTCTTAGGGTCAACATAAATTCCATCTCCCGAAATAACATGCCCCCAGAAATACTACCTGATTTAACCAAAACTCACATTTGCTAAACTTCGCAAATAATTAACTATCTCGCAAAACTTGCAATACAACTCTTAGATGCTTCTCATGTTCCTCTTGGATAGGTGAGTATAACAAAACATCATCAATAAAGACAATCACAAATGAATCAATGAAAGGATGAAATACTCTATTCATTAAATCCATAAACACCGCAGGAGCATTTGTTAACCCAAATGGTATTACCAAAAATTCATAATGACCATAACGAGAACGGAAAGCTGTCTTAGAAATGTCATAATCTCTCACCCTTAATTGATGATAACCCGATCTCAAATCAATTTTTGAAAACAATTTAGCACCCTATAATTGATCAAACAAATCATCAATACGAGGCAATGGATATTTATTTCGAATAGGTGCCATCTTTCTTCTTCACAAATAATACTAGAGCACCCCATGGTGATACACTGGGTCGAATAAAACCTCTATCTAGCAAATCTTGCAGTTGAACCTTTAACTCCTTTAGTTCCACATGTGACATTATATATGGAGAAATAGAAACTGGAGCTGTACCAGGCACTAAATCAATAGTAAACTCTACCTCTCTGCTAGGTGGCAACCCTGGTAATTCATCTGGGAACACATATGCAAAATCCTTAACTACTGGGATATCTTCTAATTTTTGCAATTCCCTGTTTGTATCCACAATATATGCTAAAAAACCTTGACAACCCTTATTTATCAATTTCCTTGCCCGAAGGGCAAAAATAAGGCAATTTGGAACCACATTTCTTTCCCCAGTAAATTTGAATTCTTCCTCCCCCGGCATATTAAATGTAACCTCCTTACGAAAATAGTCAATCGATGCATGGTAGGAAGATAACCAGTTCATACCCAAGATAATATCAAAATCTCGAATATCTAGTGGAATTAAATCAATAGTCAACTCCCTCTCCCGCCACATACAATACACAATTTTTATACACAAGCTCCACTAACATCACATCCCCTATAGGTGTAGAAATATACAAACCACAATCTAGATAAGAACATGGTCTACCAAAATGCATGGTAAATGATAGTGCTATAAATGAATGAGTATAACCTGGATTAATAAGCACGTAAGCATGTTTGTTCATGACAGAAAATGTACATGTCACCACCTCTGGAGTAGCCTGAGCATCCTATAAAGTCATAGAAAATATTCTTCCCGGAGCCCTGGAACCACTAGCCTTTCCTCTACCTCTTCATCTCCCTATGCCTCCAGGTGCTGGACCTCGACTAGTAGTAGCTGATTGAATCCCTCCTAGCAGCATAGGACAGTTCTTTTTGGTATGACCAATTTGATGACTGTGATAACACTCTACCCCCTTTAACTTGGGACAATCTGGAATGATATAGCCCTCTGCGTTGCAAAAGTAGCATGTAACAGACTTAGACTGCCCATTGTCATTCCCCTGTTGTCTATTTTGTTGGCCCATCAATCCTACACCCCTAAAACTGATTTGTGTTCTATTTTGAATATAATTTCGAGACCCTTTACCGTGCTGAAATCCTCGACTCCCCTGTTTTGAGTATTCCATATTGCCTTCCTTTTGTTGAGATGGATCGAATCTACTCCTCTTTCCCATTTTTACCTATTCTTTATTGCATCATTAACATCTCCTTCAACCATCATAGCTTTGTTAACTAAAGAAGTATAATCCACCATTACAAGTGCAGTGAGTCTAGACTTGATAACCAAATTTAACCCATCCTAAAATCTCGTTCATTTGTCCTCCTCATTGTGTAAGAAACGTAATAAAAGTCGAGACAAAGATATAAATTTAGTTTCATACTCCCTGACCGACATATTCCCCTGAGTCAATGATAAAAATTCTCTCTTTTTTCTTCCGATACATGCGAGGAAAATACTTTTCATATAAGACTTTAATAAAGGAATCCCAAGTAATTACCTCACCTCCCTCCCGAGTAAGCAATAAATGTTTGGACGAATCCCACCAATATTTAGCTTCACCCTTTAACATGAAAGTAGCCAAAATTACCTTCTGCGCGCCATGTACATTCATCACCCCAAAGATAGTTTCTGTGTTTCTAACCCAAGCCTCAACTTTTAAAGGATTTACAAAACCTGAGAATGCCCGGGGGGGGGGGGGGGGGGTCAATTTGATAAACTTCTCATACAGAGTATTCTTCTCCTCTCGTTGTGTTTCCCTTTCTCTTCTGGCCAAAGTCTGCTCCTCCAAGTACTTGTTTTGTTGTTCTTCTATTTGTGACATAAACATGTTTTGTTGTTCTTCCATTAAAGTCATGACACGAGCCATTCTCTTCATATCTGTAAGTTGTTCAGGTGCCCCCTCTACATTATTTGGATTTTGTTGGTTTACTGTATTTGAATACTCCTCATCCATCCTCTCCTGAACATTTACTCCTTCCATATCAAACTATCTGTCATAAACCACGATTACAGAAACAAGAATACAACATTTATTTCAAATATAATTATTAGTATTTCTCACAAGTTTATATAAATGACCCACACCACACTATTTTTACCACTGCCAGAATATAAAAACCAAAAGCTCTGATACCAAGTTGTCACCCCTAACCCCATTAGGATATAATTAACTAAATAATTCACAAACCCCATTTATTATTTATTTATTTATTTATTTAGTAATACACATTGAAACAACTTGAAGGTTAAAATGCGGAATACTAAAAATCCAACCGTTTTAAGGAGACATAATTTAAACAGAACTCACATACCATTTAAATTAATTACAACTAGTACAATGTATAAAACAAAACTAACAAGACCCTACTACTATTTACTCAACCTCCTAGACCTTGCAGTGGCAACTTCAGAACCTGAAAATGTAAACATATAAAACCATGAGTTTAAAAACTCAGTGAATGTACTACATCTCTATATAGTCAAAGTACTATTTTAACATCTCAACATCTCAATATATATCCATCTATGTACCAAATTAGGCCATATACATATCCAGAGTTAATAAACCGCACATATCCTGCCTCTAGGCAATAATCATATCCATAGATTTTAATAACCTAACATCTCCTGAATTGCATAGCAACTCAACATATCTTGACTTTTATAAGGACATAACATCTTAACATATCATGAATTTTAATAATCCATATCATCTCTATATATAATACATACACATCATATCCATAATCAGTAAGTACACTCACATTGTGTTGTCAACTATGTATTCACGTTTCCCTCGGGTGGAGCTGAACTTGGTTGATTTGACCTTACACCTGTTAATCCAACTAAATCAGTACTGAATCTCAATCATAAGTATTCTCTTAATATATCTATGTAACTTTCAATGGCTATAAAACAACAATATAATTCTACTCAAGTCATATTTCATGAAACATGTGTAAAGACGAAACAATGGTATATATGTTGATAAGGTCATGGATATTCTAACCTAGAAACTACCTCGTAAGGAATTTATAACTAAAATAAAGTAAATATAAAAGTATACTTCTCAATATATATACACATGAAATATGTCCTCAAAATACCCTTGGGAAGGAGCAAATAAAAACATTCCTTCACGGGGTATCCAATATGGCCTCAAATTATTGTCCTCCATACTTAACCATCCCATATTCATAAATTGTACATATACAGGTGTCCAAGCTTATCAATATGAAAACACATCTGAATATAATTTCCATTACAAGTGACGTTACTATTTTTCAAGCTTCCTAGAGCAAGTTAAGACCATTTCTTTACAACCTATTAAATTTGCCCCACAAGCTCCTCTATTGTTCCTTCAAATTCCAAGAATTTTCATAATTTTTATCCGACATAACTTTCCATCATTTTTCACCCATTTTCAATACACATACTGAATAATACATATTTAAAGTTTCATAATTGTTTGACTTCATTTTCTATGTCAAAAACTTGACCAAACTCAGGGCATATCGAAATTAAATATCCAAACAACAACTATGTACCAACTTGAAACCATCACCAAGACCCAACCACAAGGAGTTTAATTATATTTTTCAGATATGATATGAATATATTAGTATAGTTTACTATACAATTGGAATTTCTCAATTCCAGTAAGCGCACAAAAATATATGCAAGTTTGAATACAAAGGATTTCAATAACAACCAATACGAGCTACATACACCACTTATCTCACATGTGAACAAATACTTATTATCACAAAAAATGATGGAATTTTAATCAATAATTCATGATTTATATACTATGAAATAAGTATAAAACCAAATTAAAACAATATTAATCACATAATTATACCTTGGAAACACTTTAAGGATTTTCTTGGAATTTTCCCTAGCTTTTCTTGAAATCTTTTCTTCCTTAAACTTCCACTTTCTCTTTCCTCAAGCAAAAACTCTTCAAAACTGAACCTAGGTTTTATTTTCTAGAGAAATATCTTATAAGAATAGTTTTAAGTCAGGCAAGGCTACCTTCCATGCCAACCAATCAAATTAAAACAATTGGTTTACTAAAAGACAATTTACCACTTAAAAGGAAGGGGCAGATTTTCCCCTTGTTGGTAAATTCGGGCTAGCTTCTTACTCGGACATCCGTTTGATGAACCGTTTATTTTTACACAAACCTAACTCATATATATACAACTATATAGTTTTCACATTGAGTCAATTTCTACATTATAAGGGTAAAAAACTAGTCTCCAACAAGAATATTTCTAGCGAAAATAACAAAATCTTGTATTTGTAAATCATTCGACATTTCATGATTTATGAAAGTAGGATTATACTAACAATGATATCTTAACATTAGATATACTAATAACACATTATTCATATCACATAAGGTAAGCATGATTTATATATAATCTATCATAATTATATCTGGGCTGTCACAGGAATCTCCCAAGAGCTAGAGAGAGTGAGAGTGGAAAATGCTGACGGGTCTTGGTGGGGGAAGGACCTCTTCATATCTCTCCTCTTAACACCCAAATAAACCAACATAACCGTATTAAAAATAACCCCAAACACCTAAATCCCATTTTGACCATTGGGTTCACCAGTAGGCGACACGTTCTTGTTCTAACAGTTTTAAATGTGATTTCACTCAAGGGAATTCTGATTTAAAAGATTTCTAGGCAGGTCATTCGAACGAGAACGGGACCTCGTTCGAACGAAATCTCAATCTTATTCAATCTCCCGTCAAAATGACCTTCTAACGAGGTTGGAATCTTATATAGGGACATCTCGTTCTATCCTCCTTAGAACCCAACTTTGAACGACATTAGAATTTTGTTTGAACCAATATTTATTTCTTCTGAACGAGGATGGCGCCTCGTTCGAGTCAACCTTAATTTTGTTTGAATCAATGATTTTTCCTACATATTCAATTTCTCATCATAGCTTCCAATAATTACCAGTAAGGTCACTATAATAATCAAATATAGAGATGAAATTCCATATACTAATAATCCAAATACCAATCATTCCTCATTATTATAAATAACATGGGTGAAGGGTAAAATCCCTGGGGCGCGTATTACATTCTTCCCTCCTTAGGAAATTTCCTCCCCGAAATTATCAATCCTTCAGTTTCTCAAATTACTAGGGTTTATCAATCCTTATTCTATGTCATAGGAATCCTCCAAGACTAAATCATCGAAGTTCTCAATAGATAAAATCACATTATACGCTCTTTCACATTTGTTGTCACCAAAAGTTCAACATGCAACATACTCTAACGCTCACCGTCATGATAACCATCAACGTCACATGACCATCCTCGAGTCTCTACTCACTTGATTATTATTCGCAATGAAATCCTAGGACTAGCTTTGCTAATACCCAAAGCATACCGACGCCTCTACCGTGCAACCCTCTCTAGTGATCGATACTCATCCAAGAGCAAAACGACGTATGCCTAACACCCAGTCCGATTCACCACCAAGAATCATCTCAAATATTAGGAATACACATCTTGAGTTTCCTCAAATTCTCGGGTAACTATGAGCATATAATCTCATATCACAAGTCACTCATCCTGTGAAGTGACACACTACCAAGTCACAATTCGTGCGCCTAACTAACATCCTCCACATGATCTTTCTATAAACACAGGATCAATCTAGGTGTCTAACTATGGAACACATACCTGAGTATTACACCAATCCAATCACTGTAGCAAAATGACACTATGTGCTAAGTTTTCTCAAGTTTTAACATTATACGATGTCCTCAAGTTATCATCTTGCTCTTTATAACTGGAGCCACTGACTGCTATGCCGACCAATAATAAAACTGATAATTCTAAGGTGAATGGATATCATAAGCAATTCAAATGGCCGAAGGCATAACCACCCATACACTGAACTTTGTGTAATAACAAGGATACCTGAGATAAGGGGCGCACCCAGTTACCAAAATGGATTGACCATGCTAGGCCCACCCGCACTCTACTGGGCCAAACCACGTCGTACCATGAGATAATGCAAATCCGATCTACACAATCGTGGGAATACCAATCCTCCATTACCGGAACCAAAAGGGACACAAAAAAATTAAAAGGAATAAACAACCATTCCGAGAAAATTTCACCCGCACGCAAAGGACTATGGTTTAACAAAAGGTGAACCCATTCCACAAACTTAATAGTGTGTGACTCCTCTCGAAGATCCTTATTAAGTACTAACCTAGCCACACATCCCATCTCGAGTTACCAATCGTGACAGATCAGATCACAAACCATCCATCCCCACAAGACAAAATAACATATGAACCTATTTTCCTCCAAAAAGTCAAACACTAGACTTCCCTTAATAGGGGTAAGGCTTACCCTTTTCACCTCCTTGACATAAACAACCCACTTTTGTTGGAAAATGCCTAATGCCTTTGTCAATTCCGACCTTGTCTACCTCTCTAGTGACGTCCATAACCAACCTAATGAACCCAGGTCATTGTCAACATGATCATTCCATGATCATGTACTAAATTCTCCTTTGGATGTACCCCATTAAGCGAAGCATTCACCTTATTATAACTTCTAACTCCACAAAGTCATCACTAAGATTATTTATAGAATCTATCCAAGATGAGCTTATGTGATGGCCACACCGGTTGTCATTAGCATTCTAAGGGTCATAAGTACCACATAAGGCTACATCTCCTATCCGTACCAATTTGGCAAGACTTGCCAAGAATTAGTCTCTACCTTTCTAGGGCTATTATAGCTTATGTTGAGGACACATGCAAATATTCTAATTATTCCTTGATATCCCTCTTGAGTGCCACTTTCAAGTCTCTAGCATGACATAAAAAATCTAAGTCCCGAATACGTTTCCTAGTACTCCTCAGAACCAAGTATTAGATTGCATCCACTTGTATTTCTATGACACCCAACCATCACGCCCACTCACGACACAAGCTTCCAATATCTCATTGAAGGTTACCTCATCCATTCGTACCAATTCAAATGACAATACTTGGCACGTGCATTATTTGACTCTTTTTAAACCTTAACCAACATCCTCAGATCATCACATGATTTTCAACACCACTATTACTGGGATGCTAATACTTCATGAAACTAAATTTGATTCATTCCCTAGGGACTTCAAGCATACTCCATGCAAAAGTCCTCAAGGCCCGATAATATTTGTTCACATATATGACTCTCTCATCATAGATGCGCTCTACAAATCTCTTAATACCCACATCATGATTACTAGGTGATCACAAGGATACTAGTCCACAAGTCTCTACATATGGAACACCTTAACCATTGAATACCTTAAGATGTCACCACAAGTCTATTTCTATTCCCAATGACACCACACACAATTAGTCCTACGAACACTCCAAGATGCCCTTGAACCATACTCACACTAGGATTACCTCGCATCCAACCATTACTTAGGCTGATAAACGGGCCATGACACTTAGATAATGATCTTATCTCCCTTCCAAATGGCTATGGCCATAAGCCACGTACCAGACCGTAGACTAACACTAATAAGGACTTTGGCAGGATATGGCACTTCATATACAACCTATAAGCCTTTAGGTTTACATCACCGACATAACTAGGGATTATATTCATGAAAATTGCATCATATCTCTTAAGACCCTAAAATGGAAGAGTATTTATAGTTCACTCATAAGTCTCCTTAACCATCATTGTTGCATACATAAAAACTTATCACAATTTTCCCGTAATCTCATCATACCTTACGAGGTATAACTTTCAATCATCAGCCACCAAGACACTTACTTATAACAATAGTATCTTACCGACTCAGATCGATTACACATTCCCAAGTGTTGACCAACACGGTTCCTCATGTCTATCTAATCATCAATCATTTATGACATGACACTAACCAAGGGGTCGAGTTCACCTAATCATATCATCGTTACTAACTACCCAAAAGTACCTAATCAAGGAACTTAACTCATCCTCATCACCAATCAATACTTCTTAGTCATGATGCTCTAGTCACCTAATCTCCATGGTTGACTTTACGTAATCCATGTCCCTAACTCATTGGATGTAATTTATCTATATTATCACCTCAACATACATCTCACATCATCAAGGGTTGACACACAAGCACCTCACACTGAAAACCATGGTGTTGCCACTATTAGCTAACATAGACACTCGTAAATTTCTAACATATCTAAATAAGAAGTGAGAAAGCGATTAATGACAACTAACTTGGTTGTATGACACTTAGCAATGAATCGGATGCCATGCTAATCTCTTTGGCTCTACCCTCAAGAACACGAATTGAAACTATCACTAATCTAGAGTGATCGGACCAAAATAAACACCGACATTGAAAGATCCACTACTGAACTCACCACATCACTCCCGAAAGGAATATTGAACCTCGATCTGATACCATTTGTAATGCCCAACCCGAATATATGGGTTACCTGTGGTCAACCCTGTCCGACCCGAGCATAGGTGTGAAGTGAAATGAAACAACCAACATAATTTTGCTAGTTTAGTTTTATATAATTAACGTTTCACTTGTTTAGGATGCAATTTCAATTTAAATCAAGCTACATGAAGGACCCGTGGGAAGTGTCCTCAAAATCCAAGCATATAGAGCTACTAACATAAAATAAACATAATACTTACCTGTACAATGCTCTCAAAATACAAAACCACACCCAACCCATCGTAACAAAGACAGGGGAATGAGCCAAAATGACCAGTGGGAAATTACAATAATGCAATATAGAATCGAACGACAGAAAGGAGACTTCAATACATTATATCTATGTGCCCATGAAATTACCTTATATATATATTTTATTCTACAAATGTTACTTACCCTAATTAATTAACCTTAATCTTATTAAGAACTCCCTTTCTTTAACTTGACATTTATTCCATGATTTAACACATCCGCTTAAACACTTACACCAAATACACTTTGTTTAAGGAAAATCATTTCTTTCACCGAAATTACCCCTTTATTCATACCAAACCATGTTGGTATTTTAATGGAAAATCACTCTTTGAACACACCGAAACACCGTGTTAGAAAATACTTATTTTTCTTTTGAAAACCTTTCATAAACATACCCTTGTGTTAATTATGGGTCTTTAGGTTGCTTAACGACCCATTTAGCTAATAAGCATTACCATTCCTTTACTTTATGGACATTAATAAATTTTCACATTTCTTGTCCACTTTATCCTTTACTGGAACATTTATTAATTAATTCAAGTTAGGTTGCCTTTTTACATATTCATCACATAACCCATTTCTTTACATGTTCCATTTTTCATTATATTTTTCTCATAATATTCTGATATCCCCATACTTTAACGGGCTCCAAACCATTAGCTATGCTACCATACACTCTGGTCAGTGATTTTGGGTCTTTCACCCTAGGGCTTCAGGCCCGCCCTTCTTAATTATTCTCGTATCATCCAAGTCCTTATTAATGTGTTTTAACAATTTATTAATGTCCACATTATTCCACTTTTTCTTTACCGGTCGAAGCCAAAACTCAGGATTTTCACCCTAACTTGTGTTACACTTTAAAATAATCATTTCTTGTCCATTGGACCCTTACATTGATTTAATCCCTAAAATAAAGTTCATTTAGGACCATTTTGTGTAACACCTTTCCCAATATTATTATTTCATAATAATGTTCCACTTTACATAAAATTACCATTTTACCCATTTGTTTCCAAACTTGTCATTTTCTCCATTTTTCACAAATGTTATTTTTTAAAACATCATAAAATTACACACACTAACTTATTAAGTGTTTTTAACTCATTAATACTCCTTTAACACTTTGGAGTAACTTACTTCTCAAGTTGGAAACCCTTTGATTTCATTACTTCTTTCTGTAAGAAATCATTAAACATTTAAACATTACTTTATAAGAAAGTACCATTTTCTTTATTAATACATGTAGTCTTGCAACTATACACGTATCACATTTACGATACCGTTTCCACACATTATAAGCACCAAAATTTCTATTTTCTTTATTTTATATTTAAACCCAATAAAGCTATCACTAAACTTGTTTAAAAGTCCATCTTCAAAATAATACAAGTTGATATACATGAGAAGATGTATTTTAGTTCCAAAATCATATTAAATGGGCCTAACGTATGATTTATTTTAGAAATTTCATAATGTTTGCACAAACATAATTTTTCAAGGCAGAAGACATTTTTATTTCTTCAAAACTTGAATAAAATGTCCATTTACATAAAATTCCAATTTTTCACAAGAAAACATTGAAACATTTATTCATAAAATATTCTTAACAAAATAAACACTCTTCCATTATTTTTATTCCATAAAAATGTTTAAACACCAAGTTTTCTTGAAATATATCATTTTTCCTCAAAACCATTGAAACCCATTTTCACAACTTATAATAAATATCATTATTAAATCACATATGCTTCCTACTCTTAAGCTTTACATGCAAGACCAATACTAAGAAAATGGAGTCATAAACTTAAGAGTAGAAAATTGGTTGGATGAAGAAGAAGGTGATGGCAGCCCCCCACCTCCTAAGGTGGCCTCAAGGAGGTTGTAAAGATCCAAAAAAGCTTGCCTCCATGAAATCTTCAAGAAACCCTCCTTCAAAATCCATTGATATTCTATTCTTCTTCCTAAAAATCCCCCAGCTATAACTCCAAATTCATCATTCTACTCTAAATTTTTGGAAATGGGTGTATAAGGATCATATATGGTGGAATATCTATAAAATATGGTGGAACAAGGTGGAGAGATGGTGGTGTAGGGTGGTTTGTGATGATGGGAGAAAATAAGCTCCCAAGAGATAGATATATATAGAGAGAGGAAAATACTGATGGGTTTTGGTGGGGGAAGGACCTCCCCACCTCTCTCCTCTTAATACCTAAATATACACACATAACCCTGTTAAAAATAACCCCAAACACCTAAATCCATTGTTGACTATCTTTGTTCACCAGGAGGGGACATGTCATTGATCTAACGGTCCACAATGTGATAGCACAGAAGGTCATTCCAATTGAAAAGATTCCTGGGCAGGTCGTTCGAACAAGAATGGGACGTCATTGGAAAGTGATCTTAATCTCGTTCGATCTCCCATCGAATGATCTTCTAACGAGGTTGGAATCTTTTAGAGGAACATGCTGTTCGACCCTCGTTAGAACCCACCTTCGAACGACATTAGAATTTCATTTGAACCAACATCTATCTCGTTCGAATGGTGCCTTGTTCGAACTAACCTTAATTTCGATTGAACCACTGATTTTTCCTAAATATTTAATTTCTCCTCATAGCTTCCAATAATTACCATCAAGGTAACGAGAATAATCAAATATGGATATAAAAGCCCACATACTAATGATTTAAATCCCAATAATACCTCATGATTATAAATAACACGGGTGAAGGGTAAAATCTTGAGGGCTGGTATTACACTGTTGACCATGAAGTCCTCCATGGTCGACCTAGGTCTCAATATCATAGCTGATATTGACCTAGTATATGAAGGGAGAGAGTTTGCCCTTATAAATATTGTGTCTTACGAGCAACATTTGGCTGAGAAGTATAATAGGAAATTCAAGGGAAGGATCTTCAAGGTGGGGGACTACGTTGAAAGAAGATTGTTGGCATTGCAAAGAATCCCTCAAAGGGAAAGCTTAGGCCTAGTTGGGAAGGTCCATTCATAGTTTTTAGAGAGGACCTAAAGGGAGATTACCTCTTAGAAATAATAGAGGGCAAGGAAGTTCCTCAATCATGTAACATAAACAACCTTAAGAAGTTTGACTTTTAGTTTAAATTCATTTCTATTTTGAATTTCTTTTTAGACATTTTGTCATCTTTATTGTAAATTTTTGTTTATCAAAATTTTAGTTTAAAATTCTATTTCAGAACTTATTCTTATATCAATTTCAATTGTTTTGAAGTGGCAGTCAATGAGTGTTTAGTAAAGAATAGTGATTATCGAACGAATTTTGTTTCATGTTTTATTTACTAGCCATATGTTTGTCTTTTTTAAATTTCTTCTATAATACTGATTGACTAGTTGACCAAGGACCAAAATTTGATCCCTGACCAGGGACACTTCTTTGAAATGTCTTCTCTTAGATTGATTGGTTGGCCGACTAATGACCGATCGAGAAATTAATTGTTTTATTTTTTTTAACAAAACATACGAGATCCTTCATAGAAAATAAAAAGTCCTACAGGGAAACCTTAGTCACCTAGTTCCAATTTGGTCAAAAAAATTCTAATTGAGAGATGACCCCACAAAAGTTGCATTCTTGCTTTTCAGGCCTTGGCCTAAGGTTTACGGTGAAGAAATCGCCTAAAAGGTAAGCCCAATGACCACACAACTTAAGGGAAATATTTATTTTAAATTTCCATTAATACTCAAAAGATATTATAAGGAAATTAGATTTATGAATGATTTATAAAAAAATGTGATTACCAATAGGTTACTTGAGTACTAGTGTGACAACCCGAATATAATTATGATAAATTATGTTTAAATCATGATTAGCATATGTGACATGGATAATATTTTATTAGTATATATAATGTTAAGTCATTATGTTTAGTCTAATCCTACCTTCGTAAAGCATGAAATATCGAATTAGTTACAAATGTGAAATTTTGAAGTTTTCGATAGAAATGTTCATATTTAAGACTAGTTTTGACTTTTATGACATAACAATTGACTTGAGGTGAAAACTAGATAGTTGTATACAAGTGATTTATGGTTTTAACACAACAAACGGTGTGTGAAATGGAGGTCCGAGTAAGAAGTTATAGTGAAATTACTAACGAAGGGCAAATCTGTCCATTCGTTTAAGTGGTAATTTGTCCTTTATGCCCAATAAGTGTCTTAAATTGATTGGTTGGGGGTGGAGGTTGGTTTGGACGACTTAAACCCTTTAGATATCCTCCTTTATTCAGAAAACTCAGTTTGGGAGAGTTTTAGGTTGAGGAAAAACAATTGTGAGGGTTAGGAAGAAGAAAGTGAGGAGAAACATTCAGAAAAATTCATAGAAAATTACGTAAAATCCCCTAAGCTGATTCCACCCATGAATCTTGTTATTTTTCTTGTATTTATGATTTATATGATATAAATCCTTGATTAGTTATTTAGCTTTCATGATTGGATGCATATGTATGTATATATGCGAGTTTAAACAAAGTTGAATGTGTAAACCCTTAAATTTCTTTGTTTAGTAATTTTGTTTATTCAAACTTCCATATCTTTTTGTATGATTACTAAAATTGATTGATTCCAGTTGGAAGTTAACAGATACCCATATATTCATAACATGTCCGAAAATCATGTAAAAATATCAAGAAATGAATCTTGGGCGATGATTTGAAGACCGGGTATGAAATCTGCCCCCAAAGAGTAAATATGTATACCATATGTTTGATGTTTTGCTTGACATAGAAAATGAACTCTGAAAATTATGAAATTTGAACCTTGTATTACGAAATATGTTTTCTGAAATGTGGTGAAATATTATAGAAATTTATGATGTATAAAAATTATGAAAATTCTTGGAAGATGACTGAACAACAGATAAGCCTATAGGGCGGATTTGCTATGTGGTAAAGAAATGGACATATCTTGCTCTAGAAAACTCAGAATGATGTGTCATCTTTTGTGTTGGAAACCTAATATGATAATGATTAGATTACCAAGAATAATGAAAGTAGGTTTGGGCTGTAATTTTAATATATTAGATGTCATTACCTGAGTCTAGATGGGACTTTATTTATAATGAATGATTTGAATTGAATCATATGATTCTTATGAATTGAGTTATGTTGAAGTTGTTATTTGAATTGTTAAAATTCTTATGATGATACTAATATTGTAAGAATGATAGGAAAAGAAGAAGAACCGACTGAACAAGAGCCAGATAAAGGAAAAGGGAAAGCTTGTTAAATTTCCAAGGTGAGTGTACTTATGATTGTTTCATATATACATATATATGAATATAGCTCTAAGAGAAGGATTTGTTTGAATACTTCGGAATTCAAGATTTGTTTGGATATTCAAATATCCAGGATTGTTTGGGTCTTATGATCCAGGATTTGTTATTGCCAATGGGCAGAATTATTTGGGTCTTATGATCCAGGATTTGATATTGCCAATAGGCAGAATTATTTGGTTCTTATGATCCATGATTTGTTATTGCCAATGGGCAGGATTTTTATATCCACATATTCGATAAATAATTATCATTCCATTGCAAGGAATGAGTACCTCACTAAGCTTAATGCTTACGTTTTATATTTTAACAATTTCAGGTTTGTACGCTGCCAGCTAGGATACTATATGACCGGTAACTTTGAGAGTTGCAGCGTTAGAAGAGCTGGGGTTTAAATATGGGGATTTTATCATCGCCGCACTAAAGATTTTAATATACCCACACATTGTATATATTGAGTTATCATGGATTGAGTTGATCATAGTTAATCATAGTATTGTATAATCTCTAATTATGACTTTGATATTGGCTTTGTTATGGCACAAGAACAATATTATGTTCATTATGCAGAAAATATTGATAAATGAATTAAATTTCCAATGGGCTCAAGATTATTATCAAATTATTCTAATAACAAATTATTAGTATGGATATTGGATTTGGGGTGTGACAATTAGTGGTATCAGAGCATCTAGGTTATTAATTCTGGACGTGTGTGATGATTAAATGGAAGTCATTGAGTTATTTAATATTTATGAATATTTTTTTGTACTAACCAATAGTTTAGTATTATAAACTGTTTATATTGGTTATTAGAACTTTGTTATATTACAGATAATTCCGGATGGAACCTGGTAATGGACAACATAGAGAAGATGGAGTGGCTTCTCGTACAAAAAATACTGAAGTAGAGCAGTGTGTTGCTGGAAGGGCTAGAGAGCAAGAGCAGCCTACAGAGATGCAAATAATGACACAGGTAATGATGAGGATGGCAAAGAAAAAAGAAAGAAATATGGCACAAATGGCAGAACAATAGGCTAGATATCTAGAATCAAAGACTGTGGCCAGGATTGAGAAAGAGGCAAGGAAAGAAATTAAAGATTCCATGCATGAGAAGTTTTTGAAGTTGAATCCTCCAGAATATTCAGGGTCAGTTAAACCTAAAGAAGCTGAGATATGGGTCAGATATCTAGAAACTATCTTTACAGTTATGAAGGTTCCAGATAACTATCTTTAACCTAAAGAAGCTGAGATATGGGTCAGATATCTAGAAACTATCTTTACAGTTATGAAGGTTCCAGATAACTAGAAAGTGAATCTAGCTGTGTTTAAGCTGAAAGGAGAGGCCAAATATTGGTGGGAAGCCAACAACCAATTGGTGCCAGGATAGAAGGTACTGATGTTATTACTTGGGATAAATTTATTAAAGCTTTGTATGTTAAGTATTTTCCTAAAGTTTATAGGAGGGAGAAGCTGAGGGAATTTATAACTGTGAGGGAGTATGAGGCTAAATTTACTGCTTTGTCTAGATTTTCTACTAAATATCTGGAGAATGAAGAAGATAAATGTTAACGCAAAAATTCTCCATCTACGAGGACCAATCAGAAAAGGACACATGTCATTCTACGTGGCAATATTCGACACCCAGGAGAGTTGGTCGGCATCCGAGGAGTATTAGTCGGCACCCGAGGAGAGTTGGTCAGTACCCGAGGAGAATTAGTCGGCACCCAAGGAGAGTTGGTCGGCACCCGAGGAGAGTTAGTCGGCACCCGAGGAGAGTTGGTCGATCAAAGGATAACTATGCATTTAATGTGCATTAATGAAGATGACAGCGCATTTAATGAGCCTTAATGTACATTTATACTGTATTAATAGATGACAACACATAGCATACCAAGCAATTCAACAATTAGATTCATTGAATGTAGACATAAATGTCTACATACAATGAATCTCTTTATCTACCATCACTATAAATACATGTATCCCCTTAGCGAAAAGGGAGGAGATCCGGGGGAACCTAGAAAACCATACACAAGATACAATCCTTTCTCTCTCTACACCCTATGGTGCTATTGTAAACCCCTGGGAATAAAATAACAGTGGACGTAGGCTTTATTCATAGCCGAACCACTTTAAAAATCTTTGTCTCTCATGTGCTTGATTGGATTGCTTTCATCTATTTATCTGTGATCATAAAAATGGGATTCGGTCCAGTTTTTTGCATCAAAAAATTGACGCCATTTGTGGGAACGTGTTACAAGCATTGTTCTCCATCAAAAGCTAAGTTTTTATTTTCTCTACGTATAATCAATTATACATACATCTGTTGATTCAATCATGATTTTTATGTTTATATACATAAATTAATTGTCCAATTTTTATCTGCAAAATATTGCATATCATGATTTTAAAATCATAACTGTTAGATTAATTCTTATTTAGAAATCTGAAAAATAATGGATTTCATAAATCATAACTTTTTGCTTGATTCTCAAGTTTCAATTTTATATCATGGAATAAATATTTTAAATGATTACATATACCAATATATATGACGGTGGTAAGATTTGATAATTTTCATTATAAATTTTGTAAGATCTTTGATGTCTATTCAAATTCCCGTCATAATTTTAATCAGAGAATGGGAAAAGTTAAAATCAAGAACAATTTCTCTCTCGATAATCACAATTCTGACCCAGATCTGCTTTAAAAGTTCTCATCAATTTGATTCATAAAAAAATAATATATATATATGTTTATATTCAGTGTTAGACAATTTTCATCATGAATGTTAAGCATCTATGGCTCTTCTTGAAAATGTTCTGGGTAAACACGTTTATGTAATGAGTTACATCAAGGAAAAAGATTTGACATATGTTGATTCACATATTTCACATCTTCTACAAGGGAGTAAAAATTCAAAACCATTCTTTTTCCTCTTGGATATTGATAATATTTTCTCTTAGATCTGATGATTTCTATTGGTTATCTCTTAGATCTAAGAATTTTGATTTGATACGATTTATTAATTCTGATAAAGATTGATTTATTGGTTCGATGATTGATTTTTGTTATAATTTTCGTAATGATTTTTATCATCCACCGTATTTTTTATCTCCACAAATGGAAAATAGGAAGGAAACCCAAAATAACCTTCTTTCTCCTGAAAAATCTTTACCCACTTTCGTAAAGAAGATGAAAAATGAACAGTCGCTCAAGAAAGGGCAATGGAGAAACTTTCCCAGGAAGATGAAGAAATTTTGGATTTATTAAATTCATATCAATCATTTTGACCTCAACCGTCTACATCAACAAAAATAATGAAACTGGGCGGCATAAAAAAAATAACCGGATGATCATCCACCTCACAACTTGGTTCGGTTTCAGATAAACAAAAAATTTCAATCCCATGATTATATTACTCTCCGATTCAAAGTCTTCTTGACTTGGGCTCAAAGGTCTCATGAATCTGCAACTACTGTTTAGCATCAATTGTGTGAGGATGAAAAATCCAGAAGAAGGTCGCCGGATGAGTATTTCTGGTCGGTGAAAAACTATGTGAATTTTTTCTCTACTTAATCGGAATAAAGAAGTAATCTCCTCGATATATCTCATTGACAAGTATTGTTGGTCGACAACATTTTTGTTGGTCGGAACCATCTAATGTTGGTCGGCGACATCTGGTTGTTACCCGACCAAAATTTGTTTACCAGACCATTTTTGTTGGTCGGTGGTAGGGTGTGAAGATCCATCAGCAACATTGGAGTAGATCGGCAACACCTCGGTGGTTGTTTCAAAACAAGAACATCTAGTCGACATCTACTTTTGATAACAAAGAAATAGTTGGTCAAAACTTAAAAGGCCAAAGTTGGTCGAAAATAAGTTTTAGCCAAAACAAAGGCTTCTTGATCGTATGTACATGGTCGGCAGATCAAAACGAAGGCATCCCAACACTGACGTCACATGATGCTGGTCGGCGATACCACTGGTCAGAGATGGTTATCACCTATTGACGAGGAATGCTGGAATGGAGAGATGACAAATTTATTTGCCCAGATTATTAATTTTGACAAAGTCAAAATTACTACCATTGCTACCTATTTATTTTTCTCACACTTCTCTAACAAAATAAATGTTTTAAAATTAAATAAAATATATCCCTGAACTTTATCTTAGAATAAATTTTTCGATCCCATATTTGAGCATTTATTTAAAAATAAAATTATTTTATAAAAAGCCCAAATCAAACCGTATGATATCTGGTTGATAAAAAATTGCTCACATTGAGACACATTTGGCACAAAACATTTTATTTCATATTTTGAAATTTTTATTGCCTTATGTCCGAGCTGATACATATTATATGATATTTAGCTGAAAAATTTTGGTAATGATAATTTCTATGAGAATCAATCTCAACAGGTGTTCGAGCAACTTATTAAATGCCGCATGTACAAGATTCACCCCCAACAGTTATCCTTTTATCATGTACTATACATCAAGAGGAGCTCCACGACTTACTATTTGTTAGTCGATGTCATCTATTTCTACTCGGCAGTTCTCATACACTTGGTCGACATCAAGTCGAAAACAATCCTCCACCGAATTTCAGTTTACCAATTCCAGTCATCAACAAAGAACGGTTGAAAAACTTCTGGCATAGGTCGGCTGTAAAAGGTCGGGGCACCTCATAATTGTAAGTATGGCCGAATGATTATTGGAGAGCAGGTCGGCAACCAGTACTACAACAATAAACATCACCAACACCAATTGTGTTGGTCCACTATATATAGCTAGTCGAAAAAATCAAATGTTGGTCGGAGGCATTTCATTGTGATTGGTGATGGATATTATGCAATTTGAGGAGTTCCCGAGCTCCCATTCGTTGATCGGCTACATCTATTTTTACTCATATGTACTAATTGTTGGTCGGCGTGTATATAGTTGGTCGAGAAAATCAATTCTTGATCGGCGACATCTCAGTCTCGTTCGTAGGGTTCAATTTACTGGTCGACAACTATCCAACCATCCACTTCTTGGTCAGCGACACCTGATGTTGTTCGGTGACCATCCAACAGCTGGTCTGTAATATCAATGCATCATTTTTGTTGATCGGCGAATCGCTCTGCTGGTCGGGGACCATTTGCTTCTTGGTCGTCATCATGTATTTTGCAACTTGAGACGTCCATCCCCCAAAAATATTTTTAAAACCAACTTATTTTTGGTCTTTTACTTAAAATTAAAATGCCTAGCATTTTTTATAAAAATCTGCCCACATGACACATTTGGCACAGAACATATTATTTCATATTTTGAAATTTTTATGCTGATACACATCACATATTATTTGGCTAAATAATTATTCTCATGACAATAATTATTTGATCTAGTCTCGACAGGTGCTCGGGCATCTTATTAAAATTTCATAGGGACGAGATTCAATCCCGATGAAAGCTCTTGTAAACCTCTGGAAACTAGTATTGCTCGACATCAGACAATTTTGCCTCGACATATCAGCCAACATATATTATTTCATTTTTTGAAATTAATATATTTATTTGTCGAGCATATACCTATCATATATTTATTGAATGATTAAATTATTCTCATGATTAATCAATTCAGCCTACACATATGGTAGAGCAAGATATTAATTTTTACAGGTACAAGACTCAACGCTAACGAATGCTCGGAAACAATCTGGAAACTATTATCATTTCACCTCAGCGAGGCATTATATATTTTATTATTTCTCGGAGATATCGGCTCACGCACAAATTATTTTATATATCCCTTGGGATTTATATTGTATATTCATCTCAACACAAACTCGATGAGATATTCATATTCAGCTCCGAGGAAGAACTATAACGTTTATTATATTTCACCCCCAACAGATGGTTGGTCGGGGTAATTCTTATCTATATTCAGGCCCGGTAAAGTACTCGACCATTTTCTTATATTCAGGAAAATATCATTCTTATTCGGCATTATGCAATGTTGCCTCGATAGATCAGCAAGACAGTTTATTATTATTCTAAATCATTCTTTATGTCTATGCATATTTATATTATATTATTCCCAACAATCTGTTGGTCAGCTCCGAGGAGGTCTCCAGCATTTATATTATCTTATTCCCAAAAATCTGTTGGTCAGCTCCGAGGAGGTCTCCAGCATTTATTATATCTTATTCCCAACAATCTGTTGGTCAGCTCCGAGGAGGTCTCCAGCATTTATTATATCTTATTCCCAACAATCTGTTGGTCAGCTCCGAGGAAGTCTCCAACATTTATTATATCTTATTCCCAACAATCTGTTGGTCAGCTCCGAGCAGGTCTCCAGCATTTATTATATCTTATTCCCAATAATCTTTTGGTCAGCTCCGAGGAGGTCTCCAGCATTTATTATATCTTATTCCCAACAATCTGTTGGTCAGCTCTGAGGAAGTCTCTAGCATTTATTATATCTTATTCCCAACAATTTGTTGGTCAACTCCGAGGAAGTCTCTATCATTTATTATCAAAAATATATTCCCAAAAATGCCAACTAATGTTGGTTGGGAAGAAAATCTATTCCTAAAAATGCCCAACTAAGGTTGGTTAGGAAGTAAATCTATTCCAAAAAATGCCAACTAAGGTTGGTTAGGAAGTAAATCTATTCCCAAAAATGCCAACTAAGGTTGGTTGGGAAGTAAATCTATTCCCAAAAATGTCACCTTAGGTTGGTCGGAAATAAGAAGCTGTCAACTACAGTTGGTCGGAAACATTTTATTTAAACAAAGTATGAGTATGTGAAAGCGATCAAGCAAAAAGCATTCAAAGTTCACATTCCACACTTGGGGGCTTCTATTACAGATATATTTGTTCATTTGGTGGAACATTCTTATAACATCATGCAGTCAAGCATCAAATTCAACTCCACAAACTCACACGGTCGGGGCCCCGACCAATCATCATTCAGGAGTTTTTTTTCTTGCTCAGGAATTATTTTTGATATTGAAGTTCAGGAGGCATATTCAGGAGTTATTATGCACATACTATTGAAGCTCAGAAGTCAAATTCAGCATCTACAGCACTGAGATCTTTACTACTACTGTCCCGACCAACATTGAAGAAGAAGTTGTATGAAAATGTTTCGAAGTCCACCACTAGCTTGGTACTAATCAGATTGAAGAGTTGGGTTCAAAAGCTAGTATGTTACTCGACAAAGTATTCAGAGGATCATAAATCAGAAGAATCAAGCACGTGAAGTTAGCACTCAGTTGCTTGGCACAGGAGGGAGTTGGTCGGCTAGCAAACCAATCTACTTGAAGATTATGACAAGCTACAAGCTGCATACTATGGCATGGCTGCATCCAAATTCCCAGGGGTGATACATAGCACACGGAGTTCCTCAAAAGAAAGATTAGCAAGCATCGATCAGCCTGCATCATATGTCGTCCAGGTTATAATGCACTTTATGTTGAACAAATCAAGAAGGTAGATCAAGAATTTCACGAGCACCGAGCAACACTGCAGAATAAATACTCCATCCTTTCAAGTAAACCATCAAGCATGGAGCATTGGGGGCTTCTGTTAATGCAAAAATTCTCCATCTACTAGGACCAATCAGAAAAGGACACATGTCATCCTACGTGGCAATATTCGACACCCAGGAGAGTTGGTCGGCATCCGAGGAGTATTAGTCGGCACCCGAGGAGAGTTGGTCGATCAAAGGATAACTATGCATTTAATGTGCATTAATGAAGATGACAGCGCATTTAATGAGCCTTAATGTACATTTATACTGTATTAATAGATTATAACACATAGCATACCAAGCAATTCAACAATTAGATTCGTTGAATGTAGACATAAATGTCTACATACAATGAATCTCTTTATCTCCCATAACTATAAATACATGTATCCCCTTAGCGAAAAGGGAGGAGATCCGGGGGAACCTAGAAACCCCATACACAAGATACAATCATTTCTCTCTCTACACCCTATGGTGCTATTGTAAACCCCTGGGAATAAAATAACAGTGGACGTAGGCTTTATTCATAGCCGAACCACTTTAAAAATCTTTGTCTCTCATGTGCTTGATTAGATTGCTTTCATCTATTTATTTGTGATCATAAAAATGGGATTCGGTCCAGTTTTTTGCATCAACAATAAATGTACTAAGTTTTAAGATGGACTGATTTGGCCTATTCAAAATAGAGTGGCCACTTATGAGTTAGAAGATTATGCTTCTCTGGTAAACAAATCCACGATAGCAGAAAGGTAAATGAACCAAGGGGTGGAGAGTTCAGAGAGTTTTAAGAAAAGTAGATTCGACGCATCTCACTTTAAGGGAGGTTAGGGTGGAAGTGTTAAGATGGAACCTCATAAATTTCAGAGAGGTGGTGGATATAGTGGTAGAGGTGAGGGGAGATTTGGCAGAGATACCAGGGGTGGAGGATCTTTTAGTTCAATCAGAAAGTCAGGGAGAGGTGAGGCCCCAATAAGAGGTGTTACATGTTTCTTTTGTAAAGTGGAAGGGCATTATAAATCCGAGTGTCCTAAGCTTAAGGGATTGGAATGCTACCATTCTCATCAAGTGGGGCATATTATGAAGAATTGTTCACAGTTGGTAGAGACTCCAGCAGCACATAGTGAAGTAGCAAGCAAAGTGTTATCTCCAGGCAATGCTGTGAAAAGTATGGGCAGAGGACAAGCTAGTAGTTCCAGGCCAGGTGGACTAGTTTTTACAATGAAAGAAGCTCAGATTACTCCAGATGTGGTGACAGGTACACTTTCTGTTACTGATAGAATTGCTTATGTTTTGATTGATCCTAGTTTTACACATTCTTTTGTGTCCTATACTTTTGCTGTATACCTGAATAGACCATGTACTCGTTTAGATGTGGGGTTGGGTATTTATATGCCTATGGGGGATATGATTGTAGTTGAGTATGTTTTTCGTGATTGTGTTTTGACTTTGGGGGTTAGAGATACAGTTATAGATCTACTTCCATTGGATATTTCTGATTTTGATATAATTCTGGGAATGGATTGGTCATCTAAATATCATGCATCTATGGATTGTTTCTATAAGGAAGTTGTTTTTAATATGCCTAGTGAGCCTGAATTTAAATTTATGGGGGAAAGGAAAATTGTTCCCAGTTGCATCATTTCTGCTATTCAGACGAGGAAATTATTGAGTAAGGGTTGTGAGGGTTTTATTGCATATGTTCTTAACATTAGGAAGGGGGATTTATAATTAGTCGATGTTCCTATTATATGGAATTTTCCAGAAGTGTTTCCTAGTGAGTTGCCGGGGTTACCCCTAAAGAGACAAGTTGAATTTAATATTGAATTGGCACCGGAGACAACCCCTATTTCTATGACACCGTATAGAATGGTACCTGCTGAGTTGAAAGAACTCAAGATTTAGTTGTAGGATTTACTTGATAGGGGGTTCATACAGCCTAGTGTATCTCCATGGGGTGCACTAGTTTTATTTGTGAAGAAGAAAGATGGTACCATGTGTTTGTGTATTGATTATAGGCAACTGAATAAAGCTACAATTAAGAACAAGTACCCTTTACCTCGTATAGATGATTTGTTTGATCAGTTACAGGGTGCTAAAGTGTTTTCAAAAATAGACTTGTGATCGGTTATCATCAGTTAAGGGCAAGGAAAGTGATATTTATAAAACTGCTTTTCGTACTTGGTATGGTCATTTTGAATTTATGGTGATGCCTTTTGGGGTGCCTAATGCTCCAGCTGTATTTATGGATCTTATGAATCGGGTACATCCTTTTGTTGATTCATTTGTGATAGTTTTTATTGATGATATTTTGATTTATTCACGTGATATGGTTGAACATGAAAAGCATATCATAACTATTTTGAATATGTTGAAAGATGAGAAGTTGTATGCTAAGTTTAGCAAGTGTGAATTTGGGCTATCACAAGTTGTATTTTTAGGGAATGTTATTTCTGGAGATGGTATATGTGTTGATCCTAAAAAGCTAGAGGCTATTGTAAAATGGGAGAGGCCCAATAATGTGACTGAGGTGAGGAGTTTTCTGGGTTTAGCTGGGTATTATAGAAGGTTTATTAAGGGATTTTTTTCTATTGCCTTGCCGATGACTAAACTAACCCGAAAAGATGTTAAGTTTGAATGGAATTCTGATTGCGAAAATAGTTTTGATGAGTTAAAAAAGAGGTTGGTGACTGGACCTATTCTTACTATTTCGCATGGTGGAGATGGTTTGTTATTTATACCGATGCTTCACATCAGGGGTTAGGTTGTGTTTTTATGCAGCATGGAAAGGTTATTGCTTATGCTTCTAGGCAGTTGCGTACACATGAACGTAATTATCCTACACATGATTTGGAACTTGCTGCTATTGTGTTTGCTTTGAAATTATGGCGTCATTATCTATATGGTGAGGTATGTGAAGTTTTTACTGAACATCAAAGCCTTAAGTATTTATTTACTCAGAAGGATTTGAATTTGAGGCAGAGGCGATGAATGGAGTTAATTAAATATTATGATTGTAGAATTTACTACCACCTAGGTAAGGCAAATGTAGTTATAGATGCTCTGAGTAGAAAGGCTTCAGGTAGGTTATCTTGTATTCGGTGGCCTAGAGTAGCCCACATCATGGAGTTGAGATTGATGGGAGTAGAATTGAAGCTAGCAGATGGGGCAGGTTCTTGGCTCATGTAAGCGTGAGGACTTTGTTAGCTACCCATATTCATGATTTGCAAAGTCATGATCCTTTTCTTGAGAAGAAATGGAAATATGTTCGAGATGGTAAGTCTGAAGATTTTTGTATTGTGAATGATGGCACTTTATTGTATAAGCAGCAGTTATGTGTGCCTAATGTGGGTGGACTGAAAGAGGAAATTTTAGATGAGGCTCATAATTCCATTTATACTATGCATCCTGGTAGTACTAAATGTATAGGGATTTAAAGGAGCATTATTAGTGGAATAATATGAAGAAGGAAATAGCTGATTTTGTTGCTAGGTGCCTTATATGTCAGCAAGTGAAAGTGGAGCATAAGAAACCTACTAGTCTGCTTCAGCCATTGCCAATACCGGAATGGAAATAGGATCATGTAACGATAGATTTTGTGGTTGGGCTTCCTTGATATCAGAAGGGGTCAGATTCGATTTGGGTAGTGGTGGACAAATTGACTAAGTCCGCTCATTTTCTATCAGTCAAGACTACGTATACAGTTGATAGGTAAGCTAGATTGTAATATAATGAAATTATTCGATTGCATGGAGCACCAGTATCTATTGTTTCAGATAGGGAGCCTACTTTTACATATATATTTTGGGATAGCTTGTAGTATCTTGAAGTTTAGTATAGCTTTTCATCCTCTGACAGATGGGAAGTCTGAAAGGACAATACAGATTTTGGAAGATATGCTTAGAGCTTATGTGCTTGATTTTAAAGGAAATTGGGATGAATATTTTCCTTTGATAGAATTTGCATATAATAATAGTTTTCAATCTACTATTGGTATGGCACCATATGAAGCGTTGTATGGTAGACAATGTCGTACACCCGTATGTTGGGGTGAAGTTGGTGAAAGGAAGATAGAGGGTCCAGAGTTGATTGAAGTCACCACTGAAAAAGTGAAGATTATTCAAGATAGAATGAGAACGGATTAAAACAAATAGAAAAGTTATGCGGATAAGCAACGTAAAGATTTATAATTTAAGAAGGGGGATTACGTGTTTCTTTGGATATCGCCATGGAAAGGAGTTATGAGGTTTGGAAAGAAAGTTAAATTAAGTCCACGCTACATTGGACCTTACGAAATTCTTGAGAAAGTCGGGATGGTTGCCTACAAGTTAGCGTTACCACAGGAGTTAGCTCAATTACATGATGTTTTCCATGTTTCTATGTTGAGAAAGTATGTAGCGGATCCTTCACATGTATTGGTGGAACAACCTATTGCGTTAAAAGAAGATTTGAGCTATGTGGAAGAACCACTTGCAATCGTCGATAGGAAAGAACAAATATTGAGATCAAAAGTGATCCCACTTGTGAAAGTTGTGTGGAGAAGGAATTCTAGGGAAGAAGCTACATGGGATAGTGAGGATAGAATGAAGATGCGTTATCCGTATTTGTTTGATTCAGACAACCAAGGTATGTCAATTTCGGGGATAAAATTTCCTAACAGGGGGAGAATTGTGACAACCCGAATATAATTATGATAAATTATGTTTAAATCATGATTATCTTATGTGATATGGATAATATGTTATTAGTATATATAATGTTAAGTCATTATGTTTAGTCTAATCCTACCTTCATAAAGCATGAAATATCGAATTAGTTACAAATCCGAAATTTTGAAGTTTTCAGTAGGAATGTTCATGTTTAAGACTAGTTTTGACCTTTATGACATAACAATTGAATTGAGGTGAAAATTAGATAGTTGTGTATAGGTGAGTTATGGTTTTAACACAATAAACGGTGTGTAAAATGGAGGTCCGAGTAAGAAGTAATACCGAAATTACTAACGAAGGGCAAATCTGTCCATTCGTTTAAGTAGTAATTTGTCCTTTATGCCCAATAAGTGTCTTAAATTGATTGGTTGGAGGTGGAGGTTGGTTTGGCCGACTTAAAACCTTGAGATATCCTCCTTTCTTTAGAAAACTCAGTTTGGGAGAGTTTTAGGTTGAGGAAAAACAATTGTGAGGGTTAGGAAGAAGAAAGTGAGGAGAAACATTCAGAAAAATTCATACAAAATTACGTAAAAGCCCCTAAGGTAATTCCACCCATGAATCTTGTTATTTTTCTTGTATTTATGATTTATATGATAGAAATCCTTGATTTTTTATTCATCTTTCATTCTTGGGTGCATATTTATGGATATATGCAAGTTTAAACAAAGTTGAATGTGTAAACCCCTAAATTGCTTTGTTTAGTAGCCTTGTTTATTCAAACTTCCATATCTTTTTGTATGATTACTGAAATTGATTAATTCAAATTGGAGGTTAACATAGACTCATATATTCATAACATACCCTAAAATCATGTAAAAATATCAAGAAATGAATCTTGGGCGATGATTTGAAGATCGGGTATGAAATCTGCCCCCAAAGAGTAAATATGCATACCATATGTTTGATGTTTTGCTTGACATAGAAAATGAACTCTGAAAATTATGAAATTTGAACCTTGTATTATTAAATATGTTTTATAAAATTGGGTGAAATATCATGGAAATTTATGATGTATAAAAATTATGAAAATTCTTGGAAGATGACTGAACAATAGATGAGCCTATAGGGCGGATTTGCTATGTGGTAAAGAAATGGACATATCTTGCTCTAGGAAACTCAGAATGATGTGTCATCTTTTGTGTTGGAAACCTAATATGATAAGGATTGGATTACCAAGAATAATTAAAGTAGGTTTGGTATGTAATTTGAATATGTTTGATGTCATTACCTTAGTTTAGATGGGACTTCATTTATGATGAATGATTTGAATTGAATCATATGATGCTTATGAATTGAGTTATGTTGAATTTGTTATTTGAATTGTTAAAATTCTTATGATGATACTAATATTGTAAGAATGATAAGAAGAGAAGAAGAACCGACTGAACAAGAGCCAGATAAAGGAAAAGGGAAAGCTTGTTAAATTTCCAAGGTGAGTGTACTTATGATTGCTTCATATATACATATATATGAATATATCTCTAAGAGCAGGATTTGTTTGAATACTTTGGTATTCAGGATTTGTTTGGATATTCAAATATCTAGGATTGTTTGGGTCTTATGATCCAGGATTTGTTATTTCCATTGGGCAAAATTATTTGGGTCTTATGATCCAGGATTTGTTATTGCCAATGGGAAGAATTATTTGGATCTTATGATCCAGGATTTGTTATTGCCAATGGGTAGGATTTTTATATCCACATATTCGATATAGAATTATTATTCCATTGCAGGGAAGGAGTAACTCACTAAGCTTAATGCTTATGGTTTATATTTTAACAATTTCAGGTTTGTACGCTGTCAGCTAGGATACTATATGACCGATAACTTCGAGAGTTGCACCGTTATAAGAGCTGGGGTTTAAATATGGGGATTTTATCATTGTCACACTAAAGATTTTATTATACTCACACATTGTATATATTGAGTTATCATGGATTAAGTTGATCATAGTTAATCATAGTATTGTATAATCTATAATTATGACTTTGATGTTGACTTCGTTATGGCACAAGAACAATATCATGTTCATTATGCAGAAAAATATTAATAAATGAATTAAATTTCCAATGGGCTCAAGATTATGATCCAATTATTCTAATAACAAATGATTAGTATGGATATTGGGTTTGGGGTGTGACAACTAGGGTGATCTAGCCTTGGAAGATTCAACTTTAGTGGTCTGATCATCCAACCATGAGAGATTCACAATATTAGCCAAATTTCTAAGTTCTGATGGTCCTCGTAGGGTCACCTTATTTATTAAATGAGGACGTCAATGGATTTCATCATCCCTATCAAGTGCATGGTCGCCCAAGTACTTCCTTATGAAATTGATCGGAATGCCATCTAATAGGATCTGTAACACATCAAGCCTATAAGGGGAAAGAGATAAGAGGGGCAACTGGGGTCATACCAATACTAAAGCTTAGAATCCTTTGGCACATTTACGACAACCAAGGCAATAAGCCAACCATTTTTATGGGAAACATTATGAGAATCGGATAAAGTAGTATAATAATTAAAAAGATCCTTAATGTAGCCATCATTATACATTAGGCGAGGTTACTTGTGGAACTGAAACCTACGACGATCAAGTTTCTCAAATAGACCTTTGATGATTAACTCCTTATCATGAAGAGACTTCTAGGTCTTCTCTAGCTCTTCCCATAGTTGACTGTTTTCCTTTATAAGAAAGGAAGATCCCTTTCCACCCTATTTTCTAGAGACTTGTTGTATCTTCCAAGCTTGGGCCTCAAGACATTATTTTTCCTTTTCAAGAAGAATTGAAATCTCCCTCACTCCTAGAACGTTGTCTTGAAATATGGAAGCCTTTTTGGTATTTATTGAGTCAATATTGGACAACTTTTGATAAAATCTCCTTGCTCGAGCTATCTTGGAAACATCCTTATCAACTTTACCCTTGAAGTTGGCTAACACTTCGCTATGACTGGCTTGGTTAGCATGAACTATGTCATGCTAATTGGCATTGGCCTCCATAACCTGATTAATAATTTGGCACAGTTTTGAATAGGCTTCTTTTGCTTGCGAAGACGCATCAGAGCCCAAGATCGGATCGACGTCTCTATCATCATCATCAATATCATCACAATTGGAAGCGATGAGTCTTTCACTCTTTTCCTCAAAGTTGTGATACGCAGAGACAAGTGCTACACACATTTCATCAAGCTTAAAAATGCAAGGATAAGTGGTTGGCCATTCATATAAGAAAATGAAAAATTATAGAGAAAATTGTCAAATAAATGAATATTGAAGTTATCAAAAACTTTAGATTTCATTGACTAAAAGTAATGGGGAAAACCCCTACATTACAGACTAAAGGAAAGAAAATATAGATACAATGTCTCCTAAAATGATATAAGTGTAGATCACAGTGGATTTCTATTATATATTTTCCTTCTCAGTAGCTTGAGACAATATAGTCGACCTCATCCTTAGCGTTCTCAGCATCTTGAGGAGTTCCCACCGATTTAAGGATCTTGATGTCATTGGAGATGTCTTTTATTATCTCAGCGTCCTGGTAAACATTGACCTATTTTTGTTGATCGAAACCAATGTTATCCACCTCAATGCAAATATTGGACACCTCAACACCAGTGTTGGCCACCACAACACCAACCTGATGGTCGCTAAGTAACTCCTCCTCCTCCTCCTCCTCATCATCATCAATTGAATGAAGGGAGTCTGTATGACATGGGCTTCATCCAAGATATTTTTAAAGAATATCTTTTTCTTGTATTCAAACACCTTCTGGGACTTTCCAAAAGCCTTATCCATACCGCAATTGAATGCATCAGATATGGCCCGTGCGACTTAGGCTTGGGCATTCTCATCTTTGGCCTTCTCCTCATTAACTTTGGATTTTTCATCCTTGAACTCAACCATGTCTTTTTTAGCATCGTCCTTGGCCTTCTTGGCAGTAGTGACCAAGTCAGAGGACTCTATAATCTTCTTACTGAGATTGACATTGGAAATTTCCAACCTCAGAACTTTCATCTCAAGGTCCTTAACCTTGGTGTCATAATTTTTTCTAGTCGAATTTAGGGCCTTGTTCACCTCATCTATGACTCTATCCACATCATAGGAGGACTTTCTCAAGGAAACATCACTCTCTAATAATTGGTTATAATTAACCATGAACTAAAAACCACAGAGGAAATAATCAATAGCTTGTAACAAAGCAATAGTGTAAAGAGAAATTAATTTGAAGAGATAAACTTACGAGAGAAAGGGTTTGGTTGGCGCATTACACCAACTGATATCGAGTAAGAATGGCAGAAGCTGCCACTTCAGCAAGAAGGCAAGCCGATCTAATTAGCTCACATCAAATAGGAGTTCTGAACAATAGAGTCAACAATAACTTTTCCCTTACCCACAAAAGTCTTCCCCACATCAACAAGAGGGGTAGGTGGATCCTTGTCCTTCTTAGTTTTCTTGGAAGGGACTCTATTTCCTTAGTTGGGGAGTTCCTAATCGCTAAGGGGATAAAAGGATCCCCAAATTCATTTTTCCTACTTTCAGGCTAAGCAGGCTTTTCTTTCTTATTCATTGGGTGATTATTTAGAGATGTGGGACCATAATTGACTGGGATAGTTGGAGATCGATCGGGATAGTTAGAGCTTGGTTTACTGGTCTAGTGACAAATGTTGTGGTTAAACTTGTGTAAATAAGGAGAAAAGAACCCAACCTTAAATGATCTTTGTACCTAAGTGTGTGCTTCACCGACCAAAACATTTAGAGATCAACAAAGTTGGCGTCTCTGCCGTGAAGATTTTTCTTATTTTATTTAAATGTAAAAAACCAGAGATAAAAGAATTACAACATGGAGGATACAGTAGAAAAGGGAAAATATAAATCAGAAACACAAAAGTTACCTAAACTATTCCTCTCCCTTTTAGAGGGCACCTTAACCTTTCATATTTTGTTCCCTTAGGGAGAGGGGTATGTTTTCAATAAAAAATACACCATTATCCCATTACTCCATGTTGGAATTAAGCATATTTACTACCAAGACTTGATTAGCCTCCCTTGATTTCATACAGTAAATTTTTTCATTGGCCATCACCCACTGGTAACAGTACATGATATTAGAAATGCCAAGGTCGGTACCATACAGTTCGTTAATATGGTGAACCCCATTAACGATCCTCCATGTATTTGGAATGAACTAGGCCGGAGCCACATCAAAATGTTAACATAATTCAATATAAAGTTTACTCGGGGGAAAGTCACCACACACTCATCATGTAAGAGCAATATTTATAATTTATCATTATATTTTAAATTTTCTCTACATCATCATGTACATTCTTAAGAGCTTCAATCGAAGGTACGTTAGTGACGGAATGCGACAATCGAAGATCGAAGAGTGGAGACCGTCACTTCAATCATCGAAGAAGGTATATGGGTTTAATTTTGTGTAATCATTATGTCCAAGGGTATTTTAAAAGTGTTTGAAAATATAAAATATTCTTTCAAAAGTTTTTTTATCAAAAAATCTTTATATCAACCCATTTGAACGAGGAACAAGGTGTCATTCAAACGAGGATCTTACAATCATTCGATATTAGCTATTCAAACGAAATTTCAAACAATCGAATTTCCTCATTGATTTTAAATGTCATTCAATATCTTGTTCGATGTTCGTTCAGACGACTCTACATATGTTGTTCTAATGAGGTCCAACTACTTCAAAGTAGCATTCGAAAAAATATTTTTACCTTGTTTCAAATGCAATCTTTTCAAGTCTATCTCTTGGGGATTTTTCTCCCTATTTAAAGAGATACAAACTTTAACTTCTTAGAAATATTTTTTTAGATAATCTTTCATGATCAAACAATTTGATTTTTCAAAGATAAACACTTTGGATGTTTTATGATCACTTTATCAAACTTCCAAGAACAAATCACGTGTTCATGTATACATGTGGAGTTGATTCTTCACAAGTGAAGATATAAAGGGAGTTTTTTGAGGTTGATAGGTGGACAACGAGGCAAGTGGAACTTACTGTGTGGGGATACTAAATTCCCAACGCTTTCTGTTATTAGCAAGTAAGGATAAATAATTGTGATACTTAATAGAGTCTAAGCTTGTATATTTGTTTGTGTCATTCTGTAATAGCTTAGTTGTAACAGTGTTAACAAGTTTTTTTCTTGAATTTTTTTCCCTCATATCTTGTGTTGTGGTTTGTTTAATTCGATTTATATTTAATATTTTGCATGTGTAGTCTCACATAATCAATCAAGATAAATCAAATTAAATTGAATTTGGATTGTTTATGACCTAATCTATGAATTCCACATTTGACCATATAACTGTACCACTCTATAATAATTTTCAAATTGGTATAAGAGCTTGTTTCCACAAGTTATTTAGATGAATCCTGGTGGTTATATGGAGAATTCGTACAAGAGGTCACTTTTGTTTGACGAAATGAATTATGCCCATTGGAAATCTCAAATGAGATCATCTCTAAAATCGATCGATGAACACGTTTGGCTTATTGTTGAAAGGGGATGGTCTCCTCGTATTATGACTAATGAAAATTTCATTAGTCTCAATCCAGTCACAAATTGGACTGAAGATGCCTTTAAACTGAGTAATTTTGACTCTCGTTGTTTGAATGTGTAATACCCCGTATTTTTATGCTATATTTAATTTGGGGATTTATTAAATTTAATGTGATGATTCATTTAATAAAAATCCGGAAATTAATTATGTTATAATTATTAACGTGACTAGAGTTAGTAATTATGGGAAACTTGTTGAATATTACTAATGAGCATAGTAATATATTATATTGGTTATATTGAATGTCATAAGTGAATTAAATGACTATTTCAGAAATTTAAGTCGGGACGTGCTCGTGCCACGTCGGGACTAATTATGTTAATTAAAAAGTGAATATTTTATAAGTTGTCCGTATGGTCGTTTTGAGTGCGCCAACGCGTCCGGAAAGGTCGAGATAGTCAGAAAAGTGTACCCGGGGGTTTAGTTTGGGTCTCGGGATGTTTTTAGGCTTAATTAGTGACCCGGGAGGGCATTTTGGTCATTTTACAAAATAGGGTAATTAAACCCACGAATTTCAGCCATCCTTAGCAGCCATTTAAGTCAGCCTTTTAGGGTTAGAACACTCAGAACCCTAGAATGGCCATTGGGGAAGAGAGGAGAGAGCTCTCAAGGTGATTCAAGGCCCAAAACACCACCGATTCCACCGCCGTCACCACCAACGCGTAGATCGCGAGGAGGAGAACGCAACCACACCAATATCAGCAGGAAACCAGACCTCTGAAATCCCAGGCAAGTGTTTAACTTGCGTATTTTCGTTGGTGCAATAATCATATTAGTGTAGGAATGATTAGGAATATAATTAAAGGAAGAAAACCCCAATTTTTGATAGGGATTTGCATGTAGAAATCGTTATAACCATATTCTGGAAATAATATGTGAAGTAGATGATCAACCCACGAAATTGTGATGTTATGTTAGAAGAAAATTCTGGAGAAAACTGATTAGAACAAAAGTTAAGAAAACTTAGGGTTCTTGATGATTAGATGAGATTTTAGGTTGTTTAATCATGCTTAATGTTGGTTATATGCATGCTTAACGTTAAAAACATCTGGAAATATATTACCATGATTGTAGTATAAGTTTTGGGACGTTTAGTGTTGGAAATTATGGATTTGAATGAAGAATATTAGTCAAACCCGTAACTGCACTTCTGTAGAAATCGAAATACCTGTTTGATCGATCGATCGAACCTAGAGCGTCGATCGATCGAAGGTTCGATCGATCGATCCCCAGACGTCGATCGATCGACCCCTCCTGGCAAACTCTTTTTCCCCTTGTTTAATTAGTTGAATTAATTTATCGTGGAATATTTCTTGGGCATTATAAATAAAAGGATTTGGGAGATATTGAGGACCAGTAGGGTATAGGGATAAATGTTAGAACCTTTAATCTTCAACGAGAAGGGTAATTATGGGATATTTACTTTAGGTTGAATTTATGAAACTTAAGGGTGAGGTGAGTAAGAGAGTTACGTTGGAATCAAATAAAGTCACTTACTGAATTTTAGATTGGTAAGGATATGACCCATGAGTATTAGGTAATGAGTGAGAAAACTCTTCGAGTTAAGGTTAGAGACGAAACCTTATACGTAATCATAATAATGGGAAATTAAAGATAAATGTTGTAATTATGGGTAAGGAGAGTGACCTATATTAACATAATGAAATTGGTATATTTATATGATTGTGTGTACATATATTATATACATGTGAAAAACTTACCCGCGCTACTTGCTATCCCTGAGGTTACCGCGCTGGGACGATCTTATCCCGTGTTGCTTTATGGGGGATGTTGATTCGTACCCTAGAAGATAGAGATCCTAGGTACGGGCTATCAGATTGATAGTCGGACGGTCCTAAGAGACGTGTGGGTATGTACTGACCTCTTGGACTTGGAATCTATGCTTCGCCTCAACGTTGTTTTATATATGTTAATACAGTTCGAGAGTGATTCCGAACTTGTATTTCCCTTTGTGTGAGCGATATGGGGATTGGATAGCAGAGTATGCCCGCACCATAGTTTAGTTGGGGTGCTGTTATATATATATATATATTATACGAGTAGATAATATATATATATGAGGTTATAAACTTTAAACTGCCTACTGTAATTTGATAAGTAGAACATGGTTGTTGACTCAATTATTAAATACTTATTTTGTGAAAGTATGAGAATGCACTGGTAAACTTTAAAATTTTATGAAGCTAAAATGAGAGTAATGCTACTAATTGGAAGAAACCTTTTTAAAACATTGTCATCGTTCGGTTTTGAAAACTTATGAGTAAGTTAAGATAAACTAGACTATTTGGGAAGGTTAGTACGATAGGCGTGCACATTAGAAGAGAGGTGAGAATTTCTCAAGAGAGTGTGGAACTAATATGAATTGCATTGGCCTGTATCAATTTAAATGCTTGCTTAACGTATTTTATAAATCAAACACACTTTCGGGCCCTGACCCGTTTCTTTCTCTCTCTCCCTTGTGTATATATATGTATATTTTCAGGTGCCCAGCCACAGGGGCGTCTTGCTTAGGATCCTTTGTGAAGAACGAGCTGCAGCTTAGGTGGAAGTTGCAGGTCACTTGAGTAGACGGCTTCCGTTATTGACTCCACTCTCATTACTCTCATTTATTGGGCACGTGTCGCCCCTTTCAGCATTTCATTTATTGTTGGGATTTTATATTTCAGTTATTCCTGTATTGTTTTACGGGATTTATTCAGGATGGTTTATGATTTTTAGTTTTATATTGTTGACATTCAATTGGTGAATGTATGGTTTTATTTTAGTTCATCGTGGTGTGATTCTATATTGTAGAAATGTTGTTTTGAATTAATAAATCTTTTCTTTAATTAAAATTTGGAAGTTTGTATGAAAAATGGTTTTGACACTTAGCTTAATTATTTAGGGTGTTAAATTGGAAAAATTATTTTTATCGACAGTGATGCTGAGAATGAACCAACTGTTTACCTTGATTTAATTTAATAAAGGAGTGATCGCCCGGTATTTAATTAGGCGGGGTGTCACAGAATGCTATTCGTGGTGCTCTCACACCAGATGAATTTCATCATATCATGATGTGTAACACATCTAAAGAATATTGGGATATCCTCCAGATCACATACATGGGTACCAATGCTGTACAAGATTCTATGCTTCAAAACCACACTACAAAATTTAAGATTATTCGCATGCTTAAAATTGAAACTTTTAATGATTTTATCTCGTATATATGATATTATAAATTCCTATTTTAATTTTGGTGAGGAAATTCCAAAAATGAGGGTTGTTGAGAAAATTTTTAGATTTCTCCAATCTTGTTTTAGTGCTAAGATTACCATCCTTAACTCTTTGAGAATCCTAGACACAATTAGGCTACTAGAATGTAATACCCCGTATTTTTATAGCTTTTAAAATTATGGGATTTATTAAATTTAATTGAGATAAATTAATTTAATTTTAATCCGGAATGTTGCTTTGAATATTTACTAGCGTGACGAGAGTTAGTAATTATTGGAAATTTGTTATTTGTTGCATATTACTGGATGAGTATAGTAATATATGAGATTTATTTTTATAATGTTGTCATGAGTGAATTAAATGACGATTTCGGAAATTTAAGTCGGAACGTGCTCGTGTCACGTCGGGACTAATTTGGTTAAATAAAAAGTGAATATTTTATAAGTTGTCCGTATGGTCATTTTGAGTGCGCCAACGCGTCCGGTAGGGTCGAGATAGTCAGAAAAGTGTACCCGGGGGTGTAGTTTGGGTCTCGGGGCAATTTTAGGCTTAATTAGTACCCCGGGAGGGCATTTTAGTCATTTTACATAATTGGGTAATTAAACCCACGAAATTTAGCAACCTATATCAGCAATTTAGGTTAGCTCTTAGGGTTAGAATATCCAGAAATCAAGTGACGGCCATTGGAGAAGAGAGTAGAGAGCTCCAAGGCAATTCAAGGCCAAGAAACCACTGGTTTGCACCACCGCCACCACCACCGCGTAGATCGCGAGACGAGGAACGCAGCCATACCAAAATCAGCCATGAATCAGAATACCAAAAATCCCAGGCAAGTGTTTAACTTGCGTATTTTTCGTTAATGCAATCTTCATATTGGTTTAGGATTGATTAGAGATGATAAATATGGAAGAACACCCAATTTGTGTTAGGAAAATGCATGTAGAATTGATTTATATGAAATTCTGAAACCCTTGCCATGTAGAGGAAATTAAATCACGAAATTTTGATGATCATAAGAAAGAAATTCTGGAGAAAGATTGATTAGAAAACTGTTTAAGAAAATTCTAGGGTTCTTGATAATTGGAGACAATTTTAGGTGGAAAATCCATGTTTAAATGATGTATATGAACATGCCTTACGTTAGAATCATCTAGTATATTGTTATGATGTTAGTAGTAGAATTCTGGGATGATTGGAACTTGGAAATATCGATTTGGTGTAATTTTGGTGATGAAACCCGTAACTGCATTCTGCAGAATTTTGCCCAGACCTGCTTGATCGATCGATCGAGCCTAGAGCTTCGATCGATCGAAGGTTCGATCGATCGAGCCCCAAGCTTCGATCGATCGACCCCTCCTGGCAGACTCCTAATTCCCTATTTAAATGCGTTAAATTCTAATTGTCGTGATATAATTCTTGGGCATTCTTGATAAATTGATTTGGGAGACATTGAGGACCAGTAGGGTATATGAAAATGTTGGAACTTTTAATCTTCAAATAGAATGGTATTTATGGGATAATTACTTTAGGTTGGTAGATTTATGAATTTAAAGGGTGAGGTGCGTAAGAGAGTTACGTTGGAACCTAATAAAGACACTTACTGAAATTCAGATTTGTGAGGATATAGCCCACGAGTGTTAGGTAATAAGTGAGCAAACCCTTCGAGTTAAGGTTAGGAATGAAACCTTATACGTAATTCTATAAATGTGAAATTAAGGATAAATAGTATAATAATGGGTGACGAGAAGAAGCTATATTAATATGATAAAGTGGTATATTTATATGATTGTGTGTACATATATTATATACTTGTGAAAATTCATGCCCACGCTACTTGCTATCCCTGAGGTTACCGCGCTGGGGCAAGTCTTATCTCGATGGGACCTTTATGGGGGATATTGACTTGTACCCTAGGAGATAGATATCCTTGGTACAGGCTATCGATGTGATAGTTCAGACGGTCCTAAGAGACGCAGGTATGTGCCATCCTCTTAGAGACTTGGAATCTATGCTTCGCCTCAATATTGTTTGTGTATTCATGTTAATACAATTCGAGAGTGATTCCGATTGTATTCCCCTTAATATGAGTGATATGGGGTTCTGGATAGTAGAGTATGCACGCACCATAGTTTTATGAGGGGTGCTGTTATTTTATATATATTATACGAGTAGTTAATATATATATGAGATTTTGAAATTTGAAACTGCCTACTGTGATTTGATAAGTAGGACATGGTTGATGACTCTTATAGTAAATACTTGTTTGTGAAAAACAATATGTCACCGAGGAACTTTGTATATTAATAAAAAGCTAAAACGAGAGTTGTGCTTCTAATTGGAAGTATTCTTTGTAAACAAAAATATAGTTTGGTTTTGAAATCTTACGAGTAAGTAGATACGCTAAATTATTGGGAAGGTTAGTATAATAAAATGCTAAGATAAACCGTTGGGAAGATTAGTGCGATAGGTGTGCACATTAGAAGAGAGGTGAGTATTTCTCGAGAGAGTGACGCACTAATATGTTGTTGCATTGGCCTGTATCAATTTAAATACTTGCTAAACGTATTTTAAAATCAAACACACTTTCGGGCTCTGACCCGTTTCTTCTTTCTCTCTCTCTCTCTTGTATATATATGTATGTATTACAGGTGCCCAGCCACAGGGGCGTATTGATTAGGATCTCTTGGAAGGAACGCGCTGCAGCTTAGGTGGGAGTTGCAGGTCTCTGGATTAGATGACTTCATTCATTCGGATCTACTCTTAGTACTTTCACCAGTTGAGCATGTGTAGCTCTCTCCATTATCCCGTTGTTATTGGGACATTTGTATATCAGTTGTTTTCAGTATTGTTACTATGGGTTTTATTCAGTTTGTATTGGTGACTTTAGTTTTCTTATGTTGACATTCGATTGACGAATGTATTATATTATTTGGTTTACTGTGATGTGATTCTAAGTTGTAGAAAGGTTGTTTTTAAATAAATAAATCTTTTTCTTTAATTAAAATTTGGAAAGCATGTATGAAAATGGTTTTGACACTTAGCTTAATTATTTAGGGTGTTAAATTGGAAAAATGTATTTCTATCGACAGTGATGCTGAGAATGAACCAACTGTTTACCTTGATTTAATTTAATAAATGAGTGATCGCCCGGTATTTAATTAGGCGGGGTGTCACAGGTGGTATCAGAGCATCAGGTTCTAGTGTCCTTAGGATCTGTACGGCTTATTATGCTTTCAGCGTTGCTTTGTTTCTTATAGAGCCCTATGTTTAGGATTGTCGATTCCTTTGGCGAGATTTAGTTCTCCTGCTATAATGTGTATGCATTAGTGAATTTTGATTTCATTCGGATGTGTGCGTGTGCCGAGCGATGACGGATGTCAGAAGAAGACCGTTAAGCGTACATCAGAAGGCAGGGCTCAATTGAGATTAGGAAATATATTCGAGGATAAAGACCGTAGTCGAGGTCACCTCCATTATGGCACGAGAAGCCAATACTTGAAAGGCGACTAAGGTGCAGCAATGATTTTCAAATGCTGTTATAGTCAAATGAGGTACGGGGGTAAACTTACCCAACGTTTTACAAAAATGTGTAAAGACTATCAACGGGAAATTTTAGAAACGCGAAAATTGTATGTGTCTTTACCTAAGGCGGTAAAGTATCCAAAGGCTTAAATGTAGAACGGAGTGTGGCAAATCGTAAGTGAAAATTTAGAGGAAAATTTTCTTGGCTTTCGGGACGAAATTATAATGGTTGGAGACAACCACCAATTTTAGAAGTGGAATGCTATGCCTATAGGAGAACTTGAGGTACAGTGTTGACCGTATGTTCCTTCCTTAACTATTCAGGATGAGAAGCAAATGTGGTTCTGAACTCTTCGAGGGAGGGCATATCAGGGGTCCATTCGTGAATTTTAATCTTAACTGTTAGCCCATTTTGTGTTAGAAGATGTAGATACAAGTGGGGGAAACGACTCCAAGTGGAAGACCAACTCGTAATAATAGTTGATAAAACTCGAGGAGGAAATTCTGATGGACGAACGATCCAGAGGTTGACATTGTCATATTGTGTCAGAGTAGATGTTAACGCTTCTTTGTGGAGGAAGTTAAAGGAATCGTAGAATTTAGTCGAGAATGAGACTGAATGCAACGGTGGTGGTATAGCACCACAGAAGGATGTGGATACACATCAGGAAAACCATTTAAATGCTTCAGACAGTTAAATTCTTACCAAGTGATGGTAAATTCAGTAAGTACTAGTATAGATAGTAACATGATCTTTATGGCCTAAGAAGGCTATGGAACAACCGGGATGGTTAACAGAAATAGAGTCTACTAATGTCCGAGGAAAGAACAATCCTAACCTGGATAGTAGGACAGGTGATAGGTGAATTATGTGTTGAGGTATTTTATGCGGAGTGAGATCGCTCGCGATAATATGTTCCAAAGTAAGAATAAGGACAAGAATACGGTGCCTAGTAAAAGGCAACGAGTAAAATAATTTTGTTTTAGTTTGGGCAGACGTGTTACGTCCAAAAACCATTTGTGCAGTCAAAACGATTGCCAGGATGGAAGTATAAGTTGTATCCTTAGGATGCGGCGTGTTTATATGACACGAGCGAGTCACCATATTTTGTTTATTGCTAGATTGGCATGTGAGATGAGTTTAATGCATATCATTATAAATGTTACCATTATATGAATATTTCTCTTAGTATAACGGGATTTTTTCTTTGGTGCTATCCGCGGGGGGTGAATGAGCATATTACAGTGTTTTAAACTTTATTGAGGTTACTCGTTGTAGTGATACGATACACGAGTATGATATTATCCTTGTTAAAACGTTATAGAAATGGGTAGTATGATAGTGGGCATTTATTGAGAGGCTATTGGAGTAGTTGCATTGGTGCAACATGTTTCATGTTTGCTTTGGCCAGGCTTACCTGTAAGGAAGTTAGGCTCGCACTTATATTATCTATCCTAGAGACTTCGGAGGAGATAGTGGGCTCGAGATATTCGATGCCAATGTATGTATAGACTTTGTTAGTATAATTCCGTATGTATCGGGATTTACCATTGAGTGAAAAGATTTGACTCAGTATTATGTTTAGCACTCCGGGCTTAGTGATAGGAAGAGTGCATTGTTATATTTAACCTTTAGAGATGTGGGAGTTAATCTTTATACCCCTATTATTAGGGAAAGAAATTTCGAGAATTCCGATTGTATGTATTCGAGGCTTATGGAATGCTATTACCATCAACCAATACGGTAGTGAAATTGGTGAAACGTTCTTTATTAAGCATAATTACGGGAGAATTGTAACTTTTCTGTCAAGAGACGGAATAAAGGGGTACATACCACGGATGGAGGACCTAACGGATTTCAATGACCGACAAAGCTAGGTAGTAGTGTATCGGGGGGGTTCCTTGTTTGGATTTTGCTTTGCGAGACATCCCACGCATGAAACTTAGCGGAAGGTTGGAAATAGGGAGACGTTTGGTCACTATTCCACGAGTTTGGTACCCTGGTCGAAATGGGATCAAGTAATTATGTATGTAAGTTGGAAGTTGAATTTTATTTTAAGGTTATTGGAGCCAGATCTTGTGGTAGGAAAACATTGAAAGTTATCCCCACAAGTTGAGGGGTGTCACAGGAGAATTTAAAAATTCTGATTTCTAGGGTGATTGAGAGTACCCGAATATCATAACCGCGTACAGAACACAAAGTGAATAAAAAGTTGGAATGATTTTTTTAGCATGGATTTTCTGGAAAGAACTTTATACTATACATAAGAGATGACCTATAATTATTTTGATGAATAGAGCGTTAGTGATTTACTTTAGTTGTTGTACCTATTTGGGAAAAAATGTTGTACTTATCTGAGGAAGGTGGAGATTATTATTCCTCTTTTATTGTCATGGAATTTGGATGCCCTATTTCTTCTATTCCGCTGAATTTAGTTAGTTCTACAGATGAGTAGCACGCCGTTCGCTCTCCCAGGGTGGTTGAAGTGTTGCAAAAATGTGGGCATCTTGGTTAACTACAGTTAAAATGGTCCGAATCGGAGGGACGTGGAAATAGACGTGTGAAATATATGTTTGTGGTAAGTATGACGAAGTGAAAGTGATAGAGTGGATTAAACGTCACATGAGGGGCGATAATCTATACATAAGTGTGCAATTGAATAGCACGCCCTAACTTGATTGGAAGGCTGTGGAAGCCTTTCAAGAATTGGTATTCCTTTAATAGAGTAGAATTTAATAATTATGAAGAACACCCGGAGCAGAGTTATTATTAGTCAAGCATGAGAGCGACTTGCGCATACAAAGAGTAAGGATGTTAGTATGGTATAAGAGATCCAGAAGTGCACATCGTGGAGAGAAGAGCCCGGGTCGGAACTTTCGGCCTACTCCATGGAGGAAGGGGAGTATTACGTGTCACTTAATGTGAGACATTTCAAGGGAAGAATCAATGTTTAGCGAGACGTAGTGAGTAGTCCCTACATGCACCGCCCGTAAGTAAGGTTTGGTTGAAAGCGGAGAATCAACCAAAGAATTTTGTGTTTATCGACAATTCCTGAAATTGGAAGAGGTCGAAAAAGTTGGTACAGTCCTTGGATGGGTTAACATCCTCAAAACATGATCAAGGGTTTATCCCGAACTTGTGAATTAAGTAGCCGAGAAGGAAGTGATTGATATTCCTTTGGGCTGGCTTACAATATTAACTAGTATGCCCAGACTTCCTTCAAAAGAAAGGATCGCGCCAGTGCATGGTCCGGCGCAGTACAAATTTCTGAATCAGGATGAGATTGGTGAATCCCACCTTCAACTGGGATTTCAGGAACCAGCGGAGATAAGGTTTCGTTTCGAGTAGGATGTACCACCCGTAACCAGGGAATAGGCGCAGGGTGATTAAAGATTTGTGGAGCCACGTGAAGGAGATTTTGGAATCTTGATACGATGATTTCAAGAATGCTCTGTAGAAGCACTCGTACCTGTTTGTCGCGTACAAGGTACTTATTAAGGTTTTGTTATGGAAGAACCTCGACTACTCTCCTTCTGTATGTTTAGAGGAGAGTAGATAATCAGAATTTTTGGATCGATCGAGAAAATACCCGATAACTGTGGTAGAATTCCACGACTGTTTTAGGCGAACAAGTGGTCAAATGTTCGTAATATTTTCTCAGAATGGAAGTTTTCTATATAAATGATCCGAGTAATTGTCTATAGTAGGGTGCGGCCTCCTAATGTTAGTGAGTTAATGAAATGCATAACGGTGACTTATGCGAATGTTGTCGGTTGGGAGCACAAGGTGAAGTATCCCTAATGAGAATGTAAAACAATGTTGCTGTGAAGAAAGGGCTATAGTAATTGAACGCCGTAATGTGTAGTTAGTTTGTGTACGGAAAAGGATATCCAGAATTGTGCTATCGGATAGGCCTTATTTTTCGAATTTCGGGACGAAATTCAGTTATTAGGGGGGAAGTATGTAATACCCCGTATTTTTATAGCTTTTAAAATTATGGGATTTATTAAATTTAATTGAGATAAATTAATTTAATTTTAATCCGGAATGTTGCTTTGAATATTTACTAGCGTGACGAGAGTTAGTAATTATTGGAAATTTGTTATTTGTTGCATATTACTGGATGAGTATAGTAATATATGAGATTTATTTTTATAATGTTGTCATGAGTGAATTAAATGACGATTTCGGAAATTTAAGTCGGAACGTGCTCGTGTCACGTCGGGACTAATTTGGTCAAATAAAAAGTGAATATTTTATAAGTTGTCCGTATGGTCGTTTTGAGTGCGCCAACGCGTCCGGTAGGGTCGAGATAGTCAGAAAAGTGTACCCGAGGGTGTAGTTTGGGTCTCGGGGCAATTTTAGGCTTAATTAGTACCCCGGGAGGGCATTTTAGTCATTTTACATAATTGGGTAATTAAACCCACGAAATTCAGCAACCTATATCAGCCATTTAGGCTAGCTTTTAGGGTTAAAATATCCAGAAATCAAGTGACGGCCATTGGAGAAGAGAGGAGAGAGCTCCAAGGCAATTCAAGGCCAAGAAACCACCGGTTTGCACCACCGCCACCACCACCGCGTAGATCGCGAGACGAGGAACGCAGCCATACCAAAATCAGCCGTGAATCAGAATACCAAAAATCCCAGGCAAGTGTTTAACTTGCGTATTTTCGTTAATGCAATCTTCATATTGGTTTAGGATTGATTAGAGATGATAAATATGGAAGAACACCCAATTTGTGTTAGGAAAATGCATGTAGAATTGATTTATATGAAATTCTGAAACCCTTGCCATGTAGAGGAAATTAAATCACGAAATTTTGATGATCATAAGAAAGAAATTCTGGAGAAAGATTGATTAGAAAACTGTTTAAGAAAATTCAAGGGTTCTTGATAATTGGAGACAATTTTAGGTGGAAAATCCATGTTTAAATGATGTATATGAACATGCCTTACGTTAGAATCATCTAGTATATTGTTATGATGTTAGTAGTAGAATTCTGGGACGATTGGAACTTGGAAATATCGATTTGGTGTAATTTTGGTGATGAAACCCGTAACTGCATTCTGCAGAATTTTGCCCAGACCTACTTGATCGATCGATCGAGCCTAGAGCTTCGATCGATCGAAGGTTCGATCGATCGAGCCCCAAGCTTCGATCGATCGACCCCTCCTGGCAGACTCCTAATTCCCTCTTTAAATGCGTTAAATTCTAATTGTCGTGATATTATTCTTCGGCATTCTTGATAAATTGATTTGGGAGACATTGAGGACCAGTAGGGTATATGAAAATGTTGGAACCTTTAATCTTCAAAGAGAATGGTATTTATGGGATAATTACTTTAGGTTGGTAGATTTATGAATTTAAAGGGTGAGGTGCGTAAGAGAGTTACGTTGGAACCTAAAAAAGACACTTACTGAAATTCAGATTTGTGAGGATATAGCCCACGAGTGTTAGGTAATAAGTGAGCAAACCCTTCGAGTTAAGGTTGGGAATGAAACCTTATACGTAATTCTATAAATGTGAAATTAAGGATAAATAGTATAATAATGGGTGACGAGAAGAAGCTATATTAATATGATAAAGTGGTATATTTATATGATTGTGTGTACATATATTATATACTTGTGAAAATTCATGCCCACGCTACTTGCTATCCCTGAGGTTACCGCGCTGGGGCAAGTCTTATCTCGATGGGACCTTTATGGGGGATATTGACTTGTACCCTAGGAGATAGATATCCTTGGTACAGGATATCGATGTGATAGTTCAGACGGTCCTAAGAGACGCAGGTATGTGCCATCCTCTTAGAGACTTGGAATCTATGTTTCGCCTCAATATTGTTTGTGTATTCATGTTAATACAATTCGAGAGTGATTCCGATTGTATTCCCCTTAATATGAGTGATATGGGGTTCTGGATAGTAGAGTATGCACGCACCATAGTTTTATGAGGGGTGTTGTTATTTTATATATATTATACGAGTAGTTAATATATATATGAGATTTTGAAATTTGAAACTGCCTACTGTGATTTGATAAGTAGGACATGGTTGATGACTCTTATAGTAAATACTTGTTTGTGAAAAACAATATGTCACCGAGGAACTTTGTATATTAATAAAAAGCTAAAACGAGAGTTGTGCTTCTAATTGGAAGTATTCTTTGTAAACAAAAATATAGTTTGGTTTTGAAATCTTACGAGTAAGTAGATACGCTAAATTATTGGGAAGGTTAGTATAATAAAATGCTAAGATAAACCGTTGGGAAGATTAGTGCGATAGGTGTGCACATTAGAAGAGCGGTGAGTATTTCTCAAGAGAGTGACGCACTAATATGTTGTTGCATTGGCCTGTATCAATTTAAATACTTGCTAAACATATTTTAAAATCAAACACACTTTCGGGCTCTGACCCGTTTCTTCTCTCTCTCTCTCTCTCTCTCTCTCTCTCTCTCTCTCTCTCTCTCTCTCTCTCTTGTATATATATGTATGTATTACAGGTGCCCATCCACAGGGGCGTCTTGATTAGGATCTCTTGGAAGGAACGCGCTGCAGCTTAGGTGGGAGTTGCAGGTCTCTGGATTAGACGACTTCATTCATTCGGATCTACTCTTAGTACTTTCACCAGTTGAGCATGTGTATCTCTCTCCATTATCCCGTTGTTATTGGGACATTTGTATATGAGTTGTTTTCAGTATTGTTACTATGGGTTTTATTCAGTTTGTATTGGTGACTTTAGTTTTCTTATGTTGACATTCGATTGACGAATGTATTATATTATTTGGTTTACTGTGATGTGATTCTAAGTTGTAGAAATGTTGTTTTTAAATAAATAAATCTTTTTCTTTAATGAAAATTTGGAAAGCGTGTATGAAAATGGTTTTGACACTTAGCTTAATTATTTAGGGTGTTAAATTGGAAAAATGTATTTCTATCGACAGTGATGCTGAGAATGAACCAACTGTTTACCTTGATTTAATTTAATAAAGGAGTGATCGCCCGATATTTAATTAGGCGGGGTGTCACATAGAACTCGTAGGTGATCTCCAGACTTATGAATTAGGCGTGTCCCCCAAACCCAAAAGAAAAAAGAAAAAGGAAAAGATTTAGAAGATAAATAAATAGGAGGTTTTTGACTCCGATTTTGAATTTGATTAAGTTTATTTGCCCCATTTGCTAAAAAGTTCAAAAAATTTCTCTAATTAAAAATACAAATTTCATCCAAATTTTAAAATAAAAGTTTTGAGAAAAACAAAAATTACAAAGCGGGTAAGAATTTTTTGAGAATGATCAAAAGAAAGCTATAGGTGAGTATCCTAAGAAAGATTAATTAGAGAGGTGTCATGAGCATGAGGGTAAAGGTGATAACAACCATGAGTGTTCCACTAGGCTTAAGAGATAGGAAAAAGGCAAAGGTGCCTTTAATTCCACTCTAAGCGATAGTGTTGTTGAGTCGGTGGATTTCGGGGATGAATCACCACATGGACGTAAGTTCACTGCGTTAATGGCTAGTCACATTAGCACTTCGAGTATGTCTCACATCGATGATTATGTTTTTAAATGTGATAACCTCGATAAGGAGTCGAATCATTCCAGAGAGGTTAAGGGTGATGATTTGAGTGAGGGAGAATATGGTCTTCAATATGCTTATCTGAACTTTACACCAATTTGTTAAAACCTAAAAATAAAAATTTGAGTCTTAGGGTGTTGTATTTAGAGAAGGAGTTAAAATTTTTGAGAGATAGTGAGACCTCAGTGAGAATCTCTTTGAGTGGGAAACTTGTTTCGGTGGGTAGGGGGAAGAATGACTTGGCCAACAAAATGGATAGTCTTATGAGAGATCTTCAAGCATCATTGGGGACTCATGAGAAAATTAAAGAGAATGTTTCCTAACTTGAGAAATATCGCAAAGATGTTCGGGAGGTCAAAGTCACCTTAGAGGACACATCCAAGAAAGATGGAAAGATGTTCCTAGGTCCCGCTGTAGGTTTTAAAGAGAGGCATGACATAAAGTACAAGGGTTCATCCACTTCTAATACTGCACCATAACCAGTTGCCAAATTTATGTTAGATCTTTATGGGCCTCCACCTATCCCACCAATGAGAACTTATCCTAGACATTTTAACCAAGGTCAACCCAAACAAATCAATGTTTGTACCCATTTCAAACGAAGAGTTCACTTTAGGGAGTTCTGATATAAGCTAGGAAAAGTCTCTCACACACATGCTCACACACCCCATTGTAGAAATATTGCTAGTCTTAGAGCGCAAGTTGATTTTATAGTCATTACTTTTAAATATTTAATGAAAGAATTTCAAAATATGTCTATGCCTCATGATAAAAATTCTAAAACAATGACTAATGCCAACATGATAAGTGCAAGCAAAAGGTTACCTAATAGTTATGAAAAATACATTGTTATTCATATTTCTCTTAAGGTTCAAGATACTTCTCAATTGTATTTTAATATTGGGTACTATAGGCACATGACCGGTGATAAGTCTCATTTTACTAACCTTTTGGGTCGTAAGGAAGGAAATATCACCTTTGAGGATGTGAGTAAGTCTAGAATTTTAGGATGAGCATGCGTGGAGATTTTTGACTTTCCTAACCTATACAATCTGTTGTATATTAAAGGGTTAAAGTCTAACTTAATAAGCATAAGCAAACTTTGCGATGCTAAATTTGAGGTAAAGTTTGACCGATTGGAATGTTATGTTTTTTTATCATTCTGATAAACTTTTGATACAAGGTGTGAGGACTACTGAAAAGCTACATTATCATTCCCAAATCCTTTTTAGTATGAAATAGTGCTAAGATCTCCACCATGGATGTTTGTCATCAACGACTAGGGCACGTTAAGTTTAGTGATCATGCGAGGTTAGTTAAGAAAGACCTAGTTCGTGCCTTACCACCACTTGGAAAACAAACTTCCTCGACTTGTGGTCCTTTCCAACAAGGAAAACAAATCAAAAGTCCCTATAGTAAATTTCATACTATTACCACCTCATGTGTGTTAGAGTTGATTCACATGGATCTTATGGCTCCAATGCACACCGAGAGCATTGGTGGTAAGAAGTACATTTGGTGATGGTTGATGATTTTTTGAGATACTCCATTGTTGGGTATCTTAGGGAAAAGTCTGATGGGCGTGAGTTCCTTATAACCAAGTTTCGTTTACTTCAAAATCAACACAATCTTTCCATTACTAGATTGAGAAGTGATCACGAAGTTTATTGACGCCAGTGTTGATGCATAGTGTAATGGTATAGATGTCAAACATGAGTTTTCGATGGTAGACATGCCTAAACTAAATGGGTTTGTTGAGTGGAAAAATGGGACCATTCAAGAGATGGGGAGATCCTTGCTACTTGGTAGAAATGTGCCTAGATGATTTTGGGTAGAGGCGATAAACTCCGCATGCCACACGATGAATAGGGTTTATTTTTGTCCACACACACTTCACACTCCATATTAGTTGTAGACTGGTTAAAAAAACCAACCTATCATATTTATGAGTTTAATCCATGCTATATTGTTAGAGATAGAGTGCACTTAGGAAAATTTGACTCTAGAAGCGATGAAGGAATATTTTTAGGATATTCATTGACTAGTAGAGCCTATAGGGTATATAACCTTAAAATCTCTAAGGTCATGGAATTGATAAATATTACAATTAGAGATGATTCACCAGCTATGTTTATTGATCGTGAGAACAATACACCCCCGGTGACGATCCCATTGTTCCCCACACTACCCTCGGATGACTTGGATCTTGAAAAATAGAATCCATCCTCTTAGTTTTGAAGGAGTCATGACGTTATGGAAATTTTGGTGATCTTACAGTAGGTGTCAAGACTTACGCTCAACTGGAGAACGTGGTTAGCTACTTTTGCGACACTTTCACAGTAAAGCTCAAGAATTTGAAGGAAGAACTCAGGGATGATCATTGGATAAGTTCTATGCAAGATAAATGCTTCAATTTTGAAAGAATGATGTTTGGGAATTAGTCCCTCGATCTAGAGAGACTAATGTGATTGGTACCAAGTGGTTGTACAAAAATAAGATATATGAGAATGGTAGCAGAGTTCTTAATAAGTTTAAGTTGGTTACTTTTGGTTACACACAAGTTCAAGGTATAGACTTTGACAAGACATTCGCTCCTATTAATAGGCTTGAGTCCGTCCTCTTACTACTTGCCATAACATGTCATCTATGTATTAAGATTTATGAAATTGATTTTGAGATTGCCTTTCGGAACAAAATTCTTCACGAGGAGTTTTACATGGAACAACCAAAGGGACTTGAAGACCTAAAACGTGCGGAACACGTCTTTTATCTAAAGAAGGCCTTGTATGGTTTATGTAAGAACCTCATGCTTAGTACGAAAGGATAACTTGTCATATCTTAGCTAATGGATTTAAAAGAGGGGGAGTTGATATAACCTTGTTTATTAGGATAAATGGTGGTGTTATCTTAGTTTCCATGTATATCTGGGCGACATAATCTTTGGACCCACGTGTTCCCAACTTGCTCACAATTTTAAGGAGGAGATGAAGAGTGAATGTGAGATGAGTATGGTTGGTGAACTTACCTTTTTCCTAGGTCTCTAAGTATGTCAACTAAAAAATCGGATATTTACATATCAATCTAATATATGTTAGGTATATAGATAAGAAGTTTGGTTTGGAATCCATTAATCACTCTCACACATCCATGAGTTCCTTGGCAAAGCTTAGCAAAGACACCTTATGTAACGACGTAAGGCTAACACTCTACACAAGTATGATAAGTAGTCTCCTTAATTTAACCGCTAGCCATCCCGATATCGCCTTTGGTGTTGGAGTTTTACACGTTACCAGGCGTCCATAAAAGAGTCACACTTGACCGCAATTAAACATATCATCAAATGCATGGCTGACATTCTTTCTTGTGGAAATTGGTATTCCTTTAATATCGATGACCGTTTGCCAGCTTATTCAGATGCCGATTGGTTCGGGGATGTTGATTGTTGTAAAAGCACATCGGGTGAATGCTTTTACTTTGGGAGTTCTCTTGTCTCATGGTTGAGTAAGAAGAAAAACTCCATTTCTTTTTCAAGGATGTAGGCTAAGTAAATATCCACTGGGAGTTGTTGCACACAACTCTTATGCATAAAGCAAATACTGGACGGTTATAAGATTAAGCAACGCACCATGACTCTTTCTTACAATAATACGAATGAGATACCCATTCACGTAATCTTATCCAACACTCTCATATGAAGAACAATCGGATTTATGAGCATATTATCCGTGATCTTGCTAATGAGAAGACCGTTTTCTTGAGCATTATGGGTACTGAACATCAATTGGATAAAATTTTCACTAAACCTTTAGATGCACTTAGATTTGAGGATCTTAGGAAGTCTTTAGGTATTTATTCCATTGATTGTATTTGGATATTGTTTCCAGTTTAGGGTGATTTTCATATTGCTACTATTTATCCCTACTACTAGATTGTATTATTATGTTTATACTTTGGAAAAATCCAAAATGATTTTCTTTTGTTTTGGAAAAAAATTCTAAAAATTTTAAAAGATTTTATTTTTGATTTATTCCAAAAATTTGAATTTTTTTTTGTATTTTGTTTTACATCGTGCATGGATGTGCATTTAATATATTTGAATAACAATTTCATTCCATCCATTCATGTGATTTAATCATGGTGTCATGATACCCGAATTTAGTTTTTTGTGATTAATAATGCATGTGCATCGTGTCTTTTATTGTTGATTACTACCTTCTAGTGAAACTAAATATATCACCTTAATTTCATGCATACACAAACTTTTGAACATTTTACTTGCTTGTATTATGTTGAATAGTACGTTCTCATCTCAGTCACACTTAATAACGACCCAAATGTACTGGGAACTCATTGTGGATGTAAAAACCATTGCTCGAATTTTGTTTACGAAAAAATTGATTGAAAATGAATAAGTAATAGAAATGGTCTACGAAAGAAGAAGTATTCTTTACGTTAAAAGACACTATTGGCAAGATCCTAAAAGATGATTCGACATATAAAAATTTACAATGGCAAGGCCAATTTTTTTAATTGGTGCTTCATTAAAAATGAGCAATATGATTCCTTTAAAAAATTTAAGGGTGTTATGAGTTGAAGATCAATGGGTTGTAACATAAAATTCCTTCAAAAATAATAAATAGTTTTGCATTATTGATTTGAGAAGCATTAAAATTTTGACATTTTGTATGAGTTGAGTCACTTTTACTCTGTTTAATTTTTTTTACACAAAAGGTTTAATTAAGTTATTTCTTTAGGATTGTCTCTTTGACTTCGTGCACCATCACTACTTATGTCTATGTTGACTTTCCCATGCATTAAGTTCACACACATTCATTCCATATCGATGGTTTGAATGTTTTCGTGTTACTCCATGGTGTGATCGTTTGTAATTCTTTGTATATTTTTATATACTTAGAAATTAAAAAAAAAAGAAATTCAAAAAATAGGTTGAAGGTTTGTTTAAGTTTCATCGCATATGCTTAATTGTCTATCCTTTATAATGATATTTCAAATTTGTTTTCTCGTGATGTTAACTTTTCAAGTACAGATTCTAACCCTTTCTCTATTACGGACAAAAAATGGAGAACATATTGAGGGAGAGTTTTATATTTTAAGATCCACGTGTCATGTCATTTCCTTTGTTTCATGTGTGTAGGTCTTTTTTCTCATTGATGATATCATGGACTACACGATAAATATTTTCAGTAGAGACAGAGTGGCAAGTGTCTTTCCATTTTTAGTTTTGGAGGGACTTTAGTTGAACTTTTCTTAGGGTTTATTTGTTGGTATATTTTTTTGTAATGGAATAGCCAAATGGAATTTGTAAGAGAAACATTTATAATTGTGCATTATGTTTTTAAGTTTGGCATATTTCGCTAAACCTTTACATCATCATGTACATTATCAAGATATTCAATCGAAGACAAGTGATTAAATGCGACAATCAAAGATCGGATAGTAAAGATGGTCACTAGCATCATAAGAGAAGGTATACGGGTTTTATTTTGTGTAATCATTGGGGTATTTTAAAAGTGTTTAAAAACATAAAATATTTTTTCAAAAGTTTTTTTTAATCAAAAAATCATTTTTGAGACATCTCATTAGAATAAGGAACAGAGGGTCATTCGAATGAGGTTCTTACTCTCGTTCGATATCAATTATTCGAATGAAACTTCAAATGATCTGATTTCCTCGTTCATCTGAAATGTCAGTTCGAAATTCGTTCAAATGACTCTACATATGTCATTCGAATGAGGTCTAGTTCGTTCGAATGATCAAGCAAATTTTTTTTCTTGGTTTCGAATGCAATATTTTCAAGTCTATCTCTTGGAGAATTTTCTTCTTATTTAAAGCGATACAAAATTGCACTTCTTGGAAAGCCTTTTAGAACATCTTTTGTGATCTAACACCTTGATTTTTCAAATACTAAACCCTCAGATGTTTTATGTTAACTTTATCAAACCTTGAAAAACGCATCACATGTTCATATCTCTATGGACTTAATTCTTCACTGATGAAGATGGGACATGAGTTTCTTAAGGCTGATCAGTGGACACTGAGGTAAGTGGAGCTTCCTATGGAGATCTGCTGAATTTACATTGCTTTTTATTATTAATAAGGAAGGATACTTAACCACAAGACTTAATGAAGTCTAAGTTTGTAAGTGTGTCTGTGTCATTTTGTAATACCTTAGCTGTAACAGTGCTGAAAATGGATTTTTCCTGAAAGGTTTTTTTCCTCACCTCTTGTGTTGTTCAACTCGAATAATTACAATGTTCACTATTGATGTAGGTTGTTTGAGTCCATGGGATCGTTGAGTCGATATGCTTTTAAAGTATTCAATTAATGGAGTATTACAAAAATACCAACAAAGTATATTTTAAATCAATGAACATAACTTGCAAAAGAAGTTCCATGAACATATTATATCATCTGGATTGTGGAATTCATCACTAACATTGGAAATAAATAATTTGATGTAAATGGTTCATTATTCTATCAATTATTTAGTTTTGTCTAATGAGGGAATAAAGGTAGTTAAAAGAAAAGTAGAAAAAATACGGGAGAAAATTAAGAAGATAGAATTTTGTGATGTGAATAAAAAGACCAAAGAAAAAGAGAAAAACATTTACAATTCAGATGAAAAAGAACCTGTGTTAGATCCAAAACTGTAAGGGAAAATGGGGTGACAAATGCTCAAAAAAAGTTATTTGGAGAAGAAGAAACAAAGGCAAAAGGAGGTAAAAATTGATCGTTGCCCACAGAAATTGACTTTTGTAAGTAAAATTATACTTCAACTATTATGCAATTTGAAGAAGTGATTATACCAATTAAAAATATTTAATTTCCTTGTTAATGTAAAATACACTAGAGATGATGCGGAAGCGTTGTAAAACAGGTGATGGTTCAACTTTCAAAAATAACAACAAGTTTTAATTTCTCAAAACAAATTAAAACATAATTCAAGTCCTAGAATTAGCCTAAGTCATAATTTTCAATTATCCAAAGTTAGGCGAAACCAGTTTTAGCAAATGACTTGAATAAACCAAATTTACCCAATATTTAATTTAGTCCCAAATTAAATGAGTGTGATAATAAAACCAAATTTTATCTTGAATTAATTTTAAGCATGCATTCTAAATTATGATGCAAGATAAAATAAACAATATCACACTACGCCGAGATGTACGAGGAAAAACCCAAGACGGGAAACAACCTCGGACGGCCCTAGCCACAAGTCCACTAGATATGGAATTACAATTACAAGACAGGTAGACTTACAACGACTGACTCGATCCCTCTCAAGCCTCGACGCTCCTTCTCGTAGAAACCTCTTCCTAGCGAACAACCTCGGAACACCACCGCGGTCTCGGAATCCACCTATGGGACTTTATATGGTCACCGTCACCCAAGCATGGAGCCTTTCTCCGTGTGGGTAGAATCTCAACAAAAGTCTTCTTTGTGATGGGGTGTAGAAGCAAACCCGAAACGTCTCTTGAATTCGGTAGAGAAAATCGGTGCCAAAAACTCCCAGCAATTGATATAAATATAGAAACTTGGATAAACAATTATTGGGTGTAAACTAGAGTGTGTATGAATTTTTCATTGAAAATTAACACTCAAAACTTGAACATTTTCCTAAACTAATTTTGCTCTCAAATTCTCTCTAGGAGATAAACAATGTTGGAAAAGTTCTCTTGGAAAATGTGTTTCCCGCACATAATAATGTATGAAAAAGTTGGTTAAAAACCAAGTGGGGAAAGTGGGAGAAAACTGCAAAAAAACAGCTCAAAACTGTTCCCGCCCTGGCGTCTCGTTCGAACGAACTTGACTCTCATTCGAACGAGACTTCTAACGAGCGACCAACCTGGGCTCGTTAGAATCTCGTTAGATACCTCGTTAGAACGAAAAACTCGTTCGAACGACATATCGAACGACTGACCAGTTTAGGGTCGTTGGCAAACTCGTTCGAACGAACTTGGTTCGAACGACAAAACTCGTTCGAACGAAACCTGGTTCGAACGACAAAACTCGTTCGAACGAAACCTGGTTCGAACGACAAAACTCGTTCGAACGACATTTCTAACGAACGACCAGAAAGATTGAAAAATTCGATTTTGGCCCAGAAACTTTTATATACTTATTTTAAAGTTCTATTTGATTCTTTCTGAAAATGAAATGCAGTTTTTATTACACCTAACACCCAATACATATTATTCCAAGCTCCTATGTTAATATAATTACATTCATACCTTGGGAGCATGGAGCCTTAGTTGATGACGTAGAAACGAGGCACGCAAACCGGCATTTTGATGAAGCTTTAAATTCTTTGCCGCTACGTCTTCAACATACACTTCATAGGCTTGAGAATATTACAATTAAATAATATCCTATGAATAAATGTTTTTGTCCGGAATTGAGCCAAAACTATATATGGACTCAATTGGAAATTTGTGTCCTTACAAATCTCCCCCTTTGGCTATTCCGGGACAAAAACCAAACAAAAAATCCTAAAGGGTCGTCAAGCTCTACTAGATTCAAAACATAACCCACCCAAACTTGACTCACCCCAAGGATCAAACGCTTTGCCATAGAAAGATGCCGCTTTAGAATAATTCCTGCACACTTAAGCAAACTCATCAAATGCGTAGGGAATATCAAAATATTAAATGCAATTAATTAATTACTCCCCCTAAATTAATTCTCCCTTTTAAACACATGACATACTTAGAAAGACGTCTCCCCCTAAGATAAAACTCCCCCAAACTAAGATACGATAATAATAGGATTAGATACCATTTCTCCCCCTATCAATATTCTCCCCCTTTTTGTTCGGGAATAGGCAAAGGATAAAGAACTAATAAATAGCATGTGGAAGCTTAAAGTGATAAGACATGAACGCATATGAGCAATAAAAGCAAGGCAAAGACAAACAAATATCATATGTATATATACTATAAATATACCAATAAGTACGTGCATATATAGATAGATATAAACACACACATGACACAAAATACAATAAGTTTGCACACTCGTATGGCAAAAATGTGTCATATGGAAACGGAAGTGTAGGGGTGTCTACTAGCAACACTTAAATTTAGACCCAAACACTTAAGAAACGTTCACGGAGTTCTCATTTGATTGCAAACTTCATCACAGTTAAATATAACCTCATGTGACAATATAAAGATTGAACTCAATGAACAAACATACATAGTGCATACAAGCCTAGCATGATGATGATTCTACAAACCAAATAGAGTCATGACATTAAAGACAACTAGGATAAACGGAAATTGTGCAAACCGTTGATATACCATCCAATTCTCCCTCAGTGAGCATATATATTCTTTTGTTTTTGAATGAATATATCAAATGAACATAGGCCTTGGCAATTGCTTTCTGTTTAATGCCAAATATTCTGTTTTTAGGACTTTGGATCACGTATTTCTTTTAGATCCAATCAACGGTGGCTTACTATCGCAAAGGATTTAATTCATCCTTTCAGAGCCCTTCCCCGTGCACATTTAGATTTATCATGTTTTCATTTTTCACACAAATCTCTCATGCAACGGATTTTGACATGCACTAGTCCTCCTAGGTCATAGATATGTAGATGACTAGATTGATAGGAGAACACCTCAAAAAGCTCAAATATAACATGTGACATTAAGATTTCAAAAGAGCTCGTGCATGTGTAAAAAAGAGGCATATGAAATAGAATCCATTTAAACAATTCAAAATCCAACTACTCCATATAAAACATGGTAAAGAACATTTTAAGGATTGAAAATCTAAACCAAAAGTTCTAGCCACATGGGAGCGTAAACGATAGGATTCAAACACAAATATATGCCACATAAAGTGTGTCAAACAAAAATACACACAAAACAAAATCTTTTTGAGTTTTTAACATTTTTAATCAAAAATAAATATTTACTCAAAAGGATAAAAAAAAAATCAATTGTATTTGTCATTAAGCTTAAATGAAATAAATAAAACACAAATGATAAACAAAAATCTTTTTATATTATGCAGTCAATTTAAGCAAAAATATAATACAAAAAGATAAACAAGTCATAATTTCTAGCATGGGATATGAAATAAGGTTATGACTAGAAAATGACTAAACAAGCATACATTTAGCATATGAATATAGCATGAAGTACAAACGCTAAAGTATGCAAACACTAACACATTCATCCTTTAGATTTAGCAAGGGAGGAAGGATGTGAAAGTAAATGAGAATCAACAACCCTATTTTGTAAGGCAACCAAGTCGGATTTCCTAACCCAAATTAACGAGGAATGATTATTTTGGGGTGTAGGAACGTTAACTACCGTGATTACTTTACTATGGGGTTTTCTAGGAATTCGTTTAAGATCTAAACAAAATTTCCTAAGATGACCTTGTCGACCACAATGTGTACAAGTGAGAACATGTCGAAAAGATTTACTTAAGGAGTGATCTTTAAATGTATTCCTAGTAGATTCTCCTAAAACATTGGTTTGGGCATTATGAGAAAATTCATTACAAGTATTGAAGCCTAAACCAAAAGTGTCATTTTTAACTTGGACCGTTCCTAACATTTTATCAAGTTTTTCCGAACGACATTCCAAATCAAATTTGACATTACTAGAATCTTTTAATTTCTTTTCCAATTCTAAAATTTTAGATTCTAGTAAAACATTTCGCTCTTCAAAAGCAAGAAGCTCCTTTTTCAAGGATTCCATTAAACCCTTAAGGCTATCTCTTTCGCCTTCTACATAGTTAAGCTTCTCTTGAAGAGTCCTCTCATGTGTCCTAAGGTCTTCTATTAAAGCATTTTCATCAACGACCTTGACATTCTCTCTTAAACTAGCTTCTAACTTCAAATTAGCTTTTTTTAATTTAATAGATTCGGTATAAAGTTCTTGAAAAGCATTTTGAAGTTCACTCATATCAACCTCATCTTCATTTTCACTCTCTCTTTCTTCTTCACTCTCACTATCATCAAAAATAAGAGAATCATGTACAATGACCTTGAAAGTGGCATGTGCTATCGTTTCATCATTCGATGAGTTCTCACTATCACTCACATGTCTAGCCATAAAAGCCACAAAATTTTTCTTAGTGGGGGACTCGGGCTTCTCTTTCTTATCACTATCACTAAGGGTTGCATTATATGAAATAGGTCGCTTACCATCTTTCCTTAGTTGAGCGGGGCACTCATAAGCCCTATGGCCATAACCTTCACAACCAAAACATTTATTAGACTCGTCCCTATCAATATTTTCATTACTAGGTTTAGGGATCTTCTCGGCTTTAGAAACCTTCTCGCTTTTATCATGTTTAGAAGTGTCAAATTTCTTAAAATCATTTTTATATTTATCTTTGCTAAATTTAAGAAATTTTCTAAATTTACGAGCAAACAAAGCCATATCTTCCGAGTCACTATCACTATCGCTCTCTACTACTTGTTTGACCTCTTTTTGGGCTTTTAAAGCAACGCCCTTTTCGATTTTCTTTTCATTTTTAGAGGGAAACATATCCAGTTCATAGGTTTGTAAATCACCTACAAGCTCTTCTAATTTCGTAGAGGCTAAAGTGGGTAAAGAATTTAAAACGGTCACCTTTGGAATAAATCTATCGGGTAGGGACCTTAAAATTTTCTTTACAACACGGTCGTTAGGTATTTTCTCTCCCAAGTTAAAGGATGAATTAACAATATCAGAAAGTCTAGCATAAAATTTATCAAAAGTTTCTTTTTCATCCATTTTGATAGTTTCAAATTGAGTGGTGAGGTTTTAGAGTTTAGAAGCTTTAACGACACTAGTTCCTTCATGAGTTAATTGTAAAATATCCCAAGCTTCTTTAGCGGTTTCACACGTCATAATACGTCGGAATTCATCCGGTGCGACAGCACTAAACAAGGCATTTAAACCACGGGAATTAAAATTAGCAAGTTTAAACTCATTTTCAGTCCATCTATCGGCGGGTTTGATAACACGTTCATTTTCAACTAAATAAGTTGGTGGGGAGTATCCGGTAACAACAGACATCCAAACTCTCTCGTCGATAGATTTTAGTGACGATCTCATTCGCGCTTTCCAATGCGCGTAGTTTGAACCATCGAAAATAGGAAATTTTGAAAATAGGGAAAAATCCATTTTAGCCAAAAAGTAAAGGATCTTAACGAAATAATTTATCGTTTTTGGCTCTGATACCAATTTGAAGAAGTGATTATACCAATTAAAAATATTTAATTTCCTTGTTAATGTAAAACACACTAGAGATGATGCGGAAGCGTTGTAAAACAGGTGATGGTTCAACTTTCAAAAATAACAACAAGTTTTAATTTCTCAAAACAAATTAAAACATAATTCAAGTCCTAGAATTAGCCTAAGTCATAATTTTCAATTATCCAAAGTTAGGCGAAACCAGTTTTAGCAAATGACTTGAATAAACCAAATTTACCCAATATTTAATTTAGTCCCAAATTAAATGAGTGTGATAATAAAACCAAATTTTATCTTGAATTAATTCTAAGCATGCGTTCTAAATTATGATGTAAGATAAAATAAACAATATCACACTAAGCCGAGATGTACGAGGAAAAACCCGAGACGGGAAACAACCTCGGACGGCCCTAGCCACAAGTCCACTAGATATGGAATTACAATTACAAGACAGGTAGACTTACAACGACTGACTCGATCCCTCTCAAGCCTCGACGCTCCTTCTCGTAGAAACCTCTTCCTAGCGAACAACCTCGGAACACCACCGCGGTCTCGGAATCCACCGATGGGACTTTATATGGTCACCGTCACCCAAGCATGGAGCCTTTCTCCGTGTGGGTAGAATCTCAACAAAAGTCTTCTTTATGATGGGGTGTAGAAGAAAACCCGAAACGTCTCTTGAATTCGGTAGAGAAAACCGGTGCCAAAAACTCCCAGCAATTGATATAAATATAGAAACTTGGATAAACAATTATTGGGTGTAAACTAGAGTGTGTATGAATTTTTCATTGAAAATTAACACTCAAAACTTGAACATTTTCCTAAACTAATTTTGCTCTCAAATTCTCTCTAGGAGATAAACAATGTTGGAAAAGTTCTCTTGGAAAATGTGTTTCCCGCACATAATAATGTATGAAAAAGTTGGTTAAAAACCAAGTGGGGAAAGTGGGAGAAAACTGCAAAAAAACTGCTCAAAACTGTTCCCGCCCTGGCGTCTCGTTTGAACGAACTTGACTCTCATTCGAACGAGACTTCTAACGAGCGACCAGCCTGGGCTCGTTAGAATCTCGTTAGATACCTTGTTAGAACGAAAAACTCGTTCGAACGACATATCGAACGACTGACCAGTTTAGGGTCGTTGGCAAACTCGTTCGAACGAACTTGGTTCGAACGACAAAACTCGTTCGAACGAAACCTGGTTCGAACGACAAAACTCGTTCGAACGACATTTCTAACGAACGACCAGAAAGATTGAAAAATTCGATTTTGGCCCAGAAACTTTTATAAACTTTTATATACTTATTTTAAAGATCTATTTGATTCTTTCTGAAAATGAAATGTAGTTTTTATTACACCTAACAACCAATACATATTATTCCAAGCTCCTATATTAATATAATTACATTCATACCTTGGGGGCATGGAACCTTAGTTGATGACGTAGAAACGAGGCACGTAAACCGGCATTTTGATGAAGCTTTAAATTCTTTGCCGCTACGTCTTCAACATACACTTCATAGGCTTGAGAATATTAAAATTAAATACTATCCTATGAATAAATGTTTTTGTCCGGAATTGAGCCAAAACTATATATGGACTCAATTGGAAATTTGTGTCCTTACACAATTTTTTGTTGCAATTTTCAGTTTCACTATCTTAATGTCATGTGGTTATGAAATTTTTTTGTAGAACAATGTAAGCAACAAAATGTTAAAGATCACTTGCATAATCAAGTTGTGGGCCATTAATAAGTTCCTCAACATAAAATACCCATTGAAACTAACTCTAAGGCATGTGCTCCAAGTAGTTTTAATATACATTCTTGTATTTCTTTCCTGTTTTTACTTTAACAAGATTTATTGTAATTGATTTTTAGGGATTTGAGTTCAAATTGGTCTTTCAACCATCCCAATTTTAGTTTTAGTAGCTTGCTTCAAAGCATTGACCAAACAAATCTTACTCAGATACTATAATAAATATTGTTAATTCTCCTTAATAATATATTCATTGATATTTAAATAATTTGACACCTTGTTGCAGGACTCTTTCACAAGTCTTGGTAGAAAATTATATTAATGAAGAATTTCCACTCTACAATCAGGTAATTATTTAAGTGATTGGAAGCATAATGATTTAAAGTTATTTTTATATAACAATTAAAATAATTATGAATTGTTATGTGGAAGACTAAGTTTTGCATTGTACGTAGAGCAGGAAAAGGCAAGCGTGAACGATATGAATGTTATACTTTTGTTTTTGAATTGTACTTTTTTCAACTTTGTCTAGATATCTTGTTCTGGATCTTCGAGATATATCCTAGGTGTTAGTTATTAAGATCTTGTACTTGCCACTAGAGAGGCTCTTTCTCTAATATTTTAATAAAATTTGTGGGGATACTGTCCCTCTTTTTTAAAAAAAATTAGATTTATACATTTGTCTGACTTTATATTATCTTTTACTTCTAGATTTTCTATTATTATTTAGTTGTGGTATTTTTCATAACATTTCAGTCCTTCTTTATGTTTACAAGGTATCTGTTGATGAAAAATATGATATGGATTGTGATATATTAATCCATTTAATGATGCAAATATGGAGAGGATGCCTAAACTGGTATGAGATCCTTTTGTTCTTTGGTACAAATTGAACAAACAAAAAGTCAGTAGAAATTTTCTTACCAAATAAAAAGCTATATGGATGTTCTTAAAACTAGTCTGTAGTAGTACAAGAAAAAAACAATAATAATTTAACAGGAAAAAAGGTTGTCCCAATGAAATGAAAAAAGTGACTAGCAATAGCAATATAGGAAAAAAGGTTTGTAGCTGGTTTGTAGAAATATAAAGAAAGGTCGCTAATAAAAGTCTTTAGCAATATAACAAAGATAAAAATTGTACATGTATAACTAAAAAAGTAGTAGCATTAAATAGAAAATAAACTCAACAGGAATAACAAAACGAGGTTTGTAATTAGTGGAGAATGTATATCAATTTTCTCATAATAAATCGATATGGATCAAAACTAGTCTGTATTGGTTTTCAAATAAGGAACCAATCACTGAGCTATTAGCAAATACAAAGATGAACTTCAGGGTTGCATTGCATAGGATGCTTAGCATAACCTACTGAATTGGACTTGTATATAAAGAAATTACATGATCAAGTAATCCTGACAGTGTTTTGGGGGAGAGAGATTAAAGTCACACTCACATTCAGTGTCCATATCTACACGTTTGCATCAACCCGTAATCGATATTTTTAAACTAATGAAACGTTACTCATTTGTTTCCATGAATAACCTACAAAAAAGGTAAATATTATGAGTGAGAAATGTGAGAAGATGGCATGTTTATGAGATAGTGAAGAGGATGGGTTTATAAAACCATGAGGAAATGAAATGATAAAATTTAGCTATGTGAGAGATAGGGGGTTGGTGAGTGATGTGACATCTATGGTATGAGTTTGAGAAAAATAAAGAGGAAAACAGAGGGAGCGGGGATATGAGACTTAGGCGGTAGCCGATTTTGGGAGATGGTGTCGCATGCTAGAGATAGAAGGAGGACTGGATAATCACTTGAGAGAGAAGAGAAAAAGGGGTTAGGTTACTAATGGGTATTGTATGGGTGTGGTTTAATGAAATGCTCATGAATCTTGAACTAGTTTAGATCGTGTCAGATTGAAAATAAACTGTACAAGAATTTGGTACGATTTTAAATCATGCCAAAATCTCTTTGTTCAAGCACGCTATATTGACATTTTTGGTGCAGTGAAAGGAAAGTGAGGGAATAGTCTTTTTTGTAGCTTTACGGTTCTCCAAACTTATTATTGTGTAGCCATCTATCGAAATGACGGTTTTCGGCTACTGAAGCGACGGTAGCGTCTCCTAAAGAGAAAGTAAAGATGCAAGAATTACAAGTGTTCCCCCGAGAGAATATATGGGAGAAAACCTTTAAATTACTGGGTAAATTAAAATATTTCCCTTTGATCAGTATATTTAAATCCCAAGTAATTGTCCACCTCTGACCAAGAGAGGAATTTTATCATCCCCAACAAGTAAAATGACTTATCCAACATCACAACCGACTAAGGAACAAATCTTAGAGATCTCAATGAGACCTTGGACTTTGGGGGAAATTGTGGAGTCAACCATTTTTGTAGCACGTTCCCGGCCACCTGCATGCTTATCTAATAAAAACTATCGATAAAAAAAGAACTATTCAGCTTTTTCACTTATAACGATTGACTATGATCAAGGGATAAGTCTAACCTATTAGGGATATGTGTTAACGGGGCATAGGACTTTCCAAAGATTCCTTATAAATGTAAACTCTCCCCCATAGGGGTGGGGGATCTATGCATGTTATAGGCGAGTTTCTAAACCACGTACATTTTATGTTGTGTATGTATGACATCACTCCTTTTTCAATTATTATTGTAATCGGGCTTGTGTGCATTTGGTATAATCACTTATAGGAATTTACGACCAAAATTTACATATACAATGTTTATTTATTATAATTATATACATATTTATGTGTTATATATGTGTACCATATTTTATATTATAAGTTCAAGAAAATATGGAGAATGAATGATTTTGAGTTGAAAAACTATAAAAACAAATTTTAGAAACAACCTTTTGCTAGTTTCCGAAAATAAGATTTAAACTAAAAAATATTTAATTCCGTAATGATCCTACTTTTTGTTACGTTTTATGAAAATTAAATTTCATAATGTCGGGTGCATTTTGTAATTTGAATGTGCATTGATTGATTATTGTAGGAATGATGGGACAATTATTTCAAATAATATGGGGTGATTATTGAATTAAGCACAAGTTTGATATGACTTACATTTAAATCGGGTGATTATTGGATGGTTTTGAATAAGTTATAGATTTAATATGTTATTGGAGAAACTTTAATAGGAATGAAAATATTGGTTTTATCCAATGAGAAAGAAGTAATCAAAGGTAAAAAAATGTTGCAAGCATAGATGGTGCAAGCATGTGAACATAAATGGGATTAATTAACTCTTGGGTAAATGGTAATTTTATGAGAAAGGGAATGAATTTGGTAAATCCAAGGGAAAAGGTTAATCGGTTAATAAGTGATTACACAATTGGTATTCCAAGTTTACATAACTTAATCTTGAGTCATGATAGTTATGAAAATAAACAAAACTTGATAACTTCAGAATGTGAGATAAAATGATAAATTTATGATTTATAAATTAAAGGAATAAAGTGTTACAATTGGGAGGGGCCCAATGCAGGTTTGACATGGGTATATGTCTATAATTTAACATGGTTCTAAAGGAAGGAAAATGATAATAATTGGATGTGTGAGTAACCCCGTGGTAGGAAAAATCCTAGTCTTGACAAATTTTTGAATTGAAAGTTCCTTCAAACACATGTTGTGTGTGTTAAAAAACAATCTTTACGAAGAATCAGGCTTGTGTTAAGTTAAAAGTTTAAGTTGATGCGAAAGACATGAAAGTGGAAGATCTAAAGATGATTGACGAATGTGATTTTTAGAAATTAACCGTGTGAGTTAATGGAATAAAGGATTACTTTTTTTATATATATATATATATATATATATATATATATATATATATAAAACGGAAACTTTGAAATGTTAAAGGTTAATGGTACTTAACCTAGTTTAAAGGTGGTGTCTTGAAGTAAAGTATGATTAATGCATATATTGTGTAGTGATTGTATGTATATTTGGGTTTGTAAGTACATGATTTGATTCATGTCTGTTTAGAATCCATGAGTTTTCAATGTGTCCTAGATCACATCAAGTATGTCGTATACCGCTACATTTGGCACGTCAACACGATCATCCATGACGAATTTAATCCGAATCCAAAGCATCACCCACCCATCATCTTCATATGTGTGTAGTGCAACAATGTCGAGCGACGTGCAATATACGTCATCAACCGTTCCCACTAACTCCAGTCGCTAAAATTGTATAATGTTTAATTTGGAGTTTTTAATGTTTTCGTATTAATTTGGGAATTTTTCTAAAATGTTTTTAGAAAAATAAATCGGGTTTTCTAAGTCAAAAATAATTTTTAAGGACCTGTTGGTGGACATAGATTTTGATGCTTCAGTCGTTCAAGTGACAAAGCTATGTCATTCAAATGACAGGCCGATGTCATTCAAATGGCCTCATCAAGCGACATTGCATGTCGCGAGATAGGTCGTGCGATGCTCGCTTGAAGCAGTTCATAAAAACAAACCCGTACTAGTTTGGTATTTTTACCTCGTTTGATAGGTCACGCGATGTAATATCAAACAATATTTATTGTCGTTCGAGAGACACCCTTATGTCGTTCGAGCGATCGCACCAACTTTACTTTTTTATAAATACTTGTTTTTGTAACCAGTTTTTTTTTATGTCTTTATAGCTCTGTTTTGTGCAGAACAGCTGCGATTTTAAGTCTTCATCGTTTGAGTTTTAAACCTCTTTTTATCCACCAAAATATCCCAAATATTTATGTGAATCATTCTAAACCTTGCTACTCATTCTACTCGTTCTTGGAGTACATCTTGTGAAGAAGAAAGGTTGTCTTCACTGCTGACCATTGGAGCTCTTGCATGATCTCTTGCTGATGACAATGAACTGACCCCTGTGGGTATTCGTGTGTCACAACAAGTTGTATTTCTCTGAATTTGTAAGTCATGGTTTACATAATATAGTGAAATAAAAACGTTTTACCCCTTTGGGGGATTTTCCTCACATATGTGTTTTTGATTGTGTGCATGCTTGTTTATGTATATTCTCTCAATCACACTTAGATGCATGAGCTAGGATTTTAATTAAAATCTGGGCATAAAATTGGAATTTAATTAAACAAGTTTATTCATTGGTTACAAGCACACTCTCAAATTAGTATTAGAGCCAATTACACAATTATACCGTGTAATTTTTTCGCAAAATTTTACTGGATATCGATTTTTGTCTAAAGATTGATCTTTAAAAAAGCATAAACTCATTGGAAAACTTGTATAATCGAGTGCCAATTTTTTATGGGACAAACTATGCATATTGGAAAGTCCGTATGAAATCTCATTTAAAGGCCATTGATGAACGTGTCTAGGTTGTATGCGAAAGAGGGTGGAATCATCCCTCTGTCCTTGGAGAAAATGTGACAAACCTTAAACTGGTGTCAGATTGGACTGAGGAAGAATTAAAATGGAGGACATATAACTCTCATGGGATAAGTGCAATTTTTGGAGCCGTTACACCCGATGAGTTTCAATGCATCATGACGTGTACTATGTCAAAAGAAGCGTGGGATGTTCTTCAACTTACCCATGAAGGCACTAATGCGATTAAAGAGTCTAAATTATAAAATCTAACTACTCAATTTGAAACAACTACCATGCTTGAATCTGAGTGCTTTGATAAATTCTATGCTCGTTTGTTTATCTAATATTATTAACACTAGCTTCAATCTTGGTGAACATATTCCTGATGCTAAAGTAGTTAGAAAGATTTTGAGATCATTTCCTAAGAGTTTAATCCCTAAAGTCATCGTGATAAATTCAATAGGAAATTTGAGCAGTTTTAAATTAGAAGAACTAGTAGGAGACCTCCATACATATGGAATTGACATGTTTCCTAATACGATTAAATCAAAATATAAAGGTGTAGCACTCAAAACCCAATATAGAAAAAGTTAAGGGTCAGCAAGAAAGAGCGGTGAGTCATCTAAGAGAAAAGAGAAGAGATGTCAGATTTAGAGTTTGATTTTGATTTACGTGATTTGTCTTTATTTGCATAAAATATCAAGAAATTTCTCGAATTTTAAAATAATGGCAATTTCAAAGATAAAAAGAAATTTGAGAAAAATAAATATGGAAAGAAAAATGATAAAGATAAAAAGGACACGCCTGAAAGAGATGAAAAGAGATGTTATGAGTGGGACGATAGAGGTCATAAGGATTTTGAGTGTCCAACTAGGTTGAAACATCGAGTCAAATGCAATCCCTTAGTGAAGAGAGTGAGGTTGAGTTAGTGGATTCTGGAGATGAGTCACTACATGAATGTAACTTCACTGCATTCATGGATAGTCATGTGAGTACTGATAGTGAACCTCACGACGATGAGGGTGCTACTTCACAAGGAAACCTCGACAGTGAAAGAGATGTGAGTGAGGGGGAGGATGTTGCAAGTGAGAGCGAGAGTGACCTATGACCTGCTTGCGCCAATTTGTATGCTGATTCATTTGAAACTAAAAAGCGTAACAAAGCTTTAGATCTTAGGATCATGACCTTAGATGAAAATTTAGGAGAGACTAGAGAGAGAGTCTTCCATTAGCACTTCCTTTAGTGAGAGAAAGTTTGCGGAGAGAGAGAGAGAGAGTTTGTGTAGAGAGAGAATAGAGAGAAATAAAGACTATTTGGAGAGAGGGAGAGAGAGAGTTATTTTTAGAGAGAGAAAGGGGATTTGACCAAGTAAGTGGATAGTCTTACGAGTGAGCTTCATTCCTTCGTGAAGGATCGGAAAACACTTGAAGCCATTGTTGCCCAACTCACACATGACCTTGAGTGAGCCAGCGAGGTCAAGGTAAAGATAGAGGACATATCTTGAAAGGTGGGAAAGATGATCCTCACCTCTTCTTTAAGGTTTGGTGAAAGGTAAGGAATAGGTTTTGATGGTGCTTCCAAGTCTCATGTTACATTGGAACCAATTATAGAGTTTACTATGAATCTATACGGCCATCAACCAAAACCCCAAAGAAGAGTTTGGCTAAGAAAAAATAACCAAGGTCTGCCTAAGACTGTGTATTATTGTACCTACTAAAAAAAGGCCACCTTAGGGAGTTTTGATATAGTTTGGGTCGAACACGATGTACATCTTCTCCTCCACATACCACTAGCGATCTTACTAGTCTTAGAGAGCAGGTCGAGTTTCTAATCGCCACATCTCAGAGTTTAATGGAAGAGTTCTAACAGATGTCTTTGCCGTTAGCGAATACTTCCAAAATCTTGACTAAAACCAATAATGACAAGCACAAACATAAGGTTACCACTTCTTGGGTACCTAAACACGATCTAAAAGCCCTTGTTGTTCATGTTTCTCTTAAAGCACATAATACCTCAAAAATGGTATTTTGACAGTGGGTGCTCCAGGCACATGACAGGTGATGTCTCATTTTTTACCTACCTAGAGGATAGTAAGGAAGGTAAAGTCACTTTTGGATATGGGAGCAAGTCTATCATAGTAGGACGAGGTACAATAGATATACCAGGATTTCCTAAGCTAGAAAATGTTTTGTATGCCAAAGTTTTGAAAGTGAACCTTCATAGCATTAGCCAGCTGTGCGACGCTGACTTTGCAGTAAAGTTTGACCGAAATGAATGTAATGTTTCTGATGAAGCCGATAAACTTATATTGCAAGGGGTTAGGACTGCAGATAATTGTTGTGGGATTGTGCCCATGTCCTCATTTGTTTGCAACAGTGCCACGATCACTCCTATGGATATGACATCAATGTCTCGATCACGTGAATTTTTGAGATTTGGAGCGCCTAGCTAATAATGACCTAGTACGTGTCTTGTCGTCACTTGGGAATCCAACTTTCTCAATTTGTGGACCATGTCAGTTGGGTAAAAAGTTCGTATTCTCCATAAGAAGTTGAATTCCATTACCACTTCACGAGTGCTTGAGTTGATTCACATGGTTCTTAGGGGTCATACTCGTACTGAGAGTTTGGGTGGTAAGAGGTATATCCTAGTGAGGGTAGATGATTTATCTAGTTACTCCATAGGAAATTTTTTTAGAGAGAAATTTGATACTGTAGAGTTTCTTATGACTAAGTGTCGTGTTCTGCAAAATCAGCACGGTGTCATTATTAATAGAATTCAAAATGATAGTGGCATTGAATTTAAGGAAGCAAATGTGGATATTTACTATGATAGCCTTGGGATCAAACATGAATTTTTGACCGTGAAGACTCATCAGCAAAATAGGATTGTTGAGAGGAAGAATCAGGCGATTTAGGAGATGGCTAGATCTATGCTTCTAGGTCATAAATTTTCTAGGAGATTTTGTGTATATGAGGTGTCTACCACGTGCCATAAGGTGAATAGGGTCTATCTTCGTCCACACACACCCTTTAGGCACCTTATGAATTGTGGACTGGAAAGAAGCCCAACCTTTCATATTTTCGTATTTTGGGGAGGAAATACTACATCCTATGGGATAGAGGGAAATTAGAAAAGTTCGACTCCCAGAGCTACGAGGGAATATTATTAGGCTATTCATCGACAAGTAGAGCATACTAGGTTTTTAACCTGAGTAGCTATAAGGCTATGGAGTTAATAAACGTCACCGCGCAAGATGATGGACCGTCGATGTTTATTAATTCTAGCCTTTTGTGTGAGGATGATGCACTTCCAACTGATGATCCCATTGCCCCTCACACACCACGGTGGACCCTACTCCTAATTTAGGGGACACACATGCTTGGGTTCGCAAGAGTCATGACCCTTCCACCATTCTAGGAGATCCCACCTTAGGGGTTAAGACGCATGCTTAGCTAGAGAACGTGGTTAGCTTTCTGTGCTACAAGTATAAAGTCAAGCCCAAGAATGTCAAGAAGCACTAAAAGATGAACACTGGATATTTGTTACACAGGATGAGTTACTTCAGTTTAGAAAGAATGATGTCTGGGAACTTGTCCCCCGTCCTAGTGAGAAGAATGTGATTGGTACCAAGTGCACCTATAAGAATAAGATGGATAAGAATGGTACCATTATGTGAAACAAGTCTAGGTTAATCGCTTAGGGATACACAAAAATAGAGGGTGTAGACTTTGACTAGAGATTTGCTCCTACTATGAGGCTTGAGTCCGTCCATTTACTACTTACCATTGCATGTGATCTACGTTTCAAGTTATATCAAATTGATGTCAAGAGTGCCTTCCTAAATGGCATTCTATAGGAGGAGATTTATGGGTAATAACCAAAAGGGTTTAAAGACCCTAAGCACCCTGAACACATCTATTTTCTAGGAAAAGACATGTATGGTTTGAATCAAGCACCTCGTGCTTGGTACGAGAGGCTTACTTTCTATCTCTTAGACCGTGGCTTCAAGAGAGGGGGATTTGACAATACGTTGTTTGTTAGGGGAGGAGATGGTGCTATTTTGGTTGCCCATGTCTATATTGATGACATAATATTTGGATCCACGTGCTCCCAACGTTCTCACAAATTTGAGGAGGAAATATCGAGTGAGTTTGATATGAGCATGGTTACTGAGCTTACTTTCTTCTTTGGTCTTCCGGTTCGTCTACTAGAGGATGGGATGCTTATCTCCCAACCCAAGTATACTGGAGACCTTGTGAAGAAATTTGGTTTAGACTCCTCTAAGCATGCATGTACGTCAATAAGTACCTCAATAAGCTTAACAAGGACACTTTAGGCAAGGACATAGAGAAAACCTTGTATCGGATTATGAAAGGTAATTTTCTTTACTTAACTTCTAGTCGTCCCAACACCGCCTTTAGTGTTGGAGTCTGTGTGCGATATCAGGAATCCCTGGAAGAGTCGCACTTACTCTCTCTTAAACGTATTATCAAATATGTGAGTGGGACTCTCTCATACGACGTTTAGTATTGCTTTGATACCAATGACTGTTTATCTGCCTATTCGGATGCCTATTGGACTGGGGATGCAGATGGATGTAGGAGCAATTCTGGTGGGTATTTATTCTTTGGTTCTCCTCTTGTCTCTTAGTTGAGCAAGCAATAAAACTCCATCTCTTTGTCCACTACAGAGGCAGAGCACATAGCCGCCAGGAGTTATTGCGCACAACTTGTGTGGATAAAGCAGATGCTAGAGGATTATGGGATATCACTGGACACCATGACTATTTCCTATGATAACACGAGAGCGATACATATATCCTGTAATCCCGTCCAACATTAGCACTCAAAACACATTCGGATACGCGAGCACTTTACCCGTGAGTTAGTAGAAGAGAAAGTCATGTCCTTAAGTTTTGTGTCTACCAACCTCCAGTTAGCCGATATTTTCACGAAGCCTTTAGACCCTTAGATTCGAGAGTCTTTGGAAGTCTTTAGGAATTTTCACAGTTGACTGAGGGGTTGTTACCATGTCTAGAATAGGATGCATTTTTCATGTTCATATCATATGATTCCTAATTCTAGATTGTATCATTTGTATCATTTTTTTGCAGTATTTTTTTCTCTTATTAGAAAAATACAAAAAGATAATCTATTTTAAAAAAAAATGAAAAATCCAAAAAGATTTTGTTTTTGATAAATATTGAAAAAAGACAAAAAGATTTTCTTTTTATAAAATTTTTGAAAAACACAAAAAGAGTTTTGTATTTTGTTTACACCTTTTATGGATGAACATTTAAGATTTCCGTAGTCAACACTTCATTTCCACATTCCACGTGACTGTCTGATAGTGATTTGAGATGCTACATCATTTCATCCATGTGGTTTATAATGTATGGAGTCATTGAGATGTTATTAGTGATATCTTTATACATGTTTGGCTCCTTATCTCCTTTAATTCACACATGCACAATTTTATTTAAATTTTACACTTATCTGTCACATGTTGGTTTGAGTGTTTCCATCTCAATTCTGCCTATATAATGAACCAAGTGCAATAAAATGAGAATAATAATAGTAGTGCATGTCATACCCGTTGCCCGTGAGGAATTTGTTTCAATATATATATGTTATGTGAAAAACGGGGAAGGTCTATGAAAGGTAATCATAATATCCTTTGCGATTAAGTCAGCGTTTAGTTCGGATAAAAAAAGTGTGGCATTAAAAACAGTAGCCAAGACCCATTGAATTGAAAAGAAAAAAAAAGTATGGCATTGAAAAAAGTAGCCAAGGCCAAACTAGTTTAGGATAATATGATCATTCACAAGAAAATATATATTATGATATGATAATTATTGCATTTGAGGGAGTTTGGTTGGATTTTTATTTCAACGGGTTTGCACTTTCTTAAAAATCTCAAAAAAGTATTAAATAGTTTTTGGACATTATTGGTGTGGAAATCACTTTGAACTTTGATTTGTTGATTATATTGAGCCAATCTCTTATAATTTCACCACTTTTACACCTAAGGAAGATATTAAGTTCATTCGTTAGGAGTATTCGAAATTCATCGTGCATATATGTTATGCTTGGTTGCATTTAATTTCCTATTGAATTTGTTCACATTCCTTCATTTACGCTATCACCGACGTGGTTAATTTTGTGTTCTTTCATGGTGTGATTCTTTTTTGTATACTTTTATTTTTTTTGGAGAAATTTTTAAAAAAATTGAAGTTTACTACCTTGTCACACTCTCCATATGCATTGCTTTGAGTTCTTCTTATTTGTCTATTTGGGGACATCATAAAAAGGGGGAGAACGAATTATGGGGGATTATTTGTTTCTATGATTACATGATTTGCTTATGATTAATTGATATTTTCATTTATGCTTATGTTTGTTTTCAAAATGTTGTGCGTCACGGGTATTTGTTTCTTGTCTCATGTGTGTAGGTACAAAATTGAGGATCATTTTTGCACACCCTGATGATAACAAAGAAAAGTTGAAGAATTAAAGATGTTGAAAGAATTTTGAAGAAATGTTGTTTAGTATTTCCAGTCTTTGGGTTTATGGGGATATTAAATAGTATCTCATTATCTTTTAGCTTGGGTAGCATAATTCAGATATTTTTATGTATGTATCGGCATAGACATAGGGGGAGATTTGTAAGGACATGATTCCGTAAATGTCCGTTTAGAATCTAGGAGTTTTCTATGTGTCTTAGATCACAACAAGTATGTCATATACCGCTATATTTGGCATGTCAACACGATCATCCGTGACGTCCTTAATCCGAATTCGAAGCTTCACACACCCGTCATCTTCATATGTGCGTAGTGAAACAACATCGAGCAACGTGCAACATCCGTCTTCAATCATTCCCACTAACTTCACTCGCTAAAATGATGTAATGTTAATTTGGGGTTTTTAAAATTTTCGTATTTATTTCGGAGTTTTTCTAAAATGTTTTTATCAAAATAAGTCGGGTTTTCTAAGTCAAAATTAATTTTTAAAGACCTGTTAGCGGACATAGATTTTGACGCTTTAGTCGTTCAAGCAACAAAGCTATGTCATTCAAACGACATGATGATGTCGTTCAAATGACCTCATCAAGTGACATTGCATGTCGCAAGATAGGTCACACGAAGCTCGCTTGAAGAAGTTCATCAAACGTACTCGTACTGTTTTGATGTTTTTATCTTACTTGATAGGTCGCGCGATGTGGGATCAAATGACATCTATTATCGTTTGAGAGACGCCCTTATGTCATTCGAGCGACCATGATAACTTTACTTTTTTATAAATACATGTTTCTGCAGCTAGGTTTTTCAAGTCTTTACAACTCTTTTTTCTGTAGAACAATTGCTATTTTAAGACTTCATCGTTTGAGTTTTAAACCTCTTTTGATTGACCAAAACATCCCAAATATTTATGTGAATCATTTTAAACCCTTGTTACTCATTCTACTCGTTATTGTAGTACATCTTATGAAGAAGAAAGGTTGTCTTCACTGATGACCATTGGAGCTCTTATAAATCTCTTGCCGACGACAACGAACCGACGCCTGCAGGTATTTGTGTGTCACAACATGTTGTATTTCTCTGTATGTGTAATCCGTGGTTTATATAATATAGTGAAATGAAAAGGTTTTTCCCCTTCGGAGCATTTTTCCTAAAATTTGTGTTTGTGATTGTGTGCATGCTCAATCACAAGTAGATGCATGAGCTAGGGTTTTAATTAAAATTTGGGTATAAAATTGGAATTTATTTCAACAAGTTTATTCATTGATTGCAAGAGCACTCTCAGGTTTAGAAGTTTATTGTTTATAATATTGCATCCATTCGTTCTATAGTTCGTTTCCATATTGTTTTATGTTGGGAACCCCTACTGGACATTGACTAAACCCGTTACCATTATTATAACAACTTAATTGATATTCCATCTTTTGAGAGTATTTTATATAGTAGCTTTGATTACATGAACCTCATGACTTGGACTTTTATGAACTGAAGTAGAAGTATGTTTCCATTCTTGATATTAAATTAAAACGTACACCTTTATTACTAAAATGTGATAATTAGAGTGTTTACAAGATTATTCATCCTCATCTTTTCTTCAATTTTGCGATTTTAATTTAAAAGATTATTATTAAATTATCAAAATGATATATATGCATGTAAATCCCTTACTTAGCTGGAATTATGATTAGAGATTCAAATTCACATTTCTCCATAAATTGTAATTCTAAAATATTCAACCATATTATGGAGCTAATGTAATTTTAACAAGAAATCTTGAAAAAGATAAGTGGTATTAAGTTGATGGGTATTTGGCCATTACTTTGGATTTGGGTATTATTGGAAATTTTCACGTAATGGACATCCACCCCATAAAACGTAACATACAAACTGCTAACAACAAAGTTAAAATTTGGACTTAGCCTTCCACTATTTTTACACTTGGTATTGGTTTTAAACATATTGGGTATATAAAGTGTTAAAAAGATAAAATATAGCATCTAGTTAAAGAAAGAAATTGATTAGGTTTCCTTTAGGATAATACAATAAAGTGGGTTGAATATAGATACTTTATTATGTTGAATGGATCGGGTAAGAGTCATGGTCATGCTATATTGATTGTTATTATGGAGGCAGGTAGGGGGAGTGCGAGTAATATTATGGAGGTGTTCAGAGGTGTGTGATGATTTATCTTGTCCGTGCTAACTATAAAATGGCAGATTTACGTGCTGGTGGCTACATATAAATGCAGACTAGTTTGAGGGTATTTTGTGTACTAGAGAACCCGTAGTTAGTGGGGATTGTCCCGATTTTATGTATCACTATATATATAAGATATAATTATTTGTGGGTAAATCCCAATTATAGTATTGTGGGTATCCAACATACTAGTCATGCCTTCATTAACAGTAACTAATAGAATATTTTAGAAAACATATTATGAAAGATTAACATCATTAAGGGTGAGGTAAAATAGTTAATTTAATAATTATGGATTTATTATTTATATGCATGGTTTTTTATTCCTTGAGTTGTGTAGCTTTTACCTTATTGCGGTGGGCCTGACTCGTCTCGTTGTTCTAGGTTCTCCATTCCATCATGCAAAACTGATTCCCACCTGAGCACCTAGCCAGTCATTCTAGTCATCATCACACCACTAGTTTTGAGATGTAGGTGTTGAATGACTACTAAATGAGTATTGTCTTTATATTTATTGTATGAGTTATGTGAGGTTTATTTTAGCACTTAAACTCGGTAATCAATTTTGGGTTATGTTATAATGGTGATAGTAGAGATAGTTTTGGCATGTATTAATTTTGGGATGGCATTGTCAGACAATATTTCCCTTTTTTAGTTCACGGGGATGATTGAATTCTTTCATCTACTTATCCTTATTTGAGATTATTCATGTCATAATCACTTTTCATTATTAGCATTTATTGCCTCTTCTTTTATGCTAATGATGTTATATAATTGTTTTAACAACATGTATAGATTTAATAAATAGACTTGATCAACCTAATTACTAAAATATACTTGGTGTCATAGTACTTAACACCCCATACTTTTTAATAGTTAGGTTAATCAAGTCTAGTTACTAAATTCATTAAGGTTTTTCGAAACAATTAAATATCATTTTAGCATGAAATAGAAATAATGAATAATGATAAGCAATATGGAGTACAACATGAATAACCTCAATAATCATAAACAAGGAAATATGAATCAATTATCACCACTAAATAAATAAAGAATCATAAGGTCTCATAAGTATAACCCTAAAAATAATTACATGCAACTACTGTCTCCACTATCTCATAACATAATCCAAAATCTAAGTAAAAGACTTGAGAAATAAATGTAAACCTCGCATCACTCAAAGTCGTAAGAAAAATAGAAGTGGGGTCCAACACCTACATCTTTGAAATATTGGTGATGACTGGGATGAATGATTGGATACTCAAAAGAGAAAGCTAAGTTTAAAGAATTGGAGCATCTGGAACAATGCGAGGGGATAGGCCTAGTGAAACAAGTAAAAGCTATGCAACTCAGGTAATTAAACTGATAATAATGCGTATAAATAATGAATCCACAATTATTAATTTAACATTTTCACCCCCCCTACCGGTGTTAATAAATCATAATATGTATTTTATGGACCCGTATAAAATCCTACTAGTTCCCATAAATTGAGTGTAATACCCCGTAATTTCCTTGCATTATTTAAATTAGTTAGATTGTAAAATTTATATTGTGGACTTGTTATTACACGTGATGTCATTATTTATCTTTTATGTGCAGATATAATTCGAATTAAAAATTGAACATAATACATGGTAATTCATTAATTAAATATTTATAATGTGACTGTGTATTATGAGTAACTATTGAATGGTCACAAATTTGGTATCGAGGGTTTCCTTATTTTGATTATCCACTCAGTGTCGCTTTTCAACGATTGTGAAGTAGTTTCCTATAATGTCGTGTTGCACTAAATTATAAAAAATTAAATAATTGACTTTTGGATTCCTGCCGGATATATTATTTAAGTTACTGAGTTAAATTAGTTACAGCTTTATGGTATGTTTTAGGTTAGTTGTTGGTAAGCATATAATGTCGACTTTTGACTTAGAATTATGAGTTTTAGGCCTATTGGATTAGTATAGGATATGGGTAGTGTTTTAGTTTATTGAAGGTATTTTTGGACTTTTTTAGATGAGGCCTATATATGGCCAAAGCCTAATTTGTGGATTAAGGGGTTTAGAGAGTCATTAGGATTCTCATTAGTCACACATTACAATTTGGGGAGGCAACCTAAGGCTAGACAGAAGGAACTTCAAGAGGAGAAGATGAATTGGGAGGCTTTATCTTGGATTCATCCCACTTTTTGATTGAGGCAAATTTACTGTGTATTTGATTATAATTGTCTTTGTGTTATTTTATTCATATTCATTAAGATATAAATATAATTAGTTATAATATGATTTTAGTTATCAAATTATTAAATTCCCAATTAACTTAATTAGGTAATTTAAAGTTAATAATAATGTTAAGCATATAATCTGATTAGAGTGGAAATACTCATGATTTGGAGTTAGAATTGAATTACATTTGTTAGTTTCATGTTAGATAATCAAATATATAGAAAATCCCCTTGTTAATTTCAGAAATTGATTTGAAATTGAGGTTTGATGGAAAAATTCATAAAACTAGGATTATTGAATAAAAATAAAAAAATTAATCACCATCTTGTTATTTTGGGTTAAAACATTTAGGTATAGAGTTACAATGATGTTAAACCACTTATAATTTTTGAAGATAGGAAATTATTGACTTTAGGGGCTTGGAGGATGAGTCGGATTTTGGTTTAGCCACCATTGTTTTTGTTGGAGGTTTTGGAGTAACACCACGGGAAAATTAATTCGCATGTGGGGAGAATTGATTCCTTTTGAAGGGATAATGCCAAATTATGCACACTAGCCCTTATTAATCACCAAACAGCTAGTATTCATTTAAAAACATATTTTTTCTTCTAATTTTATATTTAAAAAGAACTCTTAATATTTCCAAAATATATAGGGTATAATTACCATGCCTAAAAATAAAATAAAATATGCACCATCTCTCATATGTCACTTATTAGATAACTTAAAACTAGTATGATAAAAATTGAATAAATTCCACATAATTTTTTTTTAATAAGAAAATGTCCATATAAATACGTTTAACACTTAATTTATTGAATCCATATATAATTTAAATAAATTACTTAAATCTACAATGTATTACGATTTTTGGGTTTAACAGGTTATTACATGAGATTAATATGTTGTTTCTCAAAGATAGAAGGGCTGATGACTGAATTGATGAAGAAGGGTGTGCCATTATTTTGTAATGAGAAATGTTAGTAGTTGTTCCACAATCTTAAAAATAAAGTGACTTCTACACCTATTCTTACCTTACCTAGGAGTGGAGTTCTTGGTCTATACTGATACTTCTTTACAGGGACTAGGTGGGGTATTGATGCAAGAGGACAAGCCTATTTAATATGCCTCTCAAAAACCCATGTGAAGCTCATTATTTGAATCAGGATCTAGAGTTGGCATCCATTGTATTTGTGTTTCATGACTAGAGCCACTATCTTTGGAGAGAGAAATTTAGACTCTTTAACGATCATAAGAGTCCACAATACATGTTCACATAGAAAAATATGAACATAAGGTAACGAAAATGGTTCAATTTTATAAAGGATTATTATTTCACAATACAATACTATCCTGGGAAGGCTAATGTTTTAGTAGAGGCATTGTGTTGATGACCTAGTGGTAGCTCATCAGCTTTTCAATTGAACGAATGGGGTTCAGTGGTGATGATTGGTGATTTAACCAGGCACTTTATGGAGATGCTCACAGTTACTCCAGAGTTTATGATATGGGTGATCCAAATTTAGTCACAAGATGAGGTATGCAAGGGGAAGGTGGCAAACCTTCTTGCTACCCATGTACCATTTTTTATGGGATCCAATGGTAGATTATATTATAAAGTTAGGTTGGTGGTACCCTTAGCTGAGGAAATACTATAGGTAATGATGAAGGAGATTCACATATCATGATTTGCAGTACACCTAAGTGTGGATAAAATATACTAAGATATGAAACGGCGATATTGATGGGCCAACATCAAGAGATATGTAAACGGGTTTGTATTAAGATGTTCCACTTCTCTGATGGTGAAAGTGGATCACCATAAGCCATTTGATATGTTTCATCCCCTACCCATTTTCGAGTGGAAGTGGGATATTATCTCTATGGATTTCATTATGGGGTTGCCTTTGATGTCCCAACAACATCATTCCATTTGGGTAATAGTTAACCACCTTACGAAGGTGGCAAAATTTTTGGTCGAACATATCAAATATTCGACGGAGCAACTAGCCCAATTGTATGTTGCCGAGATATGAAATTACATGGGTTATGTTATCTATCATTTTTTATCAGAAAACTATCTTTGTGGGCTATTTCTGGGAGAGTTTCCATCAGTCTATAAGGACTCAACTACACCTTAGTACGACTTACCATCCACAGATGGATGGCCAGATGGAAAGAGTGAACCAAGTGTTGGAGGATATGATAAGAGCATGTGTGATGGACTTCAAAGGAATTGAGGAGGTACACTTGCCATTGATGTAGTTTGCATATAATAATAGTTATTATAGGTCTACTTCTATGCCACCTTACGTAGAACATTAAGGGCAATTGTGCCTATCGTCGGTATGTTGATTGGACTCAGGTGAGGGTAGACCTTTGGGGACGAAATTTGTTTAAGAGATGACAATGAAGATAAAATTGATTAAAGAGAAGATTAATAAAGCACAAGATATACAAAAGAGTTATGTAGATATATATAGGGAGCTTATGGAACTTGAGGTGGGAAAGAAAGTATTACTTCAGATTTCCCCTGTGAAAGGGGTTGTGCATTTCAAGAAGAAGGGGAAGTTGGAGACATATTACATTGGACCTTTTATGATTATAGAGAAGGTATGAAAGTTTTCATATCGTATATCACTTGTAGACCATCTTAACTGAGCACATAACGAGTTTTATGTGTTTTCACCATGTCGATTTTACATCCTAAGGGTGCCTATCAACATATTGGTTTGACAGATATTAAGATAAACTCATATGCCTCTTATAACAAGTAAGTAATCCTTATATTAGATAGGAGGGTTTGAATGTTGCATTCTAAGGAGATACCATTAGTATGTTTATAGTGGAACCCCCATAACGAGGATTAGTCCACATGAAAGCGCGATGATTTGATAAAATCGAAATATCCAAAGTTATTTTGAGATAAACAACTCTTTTATTTATGAATTCCAATGATGAAATTCTTTATGTTAGGGGAATATTGTAATACCCCATAATTTAAAGGATTTACTAAATAATTAGAATAAAATAAAAAAGACCTGAACTAAATTAAATTAATTTAGTTGATTTAATATAAATTGAAATAATTAAAATGTATGCATTAGACTTGTGTTGGAATTATTTGAATTAGATATAGTAAATTGAAGTAACTGGACTCAGACGATTGAAGTAATTAGACTTGGGCGACAGTGTGAGCCTACGTATTCACATGGAGCAATTCATTATCCATGTAGTTCATGGAGGACCGATAGGAATTTTACCTCATATAGAGGCTCAATGTGAGAGATTTATACTATATTCAATCTTTCAATATATTTTCAGAGTTAAATGAACTAGATTTGAAATGTGTATGGTTTATGTTCATAAAATAACTTGAACAAGGTTGATTCACCCATAAAATCAATTGATGATGAGATAATGACTAAACTTCTAACATTAAGAGTACGATAGTAGATAAATCCCCTAATCTAGTAATCCTCTAACCTATATGAGAGTATTTCATGTTTTTGAAGATTTTTGTTTAGTTTTCATGTATATCGTGAGAATAAGGTAAAAATAGATGAATATGTACAAGATCTTACTTGAATTTTAGAGATTGGGTTTCTCTAATACACTTACGTATCCACATTAGGAAGGATTAAAGTCAAAATAATTCAGACATGACCTTTAAAGGAAGGCCAAGTCCACTAGAACAAAAACACACAAGAAAAAGCAACTTAGTGTGGTGTTGTGACATAATGCCACCATTTTATATCAAGGGTTGAATATCAAAGAGTGAGAGATAACCTACTTACAAGGTTACATGTGCTCCTTTTCGCTTCGACAACGTTATGGTTTGGAATGTATCTAAGCCTACTTTTAAGAAAAAACATTTTAAATGGAAAAAATTAAAAAAAGGGGGAAAATGTTTTTTTGGGGTTTGGATGAGAAAAGGATAAGTTAGGGACTTGGGTTAGATCCATAGGTCTAAACTTGTAAGGGGTCTTTAAGAGAAATGATAGAGTTTTGTGGCTATTTGGAGAAGAAATAACTTGTGGGAAGACTGATTAGGATTTAATAACCGAAGTTAATGCCCTAAAATGGTATGTGAGGCCCCATTTTATAGGCAAACTCTATGGGACAAAGGACCAATCGGTTAAGGGTATTGTACACCCTAGACTGATTGATTAACAACATTTCCATTTGGGGTGGATCGACTCATTTGGGTAGTTTATTTGTGGTTGTCTTTGGTACTTTGAGACTTTAAGGGTGTATCCTTGAGTTTTGAATTCCTTATGGGCCTTTGGGAGACAATGATAAGTATTTCTACCTTTATGGATCAGAATGGAGTGTCTAAACAAACCCTTAATAACAGAGTTCATTTGAGTGAACGTTGTTATGAAGAAAGATGTCCATTTTGCGACTACTGGGTAATCTCTACATTTGATGGGGAAATCTGAATTAATCACTAGGAAAGTTTATATTTTTTATATTATCGTAAAGGATTGCGATGCTCACTTGACTTTTTTATGTAAAGGGTCTGTAATATCTAAAGGAGATGATGGCGCGTTAAATTATGGCCTATAAACATTCATCTTCCTCATGAGATAAGGTGAAATAGTAGATACTATTCATATGGGATAGGGTGTTTGTCTATACACATGATCATTTGGAAAACACTCCACATGAGACGGGGTGTTTATCGATACACCAAATCATTTTGTACAACCTTTCGCATGAGACGAGGTGCTTGTCAATACACCAAATCGTTTAGAAAACCATCCGTATGAGAGGAGGTGCGAGAAAAAGGTGAGGGATTTTTTATGAGGATTTTTTATTTTTGGAATTTGCTGAGGAGGAATTTTTATTTTTGGAAGAGTGTGAATTCAAGGTAATTCAATTTTTAGTTTTACTGATGAGATAATGAGGTTTTGGAGTTTTGGAGGTTCTTTTTACTCTTATTTATATTTTCTAAGAGGATAATGAATTTTGAATTTTGGGTTTTTTATTAATTTATTGGAAAAATGATTTTTTTATTTATACATGGGGCAGGACCGATTGGGTAAGTGCATGGGTCATTGGATTGACCGATCAAGCGCTTGCCTCTCCTTAAATAAGTGTTCTCTATTTAAGTTTTCTTCCATGGATGAGAGAGAGGTCGGGGAGTTGTTGGAGATCCTTGTAGGTGATCTCCCTGATGCCAATTCTCAGCCACGACTGAGGAGACTGATAACAAGCTAAACATGGACATTCCTCTCGGGTTGGTGGTGAGGCACCTAGGTATGGGCCATAACGTGCCTCAACCAGTGGATAAGCCCTCTTACTATGATATCTTGACACTCATCTCTCCACCACTGTGTGTGATAGTCATGTATGCATTTACTTTATTTTTTACAACATTTATGTTTTTACTTATGTTATGCATCTTGTTTTCGTACTTGTAGTGTATTATTGAAACATTTTATTCTTCATTTATTTATTGTTATTTTTTTGTTATTTATTAGTAAAACAACATCTAGAGGATAGTCCCCCCCCCCCCCCCCCCCCCGGCTTGTAACTTAACAGTTTCCTAAGTGGGTGGTTACTTTATGGTTTAGTGAGTACTTTCCTGCCGTCATTTGGGAGAGAGTACGAGGTTTGGGATTTGGTCCCTTCTTGGATTCTTTGGTGATGATTCACATCAATTTTATGGTTCAGGCGTTAGCAGAGAGGTGGTGGGGCACAACTTCTTCCTTCCACCTCTCGGTCGGTGGGATGACACTCTCCCACTAGATTTACATGTCTTGAATGGTCTATCTTCAAGTCTGTTCTTGGTGGTGATTCCACCACCTTAAAATTATGCATGATGCCATTCAGGTGGCGTTGGAGTTCCTTCCTTCCACTCAATCAGGTGTGACATTTTTGCTCACCTCCCTTGGTATCCACTCAATCAAGGGGATCAGGGGATGATGAGATAAGGATTCAGGAGGTTACATAATCTTTCCTACTTATCATGCTCGACCATACCATTTATTCTTCTCATGCTGAGGTAGTCCATTAAGGTTTGATTTTCCCACTTTAATACTTTAGCTTTATTCATTAGTATGACTGGTGTGGTTCAGTCTTGGGTTTATCTATTCCAACATGAGCACTTTCCCCATATGGGTGGCCAAGAGTCCTGTCAGTTACATAATAACTTGGGAGGTATTCTTTTCTCATTTTTGTATCTTCCTTTGCGTTGGCATTATTATCATTACGTTATTGAAATTTTGCATTTCCTTTCACACAATTATGGGATCTTGAAGTCTTTAGAGTCCATCGAGTCTTTTTCAGATTACACGAGGAGGACTGTTGGCCTCGCCAGGGGAGATGGATGAAGGACAATGGAGGAGACAGCTTTTAGGCGTATATTCTAGAAGAGATTCACACCTTTCTGAGTGGGATGACCGTAGACATGTTATGCATTTCCTTTTCAATATTTTTATCTTTTCGCATGTCCTTTCACTTTCTCATTTATCTTACTTGATCCGTAGATTATCTTATTTCCTTGGGCTATGTTCTAGAGTCATTGAGTCGTGAGAAAGGTTGCTACCCAAACTACCTATTGGATTCTTCTCTGCACCAATGGGGATATAAAGAGTAGTCCATCAGTGGCCCTTCCAAACCCAGATGACCTTCTAGCGGACCCTACCTTTGGGATGAGGGAGAAACATCTTCTTTCCCTAGACAATTTGGAGATGTATTTGAGGGAGGTAGCAATGAGAGTAACCATTTTGACTATGCCATCCTGTATGCCGAATTGTCATAAAGAGACTGATGCATGCGATCCTTCAGGCTTGATAGCGTCGGGTCTCGAGGGAGGCTCCCTTTATTATTACTTTTATCCCTCCTTATGGGGGACCTACTATGAGAGATGTTGTAGCATTAGACCAGCCTTTATCCCCACTGTTGGTGGGTCCCGTGTTTATTTGCCCACTACACCAAGGATGATGAGGTGCAGTATGAGGAGTCATTTACTCCTTTTCATCCAAATTTTCCAATGCCTGAGGGGGTCAAGGTATGTTATGTATTTGATTTGATTCAATTCGTTTTTGTTATCTCTATTTTACTTGAGATCAGACTACAATGCATTTACCATTTATTATAGGCTTTTACTGTACCTCGGATGGTATTGGAGGAGATGTCTCAAATGATGGGCTCTTACTTAGAATAAATTATACATTGGGATGATGATGATGATAACCTTGGGCCAGGGGTGCCCAGTGATATAGGACGTTTCATGACTCTTCCCTTATACTAGTCTGGGTTTTTATGTTGTGGATATTATCGAGTCTTCTCGACGTGTGCACTTCATGTATTGAGGGTTAACTTTTGCTATATCTTCTCGAGGAGGTCGGATGATTATAGAGGGTGCTACGACGTATGTGGTCATTTGATATGGATGAGGAGGAGGACGATGAAAACTCCTCATTTTTAGGATCCCGGCACCGATTCTAGCTCTTATATTTTTGGTTTATTCATTTTTTGTATTTATGTATTTTGGATATTTTTCATTAAAGGTCTAAAAGTGATTGTCCTTTGTGACACACCACTTTATTAAATGCCGAGTGATCAGTCCTTTATTAATTTAAAACAGAACATACAGTTGGTCCATTTTTAGTATCACTGTAAAATATTTTTAATTAATTACCAACCACCTAGTATTTGAAAGCTGATGTCAAAAATTTATCTTTACAATTAACATAGACCAAATAATCAGTTAAATCACATTTCCACCATTTAAGTAACAACTCATGATGAATAATGAAGGAATAGTAAATAAAACTGAATCATACATTTCACTCTAAAATATCCATACATTAATACAAAATAAAACTAACTCCACAGTCTAATACATCACAATAGAACCCGAAATCTCTGAATGGAAATAGAATAGAAAAGGACAACATTTTCGAGTGAAATAAATGCTCAAAATGAAGAAATGAGGAGTACTGAGGCATCTAATATCAAGGACCTGCAACTTCCATAGCCCTTGCAGAACGCTAAAAGATATAACCTGCTAGCCTGGTGTCCCTGTGGCCCGACACCTAAACTGTTTTACAAAAATAGAGATTTGGAGAAAATGGATCAAAGCCTGAGTAAAACAATTTAAAAATTTAGCAAGTGTTTAGATGTAAAATTTGCAAACATTATATACATGTTAGATTTACGTGCTCTCACTTGAGATGCTCACCTAGCATCTATCACCCCTAACACATATATCTAACACGTCCTGATTATACTATCCCATCAAATTAGTCCAACCCAAATATACTATGATATACGGTAACCTGTACAATTCACCCGTATCACCCATATAATACGTTATAAGATTTTTTTTATCCATATGTGAATTATAAACTCATCATTTTATAATTAAATACTCATATACTAGAGTTATCTTAAATGTCATCATCTTTCTCTTCTACTAGGCACACCCAGTAGAATAAGTCATCAGTGTATATATTTATCATCACATATATAAATATAACAATACTGCACCCTTAGGCAGAGACCTCTTGGTGCATGCATACTCTGCTATCATGTCCCAGTACCTTACATACTAAATAAAGGACTACTGGTTCAGTATCTCACTTGAACCTTAAAAATAATTCACATATATTGGAGGCGAACATAGTTCCAAGCCAAATGGGTCACGCACATACCAACACTTCCATTCAACCGTTAAAACTATCATACTCTCAGATAGCACGTATCCAAAGTCCTATGTTCTGGGTACAAGTCTAAAATCCCCCCAATGGGCTTATCAAGTTAAGACCGTCCACGGTGCGAAACCTCCCCCCGATAGCAAGCATCGTAGGTTTGTAATACAAACAATAAATCATACAATAAGTATTCACACAATTTACCTTTTTATATCATTAGTATAGGTATACACGCAACCAATCATTTATGTCTCGTACGTAGCATATCTATATCCCCCAAATATTCTACGTATTTGAGAATGCCCTGCGTGATACCGATTTAAATAAATTTGCAAATTCCCAATTCAAACTTATTGAACTCGAGTCAATTTTAAACCAAATTAAATAATCCCCTAAACATGCAGCTACTTGTGTGTGTGTGTGTGTGTGTGTGTGTGTCAAACCATCATAAATGAAATTACTAACTCGCAGATTTCAGGAGAAAACCCCATTCGTGTAAAACCTTTATTTCACTATAAAAATGTAAATCGCAACTTACAATAATCACAATGAAATATGCAATGATTACTCCTCGGAACAATCACATAGACACGCAGTCTAGAGTCAGCAAGAACCGCAACTCCAATTCAGCCCATGAATACCCACGAGTACTCCCTATGACACGCAGTTGACGTCAGCCCAGTACTCCCCTTAAGAGAACCTAGATCAGTTGTAGAGATCTTCTCTACAAGATAAAATTCAACAAAGATGTGTTCTTGGGTTCCAAAATAATTCACACAAAGTAATTGGGATTCTGTGAATAGAAAATAAAAGGGATTAAAGCCCTAAAAGTGAGAAGACAAAGTATTTTGCGAAAGTACTTTAGTCTATTGAAAATTCGTAGGTCTTCTGATCAAAAATGAATTTGGACAAACCAATTTATAGAATAGCTAAGGCGGTAGATCTCTTGAACGGAATGGAGCGTCGCTCGAACGAGATTAAGCTATCGCTTGAACGAGATCTCGCGACAGCAAATTATTGCTTAAGCGACAGTGCTATTTGCTCGAATGACCTGATAAAAAATAAATCTTTTCTTTTTTATTTCAAAAATCCGCCTCAACACTTAGAAAAATATTTTGATGAAAAACTTAAAAAGTTCGCTCCAACACTTAGAAAATATTTGATAAAAAATATCCCAACACTTTAAGTGAAATTCTAAGGAATTAAAACACAGCCTCTACCAAATTTATCTTGAGGAGGCTTGAATGTTGAAGAACTTTGTTATTCAGATCTGTCTTGATGCTTGAATGATCTTGAAATATTCTTCCACGGGTATATCGGTATATGACATACTCTAAAGGTAACGTGCAATGTAAAATAATGTCCTTATAAATCTCCCCCAATGTCTATGCCGATACAAAATAAAAGCATCCAAATTATTTAATCAAAATTACTATACAAATCTAATACCCTCCCATGAACCTAAAACTGAAAAGGTGCTAAACATGTAGGTCTAAAACGTTTCTTCAAAAATCTTCAACATGAAAAATCTTCAAATCTTTAAGCTTGGTGTGAAAAATAACAATCTTCAAATCTTTGAACTTACACACATGCACACATGAGACAAACCAAATACCTTTGTGATGCATCAATCTTGAAATGACAGAAGAATAAATCAATCAATAATCAAATCTCCCCCATAATGCAAAAACTCCCCCATAATTCGTTCTCCCCCTTTTTATTTGACCGAAATAGATAAGGAAATGAATAAACAAAATAAACATGGAGTTGTCACAACAAACATGCATAACATATATGAATCAAACTATGCTCATGCAAAGGAATCCTCAAAGGCATCCACAAACTATTTTTTTTATTTTTCAATTTTTCATACAAAAATGCAAAAAATAATTTTAAAAAAATCACACACTATGAATTTACACTAAGACAACCAAATCATGGAAACGAAAAGAATGGGTGTGAACATATTCGATAGGCAATCAATGCAATCACACATAACAAACGTGCACAATGAATATGTGAACTCCTAACAAATGAATCTTAAAATTGTCCTTAGGTGTTAAAAGTGTTGAATGTAAATGACATCGACTTAATCCATCAACACATCAAAGTCAAGAATGATTCCCACAGTAATAACATTTAAAACTATGTAATTTTTTTTTCATGATGCGGTTAGGATGTGAAAACCCATTTTTCATTTCTTTCCATCCAAACTCCCTCATATATAATAATACATTAATTTTTCTTTTAAGGATGTCCCTTTTTGGCATATTTATCTTTTTATTGCCATTAAATTTTTTCGGGCTCTTTTAAACGGTGGCTTTCATGACGAGTTAATTTTGTACTCTCGTAGCCCTTTCCCGTGAACACTCATCATATTTTTTTGCAATTAAATACTCAAGGTAAACGGTTCTTATATGCACTACTTTCATTGTCAAGTTTTATCGCATATGGTTCATTTTAAGGACATAATTGAGAAGATAACACTCCGAGCAATATGTGATAAACAAGTACAGTAATCAAACAAATCTGTACAAGTGTGCATTAAAGGAACTCATGAGTCAAACATGTAGGTAGTAACAAATAATCACATATCAATGACTACAAACATTGTAAAGCACATGAAATGATAACGCATATCAAAATACTATCAAATCATCACATGGATGTGGAATGAAATTGCGACTCGGTCATCTTAAATTTTCATTCATATATGGTGTAAAAAAATACAAAACTCTTTTTGACTTTTTGAAAAAATTTATCAAAATAAAATCTTTTTGGCTTTTTCAAAATTTTCTCAAAAAATGAAAATCTTTTTGTATTTTTCCAAAAATATATCAAAAATGAAAAAAAAATAACTACAAAAATGGTACACACTAGCAATAGGCAAAAATATCATCATGAAAAATCATCCTATGCTAGCAAACAAGTCTAAACCTCAACCGTCAGGTGCTGTGGAGTTTTCCAAAGGTGGTGACATCCTATGAAAAACCCTATAAAATCATGTGAAGTCTTGACCAAAAACTTTAACTGCTCCCTAATATGTGCAAAATGTCTCGTGTAATCATCTGAAGAATCATGTGTGAGTACTTGTGTGTGAACACATGTAGTAGCAAAACATGGCACATGACCGAACATAAAACAAAAATCCCTAAGGTGTCCTATCTTCTTGCAATGTGTGCAAACATAAACAATCCTAGGTACACCTCTCTCAAGACGTCTCTAACGCACTCTCCTATCAGGTATGGGATGCCTAGCAACTCGAGAATCGACTCGAGTGCAACATGTGATGTGGACACACCGTCATGACCTATTCCTAGTCTCTCAACATCACCCAAAACGAGATTTACAACCATCTTTCCACCCTCCTTAGATGCATTCTCTAAAGGGACTTTGGCCTCCCGAGAACGTTCGAGATCACTCTCAAGTTGGGATACATGTTTCGTCAAGCTAGACACCGTGTTGGTCAAATCACTCTTTTCCTGATCTAAAGTAATCAACCGTTCATTCAAAGAAACCTTCAATTTCTCGAGTTGACTTGCTTTTGCTTCAAACACCCTCAAACATTCTAACTCTCTCTCGAAATCTCTTACCCTAAGACCTAACTCTTTATTCAATATCTTAGTGTTTACGATCTCGGAATACAAATCTCTAAACGCAATTTGGAGGTCACTTTCACACTCACTATCATCCTCACTCAAAACAGTCCAACTATCATCCTCCTCGAGCAAGTATCCTCATCATCGTGGGAAAAATTAGGAGTGCTCTCATGACTGGATAAAAAACTTCCCATGTGAAGACTCATCCCCGAAATCTTTCACCTCATCCTCACTATCGCTAAGAGTAGCTAGCATGATAATTTTATTGCCATTTATCCTTAACCTTGTGGGACACTCAAAATCTCTATGCCCCTACCCTCACACTCAAATATTTTCTCTTCTTACTCTTTCTCGCCTTCTTTCTCACCGTTCTCTTTGTCCTCATTTTTATTTTTCTCAAAAAATATTTTATTGGAAGAATTTTTTTTTGAAAATTTGAGAAACTTTTTAAATATTTTTGCAAGCATAGCCATATCAAAATCAACCTCACCCTCAGATTTCGACTCATAAACTTTCACTTTCTTTTTCTTTTCTCTCGTGGACACTTCCCCTCCCTTCCTAAACTGGTCTTTAAGTGCTATTCCTCTATCCTTAGGCTTGACAGTGTCAGGAAATATGTCAATTTCATATGTCTAGAGGTCTCCTACTAGTTCTTCTAATTTCAAATTTCCCAAATTACCTAAGGTATTCAAAATAGTCACTTTGGGGATGAAACGTTTAGGTAGCGATCTTAAAATCCTTTTAACCACTCGAGCATCAGGTATGGGATTACCAAGATTGAAACTAGTAGTGTTGACAATGTCAGAAAAATATGCGTAAAACTCATCAAAACACTCAGAATCAAGCATGGTAATCGTTTAAAACAGAGTACTTAAATTTGAAATTTTAGACTCTTTGACCGCATTAGTGCCTTCGTGGGTAAGTTGTAAAATGTCCCACGCTTCTTTTGATGTGGTGCACATCATAATACATCGGAACTCCTCAAGAGTGACGGCACTATAAATCGCACTAAGCCCACTTGAATCAAAATTGCTCAATTTAAATTCATCCTCAGTCCAGGTAGTTTTAGGTTTTAAAGAAGTTACATTATCTACAGTGACAGTGGGAGGCGTCCACCCTCTTTCACAGGCTACCCAAATGCGCCCATTAATGACCTTTAACTGTAATTTCATACATGCTTTACAGTAGGCATAATTAGACCTCCAGTTATATAAGTCCTTCATTGAAAAATTACGATTTTTCACAAAAAAGATTTAAAAAAATATTCAATATCACACAATTTTTCTGAAAAAAGGAATACACAATAAATTAGTGTAAGCTTCTCTGATACCAATTTGAGAATGCCGTGCATGATATCGATTCAAATAAATTCGCAAATTTCCAATTTAAAATGATTTAACGAGATTCAATTTTAAACCAAATTAAATCAGCCCCTAAACATGCAATTAGGCGCGCGCGTGTGTGTGTGTCAAACCATCACAAATAAAATTGCTAACTCACAAATTTCAAGAGAAAACCCCTTTCGGGTAAAACCTTTATTTCACTATAAAAATGTAAATCGCAACTTACAATAATTATAATGAAATCTACAATGATCATTCCTCAAAATAATCACATAGACACATAGTCTAGAGTCAGCAAGAACCGCAACTCCAATTCAGCCTAGGAATACCCACGAGTACTCCATATGACACGCAGTCGACGTCAGCCTAGTACTCCTCTCAAGAGCACCTAGATCAGCAGTAGAGTTCTTATCTATAAGAGAAACTTCAACAAAGAGGTGTTCTTGGGTTCCAAAACAATTCACACAAAGCAATTGGGATTTTGTGAATTGAAAACAAAAGGTATTAAAGCCTTAAAAGCGAGAAGACAAAGTATTATGCCAAAGAAGCTTCGTTTATTGAAAATTCGCAGGTCTTCTAATATAAAATGAAGTTGGACAAACCAAACTTATAAAAAATCTAAGGCGGCACCTAGCTCGCTCGAACGATATCAAGTTGTCTCTTGAATGAGATCTCACAACTTTCCGTGACACATTGTCGCTCGAACGACAGTGCTGGTTGCTCGAATGACCTGATGAAAAATAAATCTTTTCTTTTTTATTTCAAAAATCCACCTCAACACCTAGAAAAATATTTTTGACAAAAAACTTAAAAAGTCCACTCCAACACTTAGAAAATATTTGACAAAAAATATCCCATCACTCTAAGTGAAATTCTAAGGAATTAAAACACAACCTTTACCAAATTTATCTCGCGGCGGCTTGAATGTTGAAGAACTTTGATATTCGGATTTGTCTTGACGCTTGAATGATCTTGAATTATTCTTCAACGGTTGTAGCGGTATACGACATACTCTAAAGGTAACAGACAATGTAAAATAATGTCCTCACAGTATTAATTAATTTCAATTATACTTCTCACCGTACACCCCGAGTATCCCTCACTGCTAAAAATATTCTTACTAATCCTCAAACTATTTCAACAGATAAATTGTTCCTCTACCACTAGTCCGGTCTTAGGTTCACCCGTAACCCTCGAGTTCATTCAAATATCCGTAATATTATTTACCATTAAATAATTCCCATAGTTAGTTCACGTTTTATGTAACCCATTTAAATTCTCGTGAGGTCAAATTACATCCAAATCTAACGCAAGGTTCCAAAACTCGATTATCTCAGATTGGAAGCAAATTATCAACACAAATTCCTAAGAAGGTTTAAGCAAAAAGACACGTTTTGAACCGGTCCGGTGGGTACAACGAACAGGTCCGTCGAACTATAAGGAACAACACTCTAAACCAGTCCGGTGGACCTGAGATCGTCTCCTTTCTTATGCAATTACGAATTTCACTCATTTTCTTAACCAATTTCTTATGGATCTTTACCAAATTAAAAACCAAGATTTTCAAACACCATATAGACATATAAGGGTGATTTTTAACGTAAAAATATTATTAAATCATCAAGAATACTACCCAAAAATTGGATAATTTATGATTATCATCAGGAACCCTAGTTTTATGTTCTTCCATGTTTACACACCTACAACTCCAGATTTTTCCCATCCATTAAAGTGTGATTTGTCCTCTAATTATTTCAAAATTCCATTTGCATGCAATTCCTAACCCTGACTTAATTTAATTCTCCAATTTTAACATCAAATTCATACATACATGATTATTTCTTTAAATATACTCTAACATGAATAACATATGCACATAATTTAGCATGGTAAACACTTGCCTCTTTTGTTGGGTCTAATCCGTTAAAGAATAAGGGTATGGTTGTGGTCCTCTCTCCCCAATCTACGCGATGGTGGTGATAATGGTGCAAGAGGATGACTTTTGGCCTTAAAACTCCCACGAAATCTCTCCTTCTCCTTCCTGTGTGCTCTATTTGTTTTGGCAACTATAAACCCTAAATTCCCTTACGTGACAGGAGATATAACCTCTCAAATTTCGTCTGTCCCTCTTCCTTAAAATTTAAAAAGACCAAAATACCCATCTGGGGTGCCAGTTTGGCCTAAAAGTGCCATGGGACCCAAACTAAACCCTCAGGTAGACTTTTCTAACTATTTCAACCCTTTCAAACACACTGGCGCACTCAAACTGACCATATGAAATACCAAAAATGAAATTACATTTTATTTCCCAATTTAGTCCCGACACTACATTTATCGTAATTGCCGTATTTCCCACTCACTATAAATATTAATATTTTCTCATCATTATTATTACTCGTTCACTAAGTAATATTCAATATAAATAAATATTAACCTTTATCTCAAAAATTAATATTTATCATCCCAGATTAATTATTTCAATTTAATTTAATTAATCACAATTTAATCCAAGTATATAAAAAAAACATAAAAATACGGGGTGTTACATCCTTTATTCCTAAACATTTTGTAAAATGTATACTTTTATTATGAGAAATTCCATTTAGTTTTGGGTTATTTGAGCTATTCCAGTTTAATGATGGCATGCACTTGATATGATTATGCAAAAGATATGGATAGGGTACAAAAATTGAAAAAAATTCTTAATTTCACATTTTTAGATCCATTCCAGTTGCTATTCTCGAATAAGTCTTGTCAAGTAGATTTTTATCATCAAGTCTACAAGAGAAGATTTCATATTCTCATTTTAACACAATGACTCATTAGTCTATAAAAAGGATCGATTGGTCGACTCACTCTTCCTATAAATGGAGAGGAGATTTAGTTAGAAGGTTTACACCTTCTGCCTTCCTTCTTCATAGTTTACACACTGCAATCTTTCTTTAGCTTCTTCTTTAAGATGGATCCTTCGAATTATGACTACCAAGATACTCTGAACTACGAAATATACTCCTTGATTCAAACCTTCTACGATTGGTCGTTTAGGGGATGGACAATTATGGTCTAGTTCCTTTATTGTCTTGGAGGACCATGTCTATGATTGGGATTTCCTTCAATCCGCTGCACACTTGTGTATCTAGAAGATCGTCTTTTTTTCTTTTCATTAGAGGAATTATGTTTGAGATTCGAGGACTAGATGGGATATTTTGTAGATAAACCCATTATAGAGTTATACCTGTATCAAGGGGGTCTCCTCCCTTTATTCTTTATCGGAGGTGGACCACATCACTGCCCGTGAATTCCTTATTAAAGAGGGAATTGATCTGATGGTGATTGTTATTTTCTTCATGTATGATATACCTTTATGTGGTCAAAGGGGAGGCCGAAGAGGTGACTTAGATTTATCACTAGTGTCTCAATTTTTTTAATTATCAAAACTACTTGTGTTGACATTTGTTTGGCAGATGTGGTTCTGCAAATGAAGGAGGTCAAGACTCCTGATTTTGGATGAGATTATCAATGGTCTTTTTGCCTTTCATTCTTATGAAGGTCATTTTTAATGGTGAGGCCCCTTTTTTATGTGTATGTTGATTTTAGAGAGGTTAAGCTCGATTGAGGAACCTCAATATCTTCCCTACCAACCAGCTGAGTATGTATTGTATGAGGCACTTATCCACATGAGGGAGACTGAAGGATAATGTGACCATTGGATTTTTAAATCATAGTATTCTTACAACCTTTGGTATTTCCCTCAAAGATTAGCTGTGGCAGCTCACTTATCTATGGTTAAGTTCCCCTACATCCCATTATTTGCTCTGGGTTTTACTTCCTTCAACCTTCTGCATCGAGCGATACTTCAATTTGGAAGAAACCCATATATCCCTCCTCCTTTGGGTCAGCTGTATCCGATTATTCTTCTATCTCCCTATTTTTTAAGCATGATTTTTTACTTTTGGAGGAATGAGGTTCCTCTATGTATCCCTATTGCACCTAGTTATTTCGTATGCCAATGATCTTGTCAGAGGAGTATCTTCTCTGGCTCTGGGAGAAGTTGAGGGGAGTAAATGCTATGAGGGAGGATGGTCTACTTTATATTTTGTATTTACTCTTCTTATATCGAAAGAAATCCATGGGATTGGTTTTTTATAGGATAGGTAGTCCTTTGATGACATGGAGACAAGTAATGGTTCCCTGGATATGAGTATCTCAGAGGAATATGTGGATGGTTCTTAATCTTTTGATAGTGTGGGAAATAATTCTCTTTGAGTACCGTTATGTAATCTTTTTTTTCTAACGATAAATATGTGACATGTAATGGAAATATTTACTTTTTAAAGAAAAATGTGTCCTTTGCTGGATTCTAACTTTTATTTGTCATCCTAATGACTATATAATAGTTATTAAAAATCTAAAAGATGAGATAAAGGTGAAATAAAAAAGGATTCACCCTAAGAGGGATGTAGTTTGGTTGAGAAGACCCCTAAGGGTTGCCTATATACCTCCATTATGCGATGAAAATAGCTTGGTATTAATCTTATTGCATTTCTTTTGATTTATGGATGATCAAGTCGTACGTAGTTCTTGTTCGTTTCTTGATGTCTTTCTTTGGCTTGGACAATTATGTTCCATTAGTATCAATTAGGAGAGTCACACCTCTTGATAGGATATTCGTTACCATATAAGGCCTTGTCCAGTTGGGACAAAACTTGCCTCCGGGATCCCATATGGGTTCCATGACTTTTTTTAGTTCTAAGTCCCCTTATTTAACTCCTATGTATTTGAATTTATTGTTGAACACCTTAATGAATCTCCTGTGGTATCCTTGCATACGATAATATGCCAGTAATTTATATTCGTCTAACCATACAAATTCCATCTACTTTTTATCCAATTTACCTAGAACATTTGATTTCCTAATAATACACTTAAAGAGGGGATTTCCATTTCTATCGGTAACATTGCCTATATCCTATAGATGAATGAGAATGGTGTGGCTTTTATAGGCATTCTAATCGTGGTTCGGAATCCCCATAGTGCATACGAAATATGTTCAACCCGGTCTCGACATTCCTCAATCATTTTAATCAATATTTCCTTCATGTTCTTATATATTGATTCCACATTACTGTTGGTCCGAGGATGATGGGGAGATGATTTGTGTCTCTAGATTCCATTATTAGATATTAGTTCAAAAGGTACCCCGTATTAATAGATGGCATTCTTTCATACGAATTGGACCCCTTTCTTCGCATTTTACATCGTAGGATTCTTCTTTGACCCATTTAGTCAAGTAATATATAGAAATTAAGATAAATATATCATGGACATTTTATGTTCTGGAATTACCTTCTTAATGATATCGATTCCATAAGTTAAAAATGACCACAACGAGGTCATGTTGTATGGCTTCCTCGGAGGAAGGTGCTGCAAATTCGCAAATCGTTGGCATTTAGGGTACATTTGGACGTATTTACTTCAATCGTGTTTATGGGGATCCAATAATATCCATGGTGGACAATCATTTTTCTAGCATGCGGACATTCATGTGAGGACCACATTCTCCCCTATAGGTTACTTACATTACCAAATCTTCTTCACTCTTGTCAAGACACCGTAAATGAGTGCCATCATGATGCCATTTACATAGGTGTCTAACACACATTATGAATTGGGCATCCCATCATAGGTATGTCATTTTATCTTTATTTTTAGATCTATAGGCATATTTTCCCTCTAGAAGAATCTCCTTTACATCTTGGTACCAGTTCCCTTCATTTATGGCCTCAATCATGATAATTTCATTCATGAGCCCAGGTTATTATTATTTGCATACATACTTACATCTTTCGTGATGTGCACCATGGAGGCTAGGGTAGTCAAAGAATTATCGAAACTATTCTGAGACCTTAGAAGATAGAAGAATTGAAAATTATTGAAAAGGAAGTAATGTGATGGGTAAAAATATTTTCTTATATGATTTTCTAATGTCCCGAGATTTAATAGATGAGGAGGGTAGTGTCCCCGTATACGTAGATCCTCCAGTGTCCTCTTTCATGATTTATTTTTATTCCCATAATACAAGCTTCATACTCGAAGATATTATTAGTGTGACCATAGTTAAGATTTAAGGCCACGGGATGGTGCCTTCTATATGGCAAAATTAATAACATTTTGATACCAAACCCATTCTTTCTTGTGCCTCTGTCTATGTATAGCCTCTATTTCTACTCTTCCTGACTTTGAGTTACCAGTATGTCTTCATTTGGGATATAGACAATGATCTCGTCTTACTAATCCAAATATGATCCAACCAAGTAAGTTACAATGGCTTTCCCTTTGGTGGTCTTCTGATTTATATACTTGATGTTAAATTCCATAAACATAAATAGGCATTTATCCGTTCTGCATGTCAAGGAAGATTTTTCAAGTAGTTATTTTAATGGATCCATTCAGGAGATAAACTTGATTTTAAAAATAACCATGTAGTGCCTCAACTTTTGTATTTCCCATACTGGAGACAAAGAGGAATTTTCTAGGGCAGTGTACCATTCTTCACAGGTGTTGAGATTTTGACTGACATAATATATGCCTTTTTCTTTACAAGATTATATGATGTATTGATCAAACATGACTCATGCTTTAGTTTCTGTAATTGTGAGATGTAGAAAAATATGATTCCCTGGTCGAGCCAGGACATTACAAGATGGTTGATCAAATACTTCTTGATTATATCAAAGGCCTCTTGGAAGGTGGAGTTCCAAATGTTGGTGGAGTCTTTACAAAGTATCTTGTCGATTGGATCACAAATATAGGCCATTTGAGAGGTAAATCTAATGATATATTGTAGACTTCCTAGGAAATATCTGACTTCTTTCTCAGTGCAAAAAGGTGTCATCTCTAAGATGGACTAGACTTGCCTTTGGTCGGTTCACTTCGATCCTTTTTTCACCGAAGAAGGATCCTAGTAGCTTCCCTTTAGTGACTTAAAGGAAAAACTTTTGGGGTGAAAGTGTGAGTGGCCCGATGTGTATGTTTTAAACAAAACCAATTTTTATTTGAAAAAGATCCAACTTTTAATTATGCACCAAACCAAGTTGTGAAATCCCAATTCTCACTTTAAACCAATTTTATCTTGATTAATCATAAACATGCATGTAGTGATTAAAGCAAGTTAAGTAAAGTAATGAATACTCAAAACGTCAGATGTATGAGGAAAAAACCCAAAAAATGGGAAAACAACCTCGGACGGCCCAAGCCAGACAATCACTATGGACAATGGTTTTACAAAGCCAGATTAGCCTTACACTAAGACTCGATCCCCATGGGTCTTGACGCTCCTTCTGATCTTCAACCGTTCTTTAATAGTGTCCACATAGAAATTCCGTCTTCCACGATATCTGTCCACAACACACGCGTCCACGTATGTCTCGGTGTCCACCGAATGGCTTTGATTCGTCTACGATGTCGAACAAGAAGTCCTTCTCTTTTCTTCACCGCAAAACCCTTTTATGTTCAATGTGTAGAACAAACAACTTTGGTGCAGCAAGATCACTTAAACATATAAGACTGATAACTCAGATCTTTGCAAACTCTAAGGATGTGTTTAAAACTTTTGAACCTTAGAAAACATGTGCAAACAAGGTTCTGGTTTGTAAAACTGTTTTCCAGAAAGAACACTTATGAAATTATGATGCAAACACTGTTTAAATAGGATTTAAATGCTGCCTCGAAAAACGTGTCGTTCGAACGACTTAAGAATGTCGTTCGCGCGGCATTGTATCTCGTTCGAACGAGATCTAATATCGCTTGAGCAACCTTGCGAAAGTTTGACTTTCTTTGACTTCCAGATAAAAACATCTCTTAACAAATATATTCAAATTAGTCAAACTCTATTTCGATCTTATCATCATAAAACGAAGTTTAAACCATTAAAACACTTTTAAAACATTTAAAAGCATTTTTCTTTATTAAAATTACATCCTTATCTTTTATAAAATAATTCCGAGCACCATTAATTATACGCATTCATACCTGAGTGATCTCGGAATGAAATTAACCTTGAAGAAGAGTAAACTTGCACCAAATAAACATCGGCATAAATCTTTGAAGCTTTGCCGCAACGTCTTCAATTTCTTCAATACGTCATAGACCAAGTGGGATCGTGACAAGATAAAATTCTCCCTATGACATATTACAAACACAGTTTCGTTCACGGAATTAAGTCAAAACAATACATGGACTCAATTGGAAATTTATGTCCTTACAAATCTCCCCCTTTGACTATTCCGGGACAAAACTAAACCAGTGAAATGCCTAACCGGGTCATCAAGCCGTATGACGCCTAAATCCCATTCCATAAACCCAAAATAAAAAATACAGGATACGGACTAGAATATGTTGCACCGACAAGCATGAACTGTATGAATGTGATGTAGACTTGAAATCTCGAATCATTGATGCATACCTGCACACATGAAACAGACAAACAAATACCAAGTGAAGTATGGAGGAACAAATGAAACCGATTTATATAGTCAATAACAACATATCATTTGAAACATGTGAGCAATTATTTGATACCAATTTGATACCAATTTGAAACAAATATCATAAATAAGCCCTCAAAAAATCTCCCCCTACATCACATACATCTCTCCCCCTTTTTGTCTCGAACAGACAATCCGGTGAAAAGATAAACCAATTTGAAATATCTAGCATGAGAATATGATACCAAATAGAATCAAGTTGATACCAATTATGAAAAATGAAAACTGCTAGATAAACATGAATCAACCAGCTAAAAAAGATCAAAAGATGACTAATCAGTAGCTAGTAAACCAAGGAATCACACAAAGAGTATACCAATCAAATCAAGTGTGATAAATCATGCAAAAACCAATTTGGAACATAAAAGGACCTGCATATAAACCAATTAATCCAAAAAATGCTTCCTGCAGTACTAAAAAATATATCAAATTAAGCCAGAGCACTACAAACCAATCAGAAGCCATATTTCAACTTGTCGTTCGAACGAGCCAGGGACTTCGCTCCAACGAGATGAGGAAGTCGCTCGAACGAAATACATAATTCTTTCACGCGAGATGAGATGTCATTTGAACGACTTCGCATAACCTGTCAAAATTTCCCAGATTCCCTGAAATAATATAAAGTATTGCCTAGTGAAAAAATTCCAGGAAGGGACTGACAGAAGCAAAACAGTGCTAAAGCAGAAATCTTTTTGCACAAAATGCAAAAACTCATAAAAGCTAAAAATGCGAGTTACATGCAAACATAGTATCGATGTGCTCAAACATGGACATGGAATGAATGGGCGTGAAACTACAACCAATGAGTCACAATTCCAACACATCGAAACGATCATGAAGCTCTAATTGATAGCGATAAATCATCAAACTTTATCATAGCCAAATGAAAATTAAAGAGTGAGCTTAATGAACTAAACATACTACATGCACACAAATCCAGAAATTTGACGATTCTACAAACAATAGCGTCAAATTGCAATGTTTTAACATTAGGATTAGTTGTGCAAACCTGTTTAAATTTTCTCCAACCAAACACCCTCATATAAACATACTTTTTCAAGTTCTTTTGAGGTTTCCAGCATTCTTAACTTAGAGAAAATCTTATTGGCCCTTTTCTTAGTATCTTGCTTTTTCTTTTTGGGCTATTTTAAACGGTGGCTTTCACGACGAGTTAATTTTGAACTCTCATAGCCCTTTCCCATGAATCACTCATCATTTTTTTAAATATAAAATCCTCACGGTAAACGATTATTACATGCACACTTCTCCTTAAGTTTACTTACGCATAGATGAAAAGATTGAGATAAGAACGCCTCACCAAATTCAAATATGCAAGAGAAATCAAACATCCATATAAACTCGTGCATGTGTACGATGTTGGCATATAGACAAAGTCAAATCAAGATGCATATCAACTTCGAAACAACCCCATATCAACAATGGTTAAGATCATTCTAAGCATCGATAATAATGACCAAATGTCCTAGCCACATGGATAATGAAACGATGGGGGGGTCCAAGCACACCAATATGCCACATCAAACATGTAAACTCAAAAATAAAAAAAACAAGAAAATAAAACTATTTTCGGTTTTTCAAAACATTTCTCAAAAACAAAATCTTTTTGTATTTTTCAAATAAGACTCAAACAAGTGAAAAATAAAATACAAAGAGAAAAACATGTCATATCACTAGCAAATAATAAATCATGATGCAAGGGCTAGGGTATGACAAAACATGCAAGCTACTATCCATAAGAAATAGCAAGAGATGAATCATGTGCATGCATGTGAGAATCAACCAACGAAGCATTTAGCATCTCCAAAATGAATTTCCTAACCCAAACATGTGTATTCCTAACACAACGAGTTTCGGGAACCAATGAGACACTACGTTTAATCTTCCTAGGGTCTTTTCTAAGATCAAAACAAAAACTCCTAAGGTGACCTTTCCTACCACAATGCGAACACGTGAAAACACGACGAGGAACGGGACCTTTAGGTTGACCTTTTCTAATACCCTCGGATGTGGTTGAAGCTCTAAAACAAACTATGGTTTTGGATTTTACAATCGAACCACTAGAACAAGATAAGCCGCTACCATCACTATTCGAGTCATTTAAATTATTTTTTAACTTCAAAACTTTTGACTCAAGAAAACGATTAGACTCCTTAAACTTTTGGGACTCCTTCTTTAAATTTTCAATTATCCCTAGAAGGTTATCTCTCTCCCCCTCAATGTGAGCAAACTTATCCCTAAGAGCCTTTTCGCATGCCACAAAATCATTAATCGAAATATTTTCCTCAACGGCACAAACACTTGAATATCTCAAATCCTCTAACTCTTTTTCTAAAATGAGGACTCTATCATCACTCTCCTTTTTGCCCAATTTTAGTATATTAAAATATTTAAACAAGGAACTAAAGTGCTCACGACAAATATCTCTCTGAATTTGAAACGTTCGCAAATATTCACTCTTATTTTTAAAATCGAAATTTTCTTTTTCCAAAAATTCAATACGTTTTGCAAACTTTAAATTTAAACAATGTAAATTGTCAAAGCTTAGAGAATCCATCGAGAGAAAACAACCATAGGAGAGATAAACAAACACACGAGATCACAAAACAAATAAACAATGTTTTCTAGCTTTGATACCAATTTGAAAGTGTGAGTGACCCGATGTGTGTGTTTTAAACAAAACCAATTTTTCTTTGAAAAAGATCCAACTTTTAATTATGCACCAAACCAAGTTGTGAAATCCCAATTCTCACTTTAAACCAATTTTATCTTGATTAATCCTAAACATGCATCTAGTGATTAAAGCAAGTTAAGTAAAGTAAAGAATACTCACAATGCCGGATGTACGAGGAAAAAACCCCAAAAAACGGGAAAACAACCTCGGACGGCCTAAGCCAGACAATCACTATGAACAATGGTTTTACAAAGATAGATTAGCCTTACACTAAGACTCGAACCCCATGGGTCTTAATGCTCCTTCTGATCTTCAACCGTTCTTTAATAGTGCCCACGTAGAAATTTCGTCTTCCACGATCTCTGTCCACAACACACGCGTCCACGTATGTCTCGGTGTCCATCGAATGGCTTTGATTCGTCTACGATGTCGAATAAGAAGTCCTTCTCTTTTCTTCACCGCAAAACCCTTTGATGTTCAATGTGTAGAACAAACAACTTTGGTGCAGCAAGATCACTTAAACATATAAGAATGATAACTCAGATCTTTGCAAACTCTAAGGATGTGTTTAAAACTATTAAACCTTAGAAAACATGTGCAAACAAGGTTCTGGTTTGTAAAACTGTTTTCCAGAAAGCACACTTACGAAATTATGATGCAAACACTGTTTAAATAGGATTTAAACGCCGCCTCAAAAAATGTGTCGTTCGAACGACTTAAGCATGTCATTCGCGCGACATTGTATCTAGTTCGAACGAGATCCAATGTCGCTCGAGCGACCTTGTATCTCGTTCGAACGAGATCCAATGTCGCTCGAGCGACCTTGCGAAAGTTTGACTTTCTTTGACTTTCAGATAAAATTGTCTCTTAATAAAGAGATTCAAATTAGTCAAACTCTATTTCGAGCTTATCATCATAAAACGAAGTTTAAACCATTAAAACACTTTTAAAACATTTTTCTTTATTAAAATTACATCCTTATCTTTTATAAAATAATTCCGAGCACCATTAATTATATGCATTCATACCTGAGTGATCTCAGAATGAAATTAACTTTGAAGACGAGTAAACTTGCACCAAGTAAACATCGGCATGATTAAATCTTTGAAGCTTTACCGCAACGTCTTCAATTTCTTCAATATGTCATATACCAAGTGGGATCATGACAAGATAAAATTCTCCCGATGACATATTAAAAACACAGTTTTGTTCACGGAATTAAGTCAAAACAATACATGGACTCAATTAGAAATTTATGTTCTTACATGGGGCTTTAAGTGAATTTGATACATCCTCAATCTTTTGAAGAACTTCTTTAGTGCCAAAACATGTCCTTACTGTGTATTGGACTTGACGATTTTATCATCCATGTTTACTTTAGACTTAGTGTGGATAATGTCATGTTTTAAAGTAGTATTCCTTTATTTATAAGTTTCACCGACGATTTTTAGTCCAAGTAGCATAACTGTGTAACAAAAGGTCTCCCAGGTGTAGCAAAAGTATTTTCCTCTTGGTCTTCACGGTACATCTTAGTTAAATTATAGCCACTGAAGTAATCAATAAATGACTTGAAGCAATGGTCTACACTATTGTCAACGATTATATTAATGTTCAATAGTGGGTAGTTGTCCTTGGGACTGGCTTTATCCAACTCTTTGTAATCAATGCATATCCTTACCTTTCTTCCTATTGTTGTGACTAGTACAATATTTGATAGCCATGTGCAGTATTCGACTACCATTAAGAATTATACACTTAGTTGTTTCATGAGCTCTTATTTGACCTTGAGGCACCATTCTACCCTGAGCTCCTTGAGATTTGTTTTACTCACTTATATGCTGGATGGGTATGTGGTAAAAAATAATCTCGAGGTCGATTCCCAGTATATCGACGTAAGACCAAACGAAGATATTAATGCATTCTTTATGTAACAATTCTATTCAGTACTACGAAAAATATTTTTTTGACGAAAAACTTAAAAAGTCTGCTCCAACACTTAGAAAATATTTGATAAAAATATCCCAATACTCTAAGGGAAATGCTAAGGAATTAAGACACACCCTTTAACCAGTTTATCTCATGGAGGCTGGAATATTGAAGAACTTTGATATTCGTATCCGTCTTGATGCTTGAATGATCTTGAATTATATTTTGACAGTTGTAGCGATATACAACATACTCAATTGATAACGGACAATAGAAAATAATGACCTTACAAATCTCCCCTTATGTCTCTGCCGGTACAAAATAAAAACATTTGAATTATCAAAACAAAAAATCTATACAAATCTAATACCCTCCCATGAACCCTAAACTAAAAAGGTATAAAAAATGCAAGTATTAAACTTTTTTCAAAATCTTCGACTTCAAATCTTCAAATCTTTATGCTTTTCTCATAAGGGTGTGCAAAATAAAGATCTTAAATTTTGTACCTACACATATGAGCAAAGCAAATACATTTGTGACACATAGAGTTTGAAATGATATAAGTTTAAATAAATCAATGTAATAAAATGTCCTCCATACTGCAAACCTCCCCCATAATTCATTCTGCCCCTTTTTATTTTTTTGAAAAAGACATGGAAGCAAATAAACAAAACAAACATGGAGTTGTCATGACAAATATGCATAGAAAATATGAAACAAACTACGCTCATGCAAAGAGTAACTCAAAAGCTTCCCCAAACTATTTCTGATTTTTTTATTTTTCATACAAAAATGCAAAAATAATTTTACAAAAATCACACACCATGAATTTACACTAAGACAACTAAATCATGAAAATAGAATGAATGGGTATGAACATATTCAATAGGAAAATCAAAGAAATCAAACATAACATATGTGCATGATGAATATGTGTACTCCTAACGAATGAATCTCAAAATCTTCCTTAGGTGTTAAAAGTGTTAAATTAACATGGCATCGACTCAATCCATCAACACATCAAAATCAAGAATGATTCCCACACCAATAATGTCTAAAACTATGTCAATGCTTTTTCATTACGATGTGAGGACGTGCAAACCCGTTGTCATTTCTTTCCATCCAAACTCCCTCATAAATAATAATCATTTATATTTTTCATTTGAGGCGGCCCCTTTTTGACATATTTATATTTTTATTGCCTTTAAATTTTTGGCGCTCTTTTAAATGGTGGCTTTTACGAAGAGTTAATTTTGTACTCTAGCATCACTTTCCCGTGATTCACTGATCATATTTTGCTGCGATTAAATTCCTCACAGTAAACAGTTTTTACATGCAATACTTCCATTGTCAAGTTTTATCACATATTATTCGTTTTAAAGACAGAATTGAGATGATAACACTCTGACTAATATGTGATAAACAAGTAAGATAATTAAACAAATTCGTGCAAGTGTGCATTAAAGGAACTCATGAGTCAAACATGTCGATAGTAACACGAAACCACATCTCAATGGCACCAAACATTGTAAAGCACAAAATGAAATGATGATGCATATCAAAACACTATCAAACAATCACATGGATATGGAATGAAATTGTGACTCGGTCATCCTAAATGTCCATTAATATATTGTGTAAAACAAAATACAAACTCTTTTTGAAAATTTTTATCAAAATAAAATATTTTTGGCTTTTCAAATTTTTTCTCAGAAAAACGAAAATCTTTTTGAATTTTTCTAAATTTTTCAAAAAACAAAAATCCAATACAAAAAAATACACACTAGCAATAGGTAAACAATATCGTCATGAAAATCAACCTATGCTATGAAAGAAGTCTAAACCTCAGTCGTTAAGTATGGTGAAGTTTTCCAAAGGTGGTGACATCCTATGAAAAACCTCCATCAAATCATGTGAAGTTTTGACCAAAAACTGTACCTGCAAAGCAAAACATGACACATGACCCAACTTAAAACAGAATTTCGTAAGGTGTCTGTAATACCCCGTACTTTTGGCTATATTTATTTTTGGGATTAATTAATTAAATGTGAATTATTTGGAAATTAATCCGGGTAAAATACTAGCGAGTTGTGAGTTGGTATTTGACTATATTTAGTATATATGATGTTATATTAATATTGAATTATGAAATTTGTCGTGAGATTGATATACGGCAATTTGGTCATTTTATTGGGACGCGTGTGACAGTCGCGTCAGGATATAATTATTTTATTTATAAAAGTGAATTTAAATTCTATAAACCGTATGGTCGTTTTGAGTGCGCCAACGCGTCCGGAAGGGTCGAGATAATCAGAAAACACTAGCCGGGGGTGTAGTTTGGATTCCGGGGGTATTTTTAGGCCATACCGGCAATATAAAGGGTATTTTGGTAATTTCGTATTTTTAGGAATTAAAAATGACGAAAATTAGAGAAGTAAATCTGATTGGAAATAGACCCACTAAACCCAATAAGCTACGGAGGTTATCATTTAGGTTTCCAACTTTCCCAAAGAAAACCCTAGCCACCATAGCCACCTTTGGAGAAGAAAGCTTAGAGAGGGAGAGAAGGAGAAGGAATTCTGCAGAAAACCTTTACAAAATCAACACCAAATTCAGAGACAATCGAGGCAAGTGGTTTAATATAATTTAATTTCAGAGAATGCTCTTTCCATGTATAGTAATTTAATAAAATTGATTTGTTCTTGGTGTAATATGAAAATCCATGTGTTTTGGAACTTAGAACTTGAAATCTTGAGGAGAATTGCATGTAGAATGATAGGTAGATGATTATACTGAGAATATTAGTGATTGGGTGAAATTAAAACGGATTTTTATTGGGTTAATTCATGAATTAAAATTTTAGGGTTTGTGTTCTTGAATAATTGGGGGAAAGTGATGAGACTTGATGATTTAATGATGATTGGGATGAATTAACTCAGTAAAATACGTTAGTTTATAACCTTGTTATGTTTAGGAGTGATTAGAGACCTTTAAACATTGTTAGGACGAAGTTTAGAGGAGATTTGAGGAGTAAAAATTGATGAAAATCGTAACTAAGAAATTCTGGGCCGAAACTGGTACCTCGTTAGAAGACCTTCCCAGGTCGTTCGAACGAGCTCGTTCGAACGAGCTTCTAATGAGTTGACCAGTCGCTTCTAACGAGGGGAGACTTCGTTTGATACCTTCGTTCGAACGAACTGTATTTCGTTTGATACATTCGTTCGAACGAGATGTCGTTAGAAGGTACAGTTCGTTCGAACGAACTGGAATCTCGTTCGAACAGCCTCGTTCGAACGAGACTTCTAACGAGCTGGCAGTTTAGGCCTTTTTGGCCTGTTTTGATTTTGGGAGTTCCGTGATCTTGTTCGAGGATATAGATAACCTTCCTTTGATGATGTATTGATAGGTTAGGGACGTTTGTGTTATTTTGAGGAGTAAATTATATATGAGCGATTTAAATTAAAGGGATAGTTGGGTTGAGACGTGAGTGTCTACTACGACGTGAGAATAAATTATGGCGCGTATGATTATAAACCGGAATCGTATAAAGTGTATAAATTATATATTGGTACTAGAATGAGAATAGTACTTCAATTAAACTACGGGATTACTAAGATGTGTGTTTACTTAGTATTGATATATGAATTGTGTGTATGACATACCTACCATACTTGCTATCACGGGAGGTTTGCGTTCGCTTAGGGCCCTCTAATCCTTGTGTTGCCCGGATTTAGACTGGTTACCTCGATGAACATAGGTCAGAGAAAGACTTATTGGGATGTTAATAAGTCCGCTGATCGTGGGAACGCAGGTATGTGCGTGACCCATGTGATGTGACTGTGTTCGCCTCCACTATTTGTGATTTGTGTTATCTGAACTATTCCTGAGAGATTCGGAATATGTGATCCTTATGTACGTGATGTACCGGGATGGATAGCAGAGTATGTGTGCACCGCAGCTTAGTCTCGGGGTGCTTATATTGTATATTTATGTTGTGGAAATATACGCTTAATAAACTAGGAACTTTCATATAGTATTGTGTGTAACTATGTAATAACATAGAGGGTTAATTTATAACGAGCTGTATTACTCTTGTATGGGAACCTGAATTTACGTTAAGCACCTATTTAAACTGAGATCGTTATAATGTTAATGAGAACCGAGTAATAAGGGTAGAACCTATGGCAGTCTAGCTAGATATGATGTCACTTAGCTAGTAGTTGTGTCATTTTAGATGGGTACTTACGTTAGGAGTGCACAGTTAGACGAGAGGTGAGAATATCACGTGAGTGCACGTCCTAACATGTACTTTACATTTAATGTTTTAAATGTTTTTAAAGCACTTGCAGGTTTTTAAAATATCTCCACATTCGGGCTCTGACCCGTTTGCTTTCAAATCTATTTTTTCTTGTAAAACCATTTTAGGTGCCTAGCCACAAGGACACCATGCATAGGATACTCATTCAGGTGACGAGTTGTAGCTGTTTGTGGAAGCTACAGGGATTTGCTTTTAGACGCTTCTATCATTTGGATTCCTGATTCAGTATTCTTCAGTTTTAGGGCATGTTGCCCAGTTCCATTAGAGTTATTTTTCCATTACAGTTTTCAGACTTTGGCATGTATTGTTTCAGTATTCCTTTAGTTATTTCAGTTGTGGGAATTGTTGTGAGGAGTTTTCCTCCAGACTTTATTTACATTATGTGATGGTTATTCTATTTACTTCGTTATGGTGAATGGTGTTATTATTCTTCATTACACTTGTTGCAGGTTAATCAGACTTAAATTAAAATTTGGCAACTTACTTTTTAAATACTAGGTGGTTAGTAATCATTAAAATGTTTTCGACAGTGATGCTATTAACTGGACCAACTTGGCATTTTGAAATAATTTAATAAAGGAGTAGCTACCCGGTATTTAATTAGTCGGGGTGTCACAGTGTCCTCTCTTCTTGCAGTGTGTGCAAACATAAACAAGCACAGGTACACCTATCACAAAACGTCTCCTACTCGTTCTCCTATCAGGTACGGGACGCCTAGGTGGGTTGGGTTGAGAGTTATGTGAATCTACCACTATAGTGGGTACTAGCTCGAGTGTAACTTGGGAAGTAGAAGCACTGTCATGACTCATTCCTAAACTCTCACCTCTACCCAAAATGGGATTAAGAACCATCTTTCTAACCTTCTTAGATGCGCTAAAGGGAATTTGACCTCCCGGGCACGTTCGATATCCCTATCGAGTTGGGATACACGTGTTTGTTGGGGCCCACCTACGTAGGCTATGCGCAAAAGACTTTATGTGTGCGGAAGTAAACTATTTGACGAATAAACTCCAGTTACCTACGAGTTAACTATGTTATTCAATAGGGGACCAATTCAAACTTTTCTCGAATTGCTAACTTAGCTAAAAATAGATTTTAGTTTGCCAAGTCAATTAATAGTCCTATTTATTATCTTGAGTTAACTAGGTGTCAAAAATAAGAAAATATAAGATTCAATTATTTAGGTATGTTTATAGTAATTATCCTACTTTTTCATATGAGGTGAGATATTGCAAATTTGTAAAGTAAAGCACGAGGTATTTATTTTACGTCGCAAAAACCCTTCCCCGGGAAAAACGATGAACTCCTCTAGGAGTTACCTAATATACTTCCACTAAAATAATAAAACCAACAGGAACGAGTTACAATCAACAAACTTGACAAGTAAAGAAGATAGACGTAGAGATTACCCCACACGACCAAGACTCTTCCCTGGTTGCTTATTCTGCTCTCTCTTTAAGTCTGTCCTCGCTTGCTATTGCGTTCTACACTTCTCAGCTTATCCCTTTTGCTCTTTTAGCTCAAGATTAGCTCAGTGCCTATTGTGTTATTTTCTAGTGAACTGATAGTGTGTGGTGTACTATCCTATATGACACACACCCACACTTAATGAATACACACCAAATGCTATGCAACAAATTATATCTCCTATATATCTTCGCAAGTCTTATGTCACTCAAATCAAGTCTTCTTGACTTTCAATACAGTTTTGAAAAACTTTCTTTTCTTTCATTCAAATCTTGAATACTAGACTTGTTCATATATTCACATACATAAATGTGTCTATGTGAATACAACGTGAGTATATGTGAGTGATATGAGATGAAAACAAATCCTGAAAATCACTTACACAATCAAGATATCATATTCACAGAATAATGACTTCAAATATATTCAATAAACTGAGATAGTCAAATATTCACAATCTTGTTTTTCAGAAAACAAATATTAGATTAAATCAGATTTTAATCTACAATCTTATCAAGACTATTTTCACAAATATTTCAGATTAAATCAAAACAGTCTTAAGCACACAAGAAAATAATATTCAGTCAAGATTTTAAATCTTGACGAATCAGATCTCAAAAATCTTAGGTTTAATTTTTTAAACCACCAAGAATATAAATCTGAATATTACCAAATATTTTCTGAAAAAAATCTGTTTTAAAAAAAAATGTTTAACAACATTCAAGATCTCACAAACAGTATATTCACACACAAATATTAATTTCGTGAATAGTGTGTGTTGTGTACAAATATTAGATCTAAAGACTGATCTAAAAAATACACACAAAGATGAGAGAACTCACTTACAAAAATAATATACTCTTGAAAAATCATAAGTGCGGATTTAGAATTAGAGATATCCAATCTTCATTTTCGTTTTGACAGAAATCAACACTTGAAGATGACACAAAAATATAATCTGGTTTAATCTCTCTCTCTCTCTCTAAAAATTTTGACAGAGTTTAACTACAAAAATAAATTTCTCAGCTCTGCAAAAATGATACACAAAGAGTTTTATTTATAGAGTGCACAAGAGTGTGCAGATTGGTGTAAAATATCATCACATGGAGTGACACAGAATACACACAACCATTGATAAGAACAGATCTGAGGGCTCACAAAGAAACACAAAGTGATGTGTTAAAAATGTGACATGTGTGATGCAAGCTGTTACACACTATCGTAACTTCAGTTATATAAAACACAGTCATTTTAAACATATCTTGAAGCCAGCTGTAACACACTAAAAAGTTACCGTTATAACAAAAACGATACTGCGTCGTTTTGGAAAAACAGTTTCGTTTTTGAGAAAAACCGTGGGCGTCAACTCGTCACAGTACAAACCGCCTAGGGCCTATGACCTGCCTCGGTCAAATCAGTACACAAAGGGTGTACAAGAAAGCAGTTAATATATATATATATATATTATCATACACACGCCAACAACTATGGCAAAGGGAAAAGCTATGGGACAAGTAGTGTACATCTATAATAAGGTCCTGACACGCTAGCTAAGGCGATGGGGCAAGGCTTTTACTAAGGTCAAATCGGCATCAACTAAAGACCTAAAAGGCTAATGGGACAAAGCACTCAAGTGCTTAGAATATGGCTGATAGGCCACATCCAAAAGCCATGCATGTAACTATATATTAACATATAATACTATATACGCATATATAAACAACCAAGGGGCCATAACCGTGAACAGTTTATCATATAAACATACTAACGCATTAAAATAAACATAAGCATACATATTATATATATAACATAACTTACACACACACACACACACACACACACATATATATATATAAATATATATACCACGCACAATCATGAATAGAATATACCATCCACGCACATATGTTGACATAGTTTAGACCTGCTAAAGTCACGTCGTTGTCATGCAAGGGGGACACGCCAACACATACATACCAACATATATATATTATATAAAAGGCATGGCACACAAATATACGATCCTCGCACAAGGCATAGACAAAGACCTGACATGGGTAAAAAATGAACTGTAGCACCTAAGGGCCACGCATACATAATAGAATATCAACATGCGTAAAAATTATTTTTAACTTCAAATATTTTATTCTGAAAAATTTATTAAACTAAATATTTCGTGTCAAAAATTTATTTTCACAAAATTATTTATTTTTATAAAAGCTTCAAATTAAAATATTGAACTCAAAAAAAATTATTATGAAGAAACTCACCACTGTCATAAGATATGATAAACGACATGCAAATGCAACGTGGTGTCGTGTCCAATGAGACAAAAATTCCTATGAGCCATAGAAACTGAAAGTTACCTTTTTCTGAGAGGGTGGACTGAATCGAGTGCTCATTTGATGTAGATGAACAAGGAGAGCTTGGCGTCGATAGGGGGACACGCAATCCTAGATTACAAAAATATTTTGTCAAAATTCGAGTCCAACTAGATGAAGTCATATATAGCTAAAGCACGGAAAGCAAACCCTAGGTGTGCTCTATATAGGGACCTTCAGTGTTGTCAGACTAGCCACCGCGTTGGTCAAGTAACTCGTTTCCCGGTCTAAAGAAATCAATTATTCGCTTTAGAGAACATCTCAAAAGAAATCAACCATCACCTTTTAGAGTTGACTTTCTTTCTCCTAAAAAACCCTCAAACTCTCTAACTCTCTCTCCAAATCTCTCACCCTAAGAGTTAGGTCTTCGATCAACTTTTTGGTCTTTAGGGTCTCGACATACAAATCTCTAAATACGATCTGGAGCTCACTATCACCCTCACTAGCGCACTCAGTCTCAGACTTGCTAGAAACACTCAAATCATCCTCGGGGGTCTCACGTGCTCAAGTTTCCTCATCGTCATGGGACAGACTAGGGGTTCTCTCGTGACTAGCTAAAAAGGCGATAAATTTTCCATGTGACGACTCATCCCCGGAATCTTTCACCTCTTCCTCACTATCGCTAAGAGTGGCTCGCACGACAATCTTTTTGCCCTTTCTCTTTGGCCTAGTGGAACACTCAAATGATCTATGGCCTCTCCCCTCACACTCAAAACAATTCTCTTCTTCCACTTTCTCACTTTTTTTTCTCACCGCTCTCTTTGGCCTCATTTTTATTTTTCTCAAAAAATCTTTTATTGAAAGAATTTTATTATGAAAACTTAAGAAACTTTTTAAAAAATCTCACAAGCATGGTCATATCAAAATCAGACTTGTCCTCAGAAACAGACTCATAAAAACGCACTTTCATTTTCTTCTTAGACTGGGCTTTAAGTGCTATCCCTCTATCCTTAGGCTTGACAGTGTCAGAAAACATTTCAATCTTATATGTCTGGAGGTCTCCTACCAGCTCTTCTAATTTTGGACAACTTAAATTACCTAAGGCACTCAAAATAATCACTTTAGGGATAAAACGTTTTGGCAGCGATCTTAAAATCTTTTTAACCACTCGTGGATCAAGTATGGGCTCACTAAGATTGAAACTAGTGTTAACAATGTCAAACAAATGTGCATAAAAGTCATCAAAACACTAAGTCTCAAGCATGGTTATCGTTTCAAATTGAGTAGTTAAATTTTAAATTTTAGACTCTTTAACTGCCTTCGTGGGTGAGTTGTAAAACATCCCATGCTTTTTTAGACATTGTGCACGTCATAATATGTCGAAATTCGTCGGGGGTGATGTGTTCGAAAATTGCACTAAGCCCACGTGAATTAAAATGGCTCCACCTAAACTCATCCTCAGTCCAGTCTGACACAAGTTTTAAATTCGTGACATTATTTGCGATGACAATGGGAGGAGTCACGCCTCTTTCACAAATTACCCAAACTCACTCATCGATTGCTTTTCAATGTGATTTCATGAGGGCTTTCCTGTAAGCATAATTAGACCCGTCAAAAATTGGCAACCGATTATATAAGTTTTCATTTGTAAACATTGCGACAATTGAAAAAAAATAGATTTTCAAAAAATTAATATCACACAAAGTTTGCGAAAAAATAGCAATACACAATAAATTAGTGTAACGGGCTCTAATACCAATTTGTAAATGTTATGTGTGATAGCGTTTAAATCGAATTCGTAAATTTCCAAGATAACATTATTTAATCGGTGTTGATTTTTAATCCAATTTTATTCATCCCTAAAACATGCAATTATGTGTGTGTGTGTGTGTGTGTGTCAAACCATCACAAATAAAATTGATAACTCACAGATTTCAGGGAAAAAAACCTTTCGGGTAAAACCTTTATTTCACTATAATACTCACAATGAATATAATGAAATTCGCAATGAGTTAACCGAAGAAAACCCACATAGACCACAACCTAGAGTCAGCAAGAACCGCAGCTCCAATTTAACCCAAGAATACCCACGAGCACTCCATATCGACACGCAATCGTCTTCAGCCCAGTACACCCCTCAAGAGCACCTAGATCACCAGTAGATATTTTCTCTTCAAGAGAAACTTGACACAAGATGTGTTCTTGGGTTCCAAAACAACTCACATAAACTATTGGGATATTGTGAATTTAAAACAAAAGGGATTAAATCCCGAAAAGTGATAAGACAAAATATTATGCCAAAGCAGTTTCATCTATTGAAAATTCTCAGGTCTTCTGATAAAAAATGAAGTTGGAAAAACCAATTTATAGAAAATCTAAGGTGGCAGATCGCTCGAACTAAAAAGAAATCTTGCTCGAACAGGGACACGCGTCGTTCGAACGAGCTTCGCGCGAGACAGGATGCCGCTCGAACGAAAAAAATTAAAAACATAATTTTTTATTTCGACTTTAAAAATCCGCCACAACACTTAGAAAAATATTTTTGACGAAAAACTTAAAAAGTTTTCTCCAACACTTAGAAAATATTTGATAAAAAATATCCCAGTGCTCTAAGTTCAATTCTAAGGAATTAAAACACAACCTTTACCAAATTTATCTCGCGGAGGCTTGAATGTTGAACAACTTTGACATTAGGATATGTCCTGATACCTGAATGATATTGAATTATTCTTCGACGGTTGTAGCGGTATATGACATACTTAACAAAGTACGGACCATATAAAATATGTCCTTACAAGATTGTTTCACTAAAAAAGCTATAAACCTAAAACATTTGAATATTTTTTAGCGCTATGATGATATCCCTATCATGGCTAAAGGTACTTATAAACTTGATAAAATTGGTACTCATTACATTAGAATTGGTTCAGGGTCTCACGTGAGGTTTATATTCTGGAGTTTTTGGGGATGTTTATAAATCCCCATATTTTAATTTTATCAAAATTTTCATTAGTGTTTGTTGGGGCCACAAGAGAGGATTTTTCTTCAATTAATTATTAATAATATGTATGGGGGTACTGTCGCTCTTCCAACAAAAATTGATCATTAAATAAATTATGATCATTACTTTGATTTTCACATTTATCATAATCAATGTTTTCCAAATACGAATACTCAAAGTTAAGTTTATTTCATCGATTAAGGATTTGACATGATTGAGTACATCAAAATAGTTTTGCTACATTGGCATTCTCCTAAATAGGTAGGTTACACATAATAGATGGAGGTTCTTACTAAAGCATGTAATCAGTCTCTTCCTTAAGAGGGTTCTCAATCATTAGTAAGTGGTAGAAAGTCCAATCATTATCCACTTCCACAACTTCTTATAACATTTCAATATTTTTCAAATCCTCAAGAGGGTCCCAGCATGGAGAGGGCTCGTCTAGTTTTCCAATGAGGTCTGCTATCTCGTGAACTTCTTCCTCTATCCATTTGGGGCGATCCTAAAAAGAAAATATCCCATCCTGGCATATATCTTCCCAAGGTGGCTTCTACCCATGGTTTTGGAAATTTTTAGAAGAGAACAAATTCCCCCTCCTTGATAAAGTGTCCATAGAGGCTAGAACGACAAGGTGACTGGGAAGCCCCTAGTTACTTTAACTCTATCTTTTTTATTTTTAGTGATTTAGAAACAAGATCATTTTTCTTTCGCTTGTATCCCAGTCCTTGGGTGCTAGATTGATAAGGGATAGTAATGGGTTCATTGATCAATTGTTAATTTATCCCAAGTCCTATTCTCGATAGGAACATCATTCTCTTCATCGTATGGGTGACGTTGCAGCACCCATATTTCGAATATGATGATGAGATCTTTTCCTTTATATTGGTTGAAATGGTATATCACACTCCTTCCCCACTAGTATAAAGATAACTAAATTATTGTAACCTAAAATATCATGACTAGGTGGACCAATTAAAGGGTGACACCTGTCATCATACTCAGTGGGTCTAAAAATTGTAAGCAAACATGGTCGGCATTATTATCTCCCTGGTCGGCATGCTAGCCGACCACCCTCAAGAATATGAACATTCCTTAATGTGAACATACACATGTGAGACTCTCAACAGTCACCACGCACATGTATGTAGATAATATCGAGCTTCTAATTGTAATGTAAGGGTATAAATTCCTAATGTATAAAGGTATTCCACCTCTTTATCTCCCTATTACTATACATAGCTCAATACCTCTCTGAACTATGGGCAATTGGAAACAGTTTATCCAAAACCTTATAGAGTTCCTAAGAGGCATGTACTAAACCCTAATAGGGACATTGTACCCATGGATGCAGGAACCTCATTAGTCTAAACCACATAAATCCTCGTGTCCTTTTCTTTTTCACTCATTTCTCTAGTTTATTTTTTTCTTACTTCATATTTGATCTATAATTATTGGTTTAACTAAGATAAGACTCGTCCAAATTAGTAAACCAATTTTAGACACCAATAAATTGGCGCCGTTTATGGGAAATGACAAGCCATTATTTGTTTCCGGCCCATTTACCAACAAGCAATTATTTTTTTAGCCACTCGCTATCAAGTATTGAAAAATGGTAGACAATCCAGAGGGTAACCTCACTACAGGAGATGCGTTCAGTCCCTCAGCCTCTCTTAGTATATGGGATCTATAAATAATTATAATGAATATAGCTAAGGGCCAATAGGCAACGTAAGATATCGTGAGACATCGAACTCAGACGCTCAGGACCAGGCTCGTAGTTGGTCCAACCACCAGAGGAGAAATGTTGCCTCTAGGACCCTATGGGGATAAACAACTTAGACATGAAATGAGAAAATTTAGGTACTTTAGATCAATAATCAATCGATCTTGCTACCCTGGCGTGACCTCATCAATCAGATCTACTAATTACTATGGTGGGCATTCACTCTCTTAGGATAGGTTGAGCACCCTGGGCAGGCTTAGCAGGGGTTCAACCTTTTACCGTTTAGGTCCACGAGATGTTAGGGGTTATAATCAGAGAGAACCCTCCAGGTCACGAGATCATGAAGAAGGATCTGTTAGGTCAAGAACTAGCTTGCAAGTATTCGTGCGTATAGAGAAGACTTCTCATGAAGAGAGATCAACATAAAATCATGACCGAGAAACTAGAATAGTTTCAATCAAAACATATCCATATGAGCATCCTTGGAAAGGTTTTATCCAATCGATAGACGATTGTCTAAGAGAAATAGCCAAATTTAAAAATCCCTTGTAGAGGATTTTTTTTAAAAGATAACCTTTTATCCCGCCAATTGTGACCTTCCCTGCACCTACTAAGTTCAGAACACCTGTGGTAACTCTCAAGTACGATAACAAAATGAATCTTTTACTTTATTGGAATAATATCAAGCTACTGTCGACATTTACTCAACCCCAAACGAGATGCACTGCAAGGCATTTTTTAGTACTATTATTGGGTCGACATAGATTTGGTACAATAACCTGCCTCATGGACAAATATCCATCTTTCAATAGTTCGCAGATCTATTCATCAGTAACTTCTTCTTTGGAGCTAAACTAGTTAAGAGGGTGGCTCATTTGTTGAGTGTTCACAAGTGACTAATCAAGGCTACACATGAATATATCACTCACTTAAATAATAAAAAACTCAAACTTGTTGATTACAGAGAAAATACAATGATTAATACATTGATGAGTGGCTTACTCCCTGAGAAGCTGTATAATGCCCTAGCCAGATCCCTTGAAGACCATTATTGAATTGATGGCTAAAATAATCAAAATTATGAATTCTGAGGGGTCTGTGACTGCGAAGAAATATGGCCATCCAGGAAGAGGTGGAAAAGTTATAGAAAGTGAGTTTCGTTGACAATGTCAGATATCCTAATTGGCTGGCTAATGTGGTTATGCTTAGAATGAAGAATAACTCATGATTCATATGTCTGGATTTCATGAATTTCAATAAGTATTGTCCAAAGGACCATCTCCCCTTGCTATTGATCAACTAGTCGATGCTACTGCTGGGCATGAATTACTCTATTTCATAAATGCATATTCGGGGTATAACCAAATCAAAATAAAATCAGAAGATAATAAGAAGAGCTTGTTTATCATTAGTCGAGGTACCTACTTCTAAAGTGTTATGCCTTTTGGGATCAAAATTGCTGGAGAAACATACCAAAGGCTAGTGAATAAGATTTTTGAACATTAAATCGGCAAAAATATGGAGGTATATATGGATGACATGCTCACAAAGATCAATGAGGAAGCCAATCACATCAAATATCTGGGGTAGATGTTTGATTAGTTAGAAAATCACCAAATATAACCAAATGTGTATTCGGAATGCAGGAAGGAATGTTCCTCGTGTTTATAGTAAATTATAGAGGTATTGAGGCTAATTAAAAAAATCAAGTGTTGATAAATATGGAGTCTCCTATAAATAAGAAGGACATAAAAAATTTGACTGAAAGAGTAACAACTCTAAATAGGTTTATCTCCCGATCTACTGACAGGTGCATCCCCTTCTTCAAGGTTCTGAGAAAGACTTTTAAATGGAATGAAGAATGTGAGATTCTTAGAATTAAAAAAATACCCGAGGTCTTCAATCTTACTTTCAAAGCCACTAATGGGAGAGAAACTCTACTTATATCTACCAGTGTATGAGTTGCTTATTTACTCGGCACTCATTCGATTAGAGAATGGGGTACAGAAACTCGTTTACTACAACATTAGGGCATTTTGAGGAGAAAAAATTCATTACCCACGTATGGAAAAGTTAGATTTAGCCCTAATTGAAGCCTCACTAAGAATGAAGCGATACTTCCAAGACCATACCATTGTGATATATATAAACTTGCCCTTATGTAAGCCACTATAAACTAGAGACGTCAAAAATAGTTATTGCTTGGGACGTGGAGCTTGGAGAGTACAATATACATTATAAGCCTAGAACAATAGTGAAAGGCCAAGTAGTAGCAAATTTCATAGTGAAGTTTACCCATGAAAAAAACCTATCGAGCAAACCTATACAGAAAAGATATCTGTAGTAAATCCAGGGGAGCAGTATTTTTTAAAAAAGAGCCAAAAAATCCAAATTCCTGATTAGACTTCTTTAGAAGATAGCTCAATGATGGTATAACCAACCAAGAGGAAGACAAACCGAAAACATCAACTAAGTGAGTAGTTGTCGATGGCTACCAGGAGAATAGTCACAAGATATTCATTTATGGAACCTTAGTTGATGGGGATTTCAAATAAGAGTAACTTGTTCGAAAAATATATGTGGATGGATCATTATGCGCCATTAGCAATGGCTCCGGGCTGATAATCAACACCCTAGATGACATAGACGTGGAATATGCACTCAGGTTCTAGTTAAAAGCTTCTAACAATAAAGCAGAGTATGAGGCATTAATCTCAAGGTTTAAATTAGCCCTCTCTCTAGGCACCGAGCATATATTGTCTCACAATGACTCCTAATTGATTATCAATCAAGTGTTAAGAATGTACGAGGTTAAAGAAGAATTTATGACATGGTACTTGGACAAAGCACAAAATAGAATCTTTAAGTTCAAGACAGTCAAAATGTTCAGGATTCCAAGGATTGACAACGCTCGAGCATACAAGCTTGCTCAGCTTGCTTCTGTAATCGGAACGGAGTTAAAGAGTACCATTTTGGTAAAGATTCTCTTGCACATGAGCATTGATGAATAAATCGTCAACCTGATCACATTGGATTTGGGTCCCTCATGGATAGATCCAATCAAGGAGTGTATTGATAGAGGCATTCTACCAGTCGATCCAAATGAAGCGAGGAAACTAAGGTACAAAACAACCCATGGTAGAAATGTCCTATGAGAAAGTCTTCCAGTTTATATGGAAGAAAATCATATGCCAATATGGTATGTTCTATGACTTTATCACTGACCATGGGACCAAGTTTGATAACTAGGAGATCAAAGATTACTTCATCCAGTCCAAAATTCAAGAGGTGCATTCCCCTCCTGGACACCCTCAATGAAATAGCCAAGAAGACATGACCAATAAAACTCTACTCGAAAGACTAAAGAAAAGGTTTAATGATGCCAAAGGAAACTGAATCAATGAGCTGCAAGGTGTATTTTGGGCCTATAGGACCATGTCGAGGACATCTATTGGCAAAACCCCCCACATGTTAGCATTTGGGATAAAAGTAGTGGTCCCCATAGAGGTTTGTCTGCCTAGTCACAAAGTACTCAACTTTATGTGACACCTAGCCTACTAAAATATCGGGTGGCCAGCTCGTGATAAAACTAAAACGTTGGTTTCACATGGCTCATTCTTAGCATCACTGTCGAAAAATTTCATAAAGTTACTAACCACCTAATAATTTAATTAGACCGGTGTCAAATTTTTATCTTTCATTAATTAACAACATGCGAAAATAAATAACAATTAAACCATCAACACAAACTAATAACTAAAATCAACATAGATGAATAATATAAATAAAGATGACCGAATCAATTATCGGTTCAACAATAACATCCAACAATAAACTAAAATGATAACCTGGATACGCAAGTGCAAAATAAATAACTGAATATCAGTACTCAAATAAAGATCATACACTAGGAATAAATGAAAGAAGTGTCTATAGTTAAGTTTTGAATCTTTCACATGAGCTTCAACTGCACATCTCTGGATAGAATCCTCAAACTCGGCGTCCCTGTGGCTGGACACCTAAAAGGTTTTGAAAATGATTTTGATACGGGTCAGAGCCCATGTAAAACATTTTGAAAATATTTAGCAAGCAGTTAAATTGCAATAATTAAATATGCATGCACACTCTTCATATTTAAGTTAATGCTGCACTCTCTTGAGGTATGGCTCACCCCTCATCTAATGTGCACACCTAACGCTTACTTGCTAACCTTCATAGCTAAGGTACCCCACCTAACTAGTCTTATCACACCTCTTGCCACCACACTACTTTAACCCGAGTATTCTTACTTTGATTATTAAGTTATCTACTCATTAACTTATTAATCAGTTCCTATTTTAATTCATATAACTTTCGCACTAGTTATATAGGAATTCACCTTTTTGAATAATATTATTTTCGCCCTAGTTATATAAGAATTCACCTTTTTTTTTAAATCATATAACTTTAACACTAGTTATATACATTCACACTAATATATTAATCCCGTATATAATTATCTACTCATATTATATATGTACTAGTATACTATAACATTCACACACATGTCATGTATAATAATCATCCATTCCCGAGTAAAAACTCATCGGATGCTTTCTCTTAAATGCTATCATATTCTAGGCATGCTCACTCTAACCCGGCCACCTCAAGTCGGACTAGCTCACACCGAACTTGGGCAAAAATATTGCAAACATAGTGGAGGCGGTCATATTTCCTCAAGAGTGAGACCGAATCATACTCAAGACGTCTCACCTCAAATATAAATCACACAATAAAAATCCTGGACGATATGACCTGGGGACTATACTCTCTCTGTTCCTCAAGCCAAGGGATTCAAGCACATCGTGCAAACTCCAATGATAGCACTAGAGGGGTACGTATTCCTATAAATATCATTCACATCGATATCTATAGAGATCACAAATATATATACTATCACACATAACCATATACATGTATTTAATAAAGTCCAACTAACCCGTGCCTAACACCCGTAGCACTAGCCGAAAATACCCAAGTCTATATCCGGACATGCAATTTAATTAATCACACATTAATTATTTTTCATTCAAGTTGTGTCACCCAATTATAATATCCACACTCCCTCAGTCGGTTCGTATCTTCATCTCTTAGAATTTGTTACACATAGTCCCACTATCAAGTTTAACACTCCTCACTAATTTTAATATTCGATAATTTATTATATATCTCTATGATAAATTATATCGGCTACGTCGTGCCTAACTCCCGTACCACTCCGCCTAAAAATATCTGAGTCACAACCCCGTCTCCTTATTCCATAAGTATTAACTTACAATCATATTTTTATTCAAGATACTAAGCACATCTCAATCGAGCTCGCATCCTAATTTCATCCTAAATTTCCATTCGAATCCATTCATAGATTTCAAGTGTTTTTCATCCTAAACACTCCTAAATCCATACCCCTAATTCATTCCCTTCCAATTCCAAGGTACAAATATTGTTCCTTAATATTTTCTAGAGTCCTACACTCATCCACGACATCCCTAAATAATCCAGATTCAATATCTCACAAAGGATTTTGGTTTCATACACCCTTCCGTAGTAAATTCATAACGAATTAAAAAAATATATACATGAAACTGGAGGCTACGCATTCTCAACGAAAAGATTTATATCTATGTCCAAAACCTAGGGTCTTTTGAATGAGATAAAAATATCATTGGAACGAGATACTAATGTCGTTTGAACGACTTCCAGTGTCATTAGAACGACCTTCTGCGCTTATCCATTTCTCCTTCTTCCCAACGATGCTCGTTTCTGCCACTAATACTCAATAAAGTTTCTGGGTTTCTTTCCAGTCACAGCCCAACCAAAATTAATCTCAAACATACTTTTAATATGGGTTTTATTCATCATAATAGCCTAAAACATCATGGATTAACATCAAATTTTGTCCAATTCCCGAATTGGGTTTCCTAGTTTCATACGATTGTCTCTCACACATTAAAATCTTAAAATTAGAACTAACCAACATCAACCACTGGGTTCCTCATATAAATCACTTTTATGTAAGTTTGAATTATATTCCAACATCAATCGAACCTCTAATCTACATAAATAGTCCAATTCAAAAATACTCGTGTTTCTTGTGAGAACCCACTCAAAAATGAATTTTCCATTGCTCCCACCATGATATGAATGGCAATATCACGATTTAAATTGAAAGTAAGTTTAACTACTTGACTGAATAAATTTGTAGGGCCTGATTTCCTTTGTTGTAGATGAAGATTCGAAGAAAGAACACACCCCTCTTCTTGGTTTGGCTCCCAAAAGCTATCCCAATTTCTTCCACTTTTCTCCTTTGCAAAACTAGGGTTTTCTTATTGAATTTTGTATTTTACAAACTCCATAATGTAGGTTTTATATCACTAATCTAGAAAATAAGCCTATGAGACAAATTAAAATGACCCAAACACCCCCGTGTGAGCTCGGTTATGCCTAAAAATGCACCGAGATCCAATTACTACCTTCGTGTACTCTTTTCGACTATCTCAACCTATTAGGAATCGACCGTGCACTCAGAATTGTCTTTCGATTTACTTTATTAAAATTCTCCATTTTAACTTCAATTACAACACATGTAATTTTTAAAAACAACCCAAATTAATTAAATCTAAATTCACCAATTTAATTAAATCCTCGAGATAATTTAAAAATAACTCGAATTAATTAAATCTAAATTCACCAATTTAATTAAATCCTCGAGATAATTTAAAAATAACCCGAATTAATTAAATATAAATTCACCAATTTAATTATATCCTCCAGATAATTTAAATCCTTTATCACCAAATTAATGAAATTCTATATCCTAAAAAATACAGGGTGTTACACTTTAATTCCCCCAAGAGCGATCTCATGAGATGGTTGGACTTAGACTTAATTGAGGAAATCAGAGAAAATGTGGCACTGCAAGTGGTAGCATACTAGTTGTGAAATGCTCAGTTCTACAATAGGAGGGTCAAGACGAGTAATCTTAAAGAGGGAGATTACATGTGAAAGAAAGTTATCCATAAAGGAAACAAATTGGTGGCAAATTGGCATAGTACATATCGCATTTCTGTACCTGTTCAACCAGGTACCCTGAAAGGAGAATAATTAAAGAGCCTATGGAATGCCAAACACATAATAAAAACTATCAGTTTTCAGTTGGAATGTAATCTCTTACTATTTATGTATCTCGTTTATGCTTTCAACATAAACGAGTGGGAGATGTACAATCTCAAACAATAAAGAAACAATCTAGTCACTAAATAACCACTTACTAGTCCCAACATTTAAAATAAAAAATCTAACATATGACTTCATCTTTGAAAAATCATGAACAAGAAGTTCCAAACATAAAACTTCATGTATGACTCCCTAGTGTCAAGAACAAGAAGTTTCACCAGACCAAATTAAGAAAAATCCTTAAACATTTGGTCACTAATGGAAACTAATGTGAGCCCTTGGTAAAAATGACAAGATTTATTTGAGCAACCACAAATAAAAGCAAGTTAGTATAACCTAAGGCATACAACAAAAGTCCGTTCGAACTGGTAATCAGTAAGAAAGATTAATCGGCTTAAATGTCGATCACATAATTGTAAGACTAAACTACTGGTAGGCCACAACCACACAATAAAGCTATCCAAGTTTTATTCAAGACAAAAAATTTATTTAAATAGTTCATTATGTTCGCATCGTTATAAGAAAATATCCATCATGCACTATTATAATGAATGGATACAAAAACATAAACATCTCAATCTATTGGGCATTTTCCAAGAGCTTTCTCTATTTCTATAGGAGGAACATCTAATACAAAGGGAAGAACTATTGATCTCAATTACCTAAGTCTGGATTGACTACTAGAATTGGGCTTATCCACCAGGGGTCAACTAAGGCATCATCTTCGTGCAGACCATAATCCCTAAGGCTAATGTGGATTGTATCTGTAGGAATCTATGAAGTATCCATCTTATATGGAGGAGTAGCCTGATCCAGGATCATGCCAATGTCATAGAGTGTATTCCCTCGAAACTTTCATTACAGTGAGAGCATTGATCCATCCCCATTTACAGGCTTTTCTACGTGCTTACTCTAATTCCTCGCACAAAAGTGTCGGAGCTTCATCATAGCTGTTGAGATAGTCAACTTTCTCATTTAGAATTTTGATGGTGGCCGATTGGTTCTTTATCAGATTTGCTCGGTTGACTAAAGTCTTCTTTTTTCTCTTCTCCTCTACAGATGGATAAGCAACAACAACTTTCCTAAATGATTTACCCCCTATGATTTTTTTTAATTCTCTAGCTCCTCCATTAGTCGAGCATTCTTTTACTCCAGAAACGATGCATCTTCACTCTGATCAACGTCAGTAGCCTTCTTTATGCCCTATAATTCATTCCTCAACATATTATTTTCCTTCTCCACGAGGCTATCCACTTTCCATGAACTTTTTACCTTGGACTTCAAAATGAACTTCGTTTTCGAATACGTCAAAGATAATTTTTGTAATTTCTTCTCAAAACCACTATCACTTTGAAAAAAGTCAAATTTCTTCTCATAATCAATCGACAATCTAGAAACTTCTTCGTTATGATCTCTTTGAAATTGAAATATAATGTCATAATTGGAAGCATTAGTCACCAAATCTTGGTGCAATGACCTACACATATGGACGTATGCTTTTTTATCCCATTTGGGAATGTCTAGGCTGAGCACCTCCTCCTACTCCTCTTTATCAAGCTTCTCATGGCCTACCCCAAATAGTTGAGTACTTCACCTAAAGAGTTCACTCTCGGTGGTAGCTTGGCTAACCTTACTAGAATGAAACTAAAATGAATAGGACCATGCATAAGGACAGTCAATAGAAGAATGCTCAGAATGAAAGAATATCATTACTGTAAATAAAGAATTTCTATATTAAAACTATATAAAAGGGTTACTAGTAGAGAAACTGTTCAAAAAAATCAAGAGAAGTACAAAACGAAACCATAATCACCTTAGCCTTTACACCTTCCATTTAGCCTGAGTAACCTCCTCCTCAGGGTGAGCCACCACCATATTTATCTCTGGGAGCACGAAAGAGTCATCTATGCCTTCCTCATCATCTACCTCCTCCTTAATCTCTAGAGGTGAACCTAGGTTATACTGAAGGAAGAGCTCAAAATTTAATGCAGTGCCGACTTGGGTAACGGTGGCATTCCATCCTTTATTGAAGGATGACTTCTTCAAGTAGTCCACCTAAATAGTAACGATGGAGAATGAATTATCCCATCCTAAGGTTTAGTTATCCTCTTATATTTCTTGGCCTTATCCTTCAGCTCCATAACTTGGCTTTGAGCATCGTCGACCACCTTCCTAGAATCCTAAGCAGCCTTCTCGGCTTGTTCGACCTTCTTCACGGACTCACTTGATACCTTCTCATGTTGGCCTTACTATCCTCCAACTTCTTGGTAACATTCTCACATTTCTTCTTATCTCCTTTTTTGTCTTTTTTTATTGCCTCTAGAGACTCTCATAGCCCTAGAATGTAGCTTCCTTGTCCATAAAGGACTCTCGCAAATGATCGTCCCTCTTAAGAAGCTGATCATAATTAATAAGGGACTGCAATATCCACCAGTTATAAGCATCATTAAATGAATAATAGGGATTGATAGAAATAATAAAATAATATATATAACACTTACCAAGTCCAAGTTTTGGTTGGCACGTTCAACCAACCTAGCCCGAGAAAGGGAAACAACAATAACCTCATAAGTTGGAGGACTCCTACCCCAATTAGCCCTCGAGAAAGGCTTGGATTGACAACCACTGAGGGGGCACTACCCAGACCCTTGTTGGCCTCAGTTCAACCTCTAGAACTGAGGATTTTAGTTCATTATAGCAGCAGGGGTGCTTAAAGCCCCCAACGTCATATTTCTTTTTCTCGGTAGGGAGTGGAGAAATTATCTGATGAGGAGGTTGGGGATTTTTCTCTTCACCATCTCTAGGGATGAAATGGCGGTCGACACAAGTGTGAGGTCTAAGGATACAAAGGAGGAAGATGTACCTTAATAAAAAAAAATTACATCGGATTGATGTGGAGATTCTAACTTAGCAGTCGAGGAGGATGAAGTTGGATCCATTAGGTTTATAATGTCTTCGGTGGGGTGAGAAAGTAAAGAAGTAATAGAACTCTAGTGTTCGAGAAAAATGGATGCCAGATGAGATTCATCTATTCTTTATTGGATTAACTAGACAATTTTCAGGTTGACTAAGTTGACCTCTAATGAACAACGAATATCCTTTTTCTCATTCTCTACAAAGTAGAAAGACAAAAACATAATTAATAACATAACTAACTTAAAGGCCAAAATGAAGCAAAGTGCACATGAATGAATAAATTCCAACCTATGCCCTGTCCCTCTTGAGGGTAACAGATCCTATTGTATTCCTCGCCCTCAGGAAGAGGGACAAACTCCTAATCCTTCACTATCAACTTATTATCCTAATAATCCTTATTCGAATCAATGTTAGGAGCCACTTGGGCTGGGACCTTATCAAAGTATTTACATAATTTAATAAATAAATAATTACGAGGGAATGTCACCCAACACTAAGCAATAAATATTATGGGCATCCAGTTTCCCTCCTCCAATGATTCACAAGAACCTGTTACGAACTTAGTTTTCACCCATTTCGAGATCCCATAAGTTTTCATAAATGTCTCCAAAGAACTCTCATCTACAATATACATCATTTCGACAAAGAAGAAAGAAAAGATAATAAGAAAGGGGTTTTCGTAGAGAAATAAGAACGCAACAACAACTTTCTCACAAATTGCAGAGTAAAAGCTTGAGAATGAGAAGAAGAGTTTGAAATTAAAGGTGAGAGAAAAAATGAGGGAAATGATTTTATAGGACTCTATGACGTCCCCTATGCTACACAAATGTAAATGATTAAGTATACCACCGCTTTGCATTTACATGGCATCTTAGTTACCTAAAAATCAAAATGACCAGTGTACCCCTCAGACACTTTGCTATTTTTATACTATATACAAAACGGACACCGACCATAAAGTAACAATCTAAAATTTTCAAGTCCCAAAGGTCGGCATCCCACCAGACGTTTCAAGATAGCCAAGTAACTCTTGACAGATAATACTCAATCCATTTAGTCATTAAATCACTCCAATAAAGAATGAAGTAGTAGGGACTTCTGTTGTAACCTAAAATAACATGACCAAGTGGACCAATAGAAAGGTGACGCTTGTCATCATACTCAGGGGGTCCCAAAATAGAAGGCAGATGTAGTCGATGTTATAATCTCCCTAGTTGGCATGCTAGTCGACCACTCCTAAGAATATGAGAAGTCGGTGATGTGAAAAGACACACGTGAGATTTTCAACAGTCATCATGCACATGCATGTGGATAATATCTAGATGCTAATTTTAATGTGAATGTATAAATACCTAACATGTAAAGGTATTTCACCTCTTCATCTCTCTATTACTATAAATAGCTCACTACCTCTCTTTGCTAAGGGAAACTAAAAATGGTTTATCCAAAACCCTAGAGAGTTCCGGAGAGGCATGTACAAAACCCTAATACATAGTGACAATGTACCCGTAGATGGCAACACCTCATTGGGCTAAACCATGCAGATCTTTGTGTCCTTTTATTTTTCGCTCATCTCTTTCTAGTTTATTTCCTTCTTACTTTATTTGTGGTTTATAATTATTGGCTTAATTAAGCTAAGACTCATCCAAATTAGCAAATAAATTTTAGACACCAATACAAATAAATCACAAAACAAAAAAATCTTTGTCTATCAAACTCTAACAAATTAAGATAACTTCAAAGTTTTAGTGCATAGTATTTAAAAACCCAATTGTTTTTTGGATATATAATATCAACCAAACTCCAAAACAAACGGAGTTAATTACAACTATTACGTAAAATTGATAAAACATTGATACTACCCAACTAACACTCCAAACCTAGCAGTGGCAGCTTCAAAACATGATACATAAACATATAAAATCGTGAGTTTAAAGACTCAATGAATATAATACATCACTGTATAGTAAAAATACTATATTTATATCTTAGGTATATAAATATCTCCATATTTGTGCCAAATTAGGCCATATACATATCCGAAATTTAATAAACCCCATATTTATCCCTCATAGTCAATAAACATATCCATAGGTTTCAATAACCTAACAACTCTTGAATTTCATAAAAATCCATCATATCTTAACTTTTATAAATCCATAACATCCCAACATCTCCTGACTTTTAATAAGAGATAGCAACCCAATATCTCTTGACTTTTACAAAGCCATGACATATCAATATAATTCATACATATCATATCAATAATCAACTCAGTTAGTACACTCACCTCAGATGTGTTTTTACTTACTATATCCCTTGTCAGCCAAAATCTTAATCACCAATGGCTTGTCAGAACCTAACAATCCATCACAATTAGTATCCTATAAAATATGATTAACTTTCATGAATTTACTAATTTAATAAAAATATATCACCCATTCATATGTTTCCCCACATTTATAAGAAACTATAATGCTCACACTCATTTCATTTAAGCATTATTAAATAATAACACATTAAATCATACAATAATTCTAATCTATGCTTATTAGAGGTTGATATGCCACTATTCATTCTTAAATCATAATTGATGAAATTTATACAGAAATTCATACCAACATACTCCATAAATTAATTATAACAACTTTAGTTCTCATAAACATATCAAATTCTAAATAGATAACGTATTAAAAATAATTATTTGGTTAATCCAGGCCTTAACGAGTGACTTATCAAAATAATCCAAAAAATATTAAAATATAGAATCGTGTTCTTCTTGTATCATGACACAACCTTTGTCTCAGGAGTCATATTTAATCTTACTAAGATAGCCTTATAAAGCATAGACAAGTTAATAAGAGCCCTAAAATGCACTAAGACAAAATAAATCCATAATTAACATCTAAACAGGTAAAAATGATCTACACAAGTTAGTAAACAACTTTAATTAAGAAAGAATTACCTTACAAATTAATCAGGATTTTGTACGATTTTTTGAGAGTGAAAAACTTAACTTTTCCACTTTTCCTTTTCTTTATACATTCTCGAGAGCACTTTTTCATTTCTTTTAACCTTATCATCCATAACAACACACACACACACACACACACACACACACACACACACACACACACACATATATATATATATATATATATATATATATACACACACACACACACATAAGAAACAAGTTTAACTCATTTGCACTTTCAATCCCATTTGCCCCATTTATCCATAATTACACATCACGCTCCCACTTTATGTTATTATTAATAACATATCAAAATTAATTATTTCAACACTTATTAACGTACTTCTCACATATTTTTAATTAAGGAATTTAAAATTACAAAATCAACCCTAATAATATTAAATAAAACATATAAAATTATCAAGTACCAAACTCCCTAATTATGCAATAATTTACATTATTTAACTATTATGAATAATTAAATAGTTTTAAAATGGCATGCTAATTTTGGAATGTCATAACTTTCTCCCCTTAAAAAACTTCATCCCCCAAATTAACTATGCATGTTTACTAATTGAAAATATGAGGATATTTGTTCTTCATATCCTCTTCTCCTTCCCAAGTTACTTCTTCAATCGCGTGACTTTTCCTAAAGGAATAACTTTTTTCTCAACACTTGTTCCTTGCGGTCTAAAATTTGCACCGACTCTTAAACATATGACAAATTATTCTTCAATTCAATAGGTTGGGATGTGAACACATGAGACGGATATAAAATGTATTTTCAGAGCATAGATATATGAAATGCATCATGTAATCGAGATAGTTTTCGAGGTACACTAATCTGTAAGATACTTTTCCTACTTCTTCTTTGATCTCATATGGTTTAATATACATATGACTTAATATTTCTTTCATTGTTTAACCTAATTATCCCTCTTTAATGTGAAACACATAAGAATACAAAATCTATAACCTAGAATTTCAAGTCCTTATCCTTATTTGCACAACTTTTTGCCTACTTTAGGCTGTTTCATACATTCCTGAATTAATTTTATGTTTTGAATGGTCATCTCCATTAATTCTGAACCTAACAACATCCTTTCTCCCTCCTCATTCCAGCATAATGGAGTTCTACACTACCCACCATACAAAGCAATATACGGTGCCATACCAATAGAAGACTGTAAATGGTATATCCTTTCACCTTCCTCATTCCAGCACAATGGAGTTCTACACTTCCTACCATACAAAGAAATATACAATGCCATACCAATACAAGACTATAAATGGTTATTATATGCAAATTATATCAATGGAAAGTAATCATCTCAACGCCCTTAAATCAAGCACACATGCACATAACATATCTATAATATTTACATACTTATCTCTTAGTTCTCTCTTATTTGCCATCTGTTTATGGATGAAATGCAATGCTAAATTTTAAACTAGTTCCCATAGAATGTTGCAAGCTAGGAAAAAATCATAAAAAAGTACTCTCTCTATCAGATAAAATAGACACTGGTGATCCATGTAAGCATATAATCTCATCAACATATATACGTGCATACTTATCAACCATGTACGTTATTTTAATTGGAAAAAAATGTCCTGACTTCATTAATCTATCAACTACAAACCAAATGATATCATGCCCCTTTCGAGAATGAGAAAGTCTCATCACAAAATCCATTGTAGTATGCTCCCATTTCCACTCTAGAATAGGCAATGGATGTAGCAACTCTATCAATTTTTAATTTTTTTCCTTAACCCATTGGCATGTAAAACACTTGGTAACAAAATCTATAGTCTCACATTTCATATTATTCCATGATTGAATTTTTTCAAATCTCTATACATTATCTACAATCTCATGTTTCATATTATGCCATTAATATTTTTTTTCAAATATCTAAACAATTTAGTGCTCCCTAGGTGCATAGAATAAACATAACTATGTGTCTCATCATGAATATCTGTTTTTAATGTTGAATCATTAAGAAGACAAATTTTGTTCTTATAATAAAGAATCCCACCATTAACAACAATAAAATCAGTTGGCTTACCTTCTTGGGCTTCTAGTAAATTCTTCTCTGAAAACATATCTTCGTCTTACAATTCTCGTATGTGTTATCCAATAGAGATCGCACGATAATGTGTGCAAATAATGCCCACGCATTAGTCAAGTTCAACTCAACTCCCATTAGTCTTAATTCTATAATATTTCTAACCCCTGCACATTGAATACAAGATTGTCTCCTAGATGATTTCCATCTTGGAGAAACTACAACCACCTTTTCTTTCCTAAGATGACGTACAATCATAGTCTTTAATTAACTCCATCCAATGTCTTTGCCTAAAATTAAACTTTTTCTGTGTAAATAAATACCTCAAACTTTTATGATCATTAAAAATTTCACAAGTCTCTCCATATAAAGGATGTTTTCATAATTTCAAGGAAAAAATAATAGCAGCAAGTTTTGAATAATGTGTTGGATAATTACGTTCATGCGTCTTAACTGTCAAAATTCATATGAAATTACCTTTCCATATTTCATAAAAAAAAAACCAATGCCTGATGTGAAGTGTCAGTATAAATCACAAAACATTCAGCATTTGATGTAATAGTAAGAACTAGAGTTGATTCTAAATTGCTTTCAACTCTTCAAAGTTGCGTTAACATTATTTACTCCACACAAATTTCACCTCCTTTAAGGTTAATTTAGTTAATGGTAAAGCTATATATGAAAACCCCTTTATGAATCTTCTATAATATCTAGCCAACCAACCTTAGGATACTCATTATGTCCGTTACATTACTTGGTCTTTCCCATTGCAAAATTGTCTTTTACTTCTTAAGATCAACATAAATTACATCTCCCAAAACAACATGCCCCAGAAATTCTACATGATTTAACCAAAACTAACATTTTCTAAACTTAGTGAACAATTGACTATCTCACAAGACTTGCGATAAAACTCTTAGGTTCTTATCATGTTCTTCTTAACTATGTGAGTATGTAAAAACGTCATCAATAAAGACAATCACAAATGAATCTACGAAAGGATAAAAGACTCGATTCATCATATCCATAATTATCACAAGAGCATTTGTTAGCCCGAATGGCAACACCAAAATTTCATAATGACCATAAGGGGAACGGAAATCTGTCTTAGAAATGCCATAATCTCTCACCCTTAATTGATGATAATCCGATCTAAAATTGGAAAACACTTTGGCACCCTATAATTCATCAATACAAGGAAAAATATATTTATTTCTAATGGTTGCCTTGTTCAACTGTCGATAATCAATGCAAAGTCACATAGTACCACCCTCCTACTTCACAAACAATACCATAAAACCCCATGATGATATATTGGATAGAATGAAACCTATATAAAGTAAATCTTATAGTTGAATATTTAACACTTTCATTTCTACATGTTCCATTCCATAAGGAAAAATAGAAAGTGGAGTTGTACCAGGAATTAAATCAACAGTAAACTCTACCTCTTCGTCAAGTGGAAAGCCTAGTGAACCATTTAGGAACACATTTGAAAAATCATTGACTACTGGTATATCTTCTCATTTTTTCAATTCCTTATTTTGTATCCATAATATAAGTAAGAGGTCACTTTTCTTTAGGAGATAAGAGGAAGTTGTAATTTCTCTTGTCACTTGGGTGTTAGTAATAAAACTAAAGCATAACCTATATAGATGGTAATGTTATTTTATCTAAAAAAAATGGTAATGTGAAAATATGGTTTTAAAGAGTGATAGCCAATAAGTTCAACAATTAAAGGTAGCTACACTTTAGGGGAGAAATAAGTAGTAAAGAATTCAAGAAATAACGTGGTTCACCCAACTTGGGATACATCCACAACAACTAGATTTTCATTTCACTTTGGAATGATAATTAGTGCCCTGCAAATGCTCAAATCTCAAATCTCAATCAAACTCTAAATCCGTCTAAGTGTTTACATTGTTTTAGAACTCTCTTTGGAATCTATTCTCTGTGTATATTTTCTCCTCTTGAACTGAGTTTTTTCTTCTTTTCTTTCGATGAGAAGAATATATAGTGTCTTGTCTTTGTGGTACCTTAAGCTTAAGTCCCCTATCTTAGGATACCTCCACTGGTAAGCCACACCGAACCATCTAGTGAGGGACAAAACAGTTTAGCATGGCATAAAGCTATATGAAAGCATGAGGAGAGATATTATTGTAATAAATCATTATGATCGCATTGACCCATGCATTATATAAATTTTGCCAGCATGGGGGCATGTGTAAAATGGAATAGTCCTTCATGCTAGATATTATTTTTTACATTAGTGTGTTTTTACAAGTCACGAGTATACTTGTTCATCAAATCTTGTGGTTGGTTAGGGTATGTTCCCTCGAGTGAATTAGTTACACAGTGTGCTTGATCATGTATAGCTCTCTCGACCTTTATATTATCATGTGTAGTTCCTTCGGTGATTCTAACTCTGAGCCTCTTCGAATCTTACCTTGAGTTTCTTAGGTGTTGTTAATGTTATGATTAACCTTCTTTATGTAATATCGACTGAACTTTTATTTTTATTTTTATTTTTTTGAAGTATCTTATCTCTGAGTAATGAGTTCTACCAATAAGCCCGTCATATATTTCCCCCTCGTAGGAAAAGTTGTTATGTAAGAAAGAAGTAATAAAACACCTCCAAATTTAGCATTACTTATTTTTAATCTCTCCCTTTTTAGATTTTAAATTGAGTAACCTTCATAGGATGAGGTTAACACCGAAGAACCTTGGGCCGAAAGATCTCAAGCAGATGAACCTTCAGTGTACATATGCCCTTTCTTCTTATTTGTACTTCACACATGCAATGATGACCATTTGAATATCTTAGTATTAAATTTCAATATCATTAATTCTAACACTACTTTCACTCATTTCCATATGTAGCCTTTTTATAATATTTAAATCATTGGTTTGTGTAAGAATTATTTTGCCCCCTAAATTCAAAAGATTGCTTTATTTGTATGAATCGTCAATGAGGTAACTGGAACATCTAGAGTTTTTTTAAACATTATAAAGTCTTTTCTCTTTGTTCTCTTTCCCACTTTCCTAACCTCTTTCTGCTATTATTGCTTAGAAACGATTTTATACAATGAAAATATCTTCTTTCGTCTATATTTTCTAAGGGATGATCCTGATCCAATTCTTCCTTTCTGCCTTCTTCACATCACCTATTCTTCTCATACATCTCCTTATTCAATATCAGTGGCTTCCTCTAGCAAGGATACAGATGCTTTTGGTGATATTTCAAGCATTTATCTAGTGTGGGAGTTATCCAAGAGGCATGCTCTTTTTTCCCTTCACCATCATGATCCTTTCTTTAGTGAAGGTGATAAGTTTTTTGAAGAAAGCAAGGTTATTTCTATGACTTTGAGCGGGGTAGGAGGACCCGTACTAATGTATGAGGAACCAGAGGATTGTCATGAAGGAGGTAACTTACCTCCTCTTGGTATTTTGATGTTCCATTTGGCCAGGGGTTTTCCTTATTTTAAAATTGAGTTTGAGGCACCTTGTGGTTTCTTACATCTATAAGAAGTATGAGGAATCATTTCTTAAGAAGGGTCTTTCTAACATGCATACTAATTTAGGGATTTTACTCTCTCTAAGAACATCTCTGATCTTCTTTTATTGGTTACTCATTGGAACTATTTGACTCACATTTTTATGTCAGCTTAGGGTGAGTTCTTATTTACTTTAGAGGATGTTTGAGATTTATATAAAATAGAGCCCTGCTATTCCCTCCTTATAATAATTAACCTCCGGATGAGAAGGAAGTTAAATATTAAACAGAGCTAGACAAGCTTTGCCGTGAGTGCATAAGTAATTCTTCTAAACAAACCTTTACTCAGTTGACCAAAATTTTCTACATGGTCATACCTAAGTTAATAAAGGAACAAAAAAAGAAAGGTCAGAAAGAAAAATGCATGCGGTCTGATGCATCGTTTAGGACGGATCAACTTCCAAGTTAGATTCCTATATTTTTCCTTCTATCTCGCTTGTTTCTTCTTGGAAAGCCAAATTATCAACCACATAGGGACTTGATCAATCTTGTAGTTAGGTTAGCTCATGGAGTGAGAATTTCTTTGGTTACTATAATGCTTATCTCACAATACATCTGGCTAGATATGACCCATTTCGACATGTCTAGTTTTATTGGTAGGAAATGATAATTTTCTAATGTATTTCTTGAATGAAGAAGCAAAGAAATGTGTCTTTGGGTAAAGTTGATAAAAAATATTCATTAAGTGTTAATGGGTAAATATGGAATGGTTAGTTAGTGTAACATAATAATTTTGTGAAATATTGACACATATAGAATTAAAAAGGGATTAAAGGTGTAAAATTATTTCCAATTAAGTAAGATATTACTCCAAGTGTGAAAAGGCGTTAAAATGATAAAACATATAAAAGGAACTCGGATGACATCGGGATAAAGCAAGAAGGGCCCGGAGCCCTTGGATGAAAAGCCCTAAATCACTCGCTAGAGAATATGGTACACATAGCCGGCGGTGTGGAGCTCGTGGAAGTATGCAGTATAAGAAGATTCTGAGAAAAGAAAAAATGGAATAAGGAGCATGTCAAGAAATAGGTTGTGTGGTAAAATATATTAATACAACCTAACTTGAAGGAATGTAATAAATATTTCAGTAAAGGTGAAATGGACAAGTTAATGTGTAAATCTACTAATGTCCATAAGATAAAAAAAAGGGGCGGCCAAAAAAGTGGGTAGTTGGGTGGTTAAGTAACCTAAATGGTTAAACCCATATTTAAAACAAGAATGCGTTGTAAAAAGGATTTTCAAAGATTAAATAAGTATTTTCTAACATGGTGGATGCGTGTGTTTAAATAGCGTTTTTCAATGACAATACCAAATTATATTTGCACGAATAAAAAGGGTGATTTCGGTAAAGGAATGAGTTTGTGTAAATAAAGTGTAGTGGTTTCAAGTGTTGAACCGGGTGTGTTAAATAAAATGAGAAATGCTAAGGATGAAAAAAGGGAGTTTTTACAAGATTAAGGTGAATTAATCTGGGCAAGCAAGGTTTTTGGAAGTAAAACTATTAATGCATTGTAATATATATTTTCAAAGTTATATGTGTGTGTGTGTGTGTATATATATATATATATATATATATATATATTCACATGCATGTGGTTGTAGCGTGTGAGTATCCTTTCTGTCGTTTGTTTCTATACTGCTTGTAAATTCCCATTGGACATAGGCTCGTACCCTCGCTTTATTACGTCATGTTGGGTGCGAGTTCGTATTTTGAGGGTGTTATACAGGTAAGTGTATTTTATCTACTCTACATTAGTAGCTTTCTTTACTTGATCTTAGGGGTGCACCCCATGGGTCCCACATGTAGTTCATCTTGAAACTGGAATCGCATGCTAAACAAGTGAAAGGTTAACTAAAATAAAACTGGATTAGCAACATTAGGTAGGTTGTTCCATGTCACGTCACACCTAACACTCGGATTGGATCGGGATGACTCACAGGTAACCCATAAATCTGCGTCGGGGTGTTATAAATGGTATCTGAGCTTTAGGTTCAGGGTTAATTTCGAGTGTGATGTGGTGAGGTCGGTATCAGATCTTTTGACGTGGATGTGGTTTGGGTCGGTCATGCTAAGTTTGAAGACGTTTTTTTTTTGTCCTCGACATTAGAGTCAAAGAGGTTAGCACGACAAGAGAGTGAGTGCCAAGTGGCATGCGATCAAGTTAATAGTTATTAATCGCTTTCGCATATCTGATTAAAATTGTAGTAATTTATGAGTGTCCATGTTAGCCTATAGTGGTGACACCGTTGTTATTAGTGTAAGAAGCTTGTGTAAATTTTGGGGATATAGAATCAATTGAGGTGTTGGTAGAACGAAATAATGCCCATTGGAAAAGTGGCACGAGTTACATATAGTCAACTATAGAGGTTGATGGTTAAGGTGTCTTGATTGGACACTAATGATTGATGATTAAAAGGTATATATCCCTTAGGTACGACTCTTATGGGTAATTAACGCCGGTGATGTAATTAGGAAAATTCGATCCTTGGGGTGATAGCGTAATTGATGGAATTTAAGTGAACACATGTGGTTCTGTAGGCTAATAATGGCAATGTCATAAACCTTTGTGTGAGATTTATCATGAAATGACCTTGGTGAGTAGCCTTGTTAGTGGAAACTGTGAGTAGTGTTCACTTCGACCTAGTGGTCAAGGTCGTGTACCACATATATGGAGACTAGATAACTGAATAGCATTCACAAGTATTGATTTTGGGTTGAGAACATATTAGTTCCTTTAGTTAAGGACTTGGGTTTAATGTATTTTGGGTTATAATATGGCATTAAGGAAAAGGATCTCGTGCAGTGTCCGTGGTGCGGGCCTTGGTATTTTTAGGTAGTACGCGACGTTTGTATCCTACTAAGATTTATATAGTTATGTTAACTCGTAAGTTAGAACTTGGTATGATATTAGTACAGTGAGGCAATTTTGATTTCCATAGTTGAATGGTCATTGAGAATTGGGTGAGGCAGACCTTGAGGTTTATAGGCGGCAAGTAATGTCTTATATCCTTCCATAACTGTAGTAGAATTAATTATGATTTGTTCATGACTTATAGTCACATCCGTTTGGAAGAAATGTAAGATTAGTATCTAAGTCTTGAAACTCATTTTAGCCGTCGAGGTAATGGCTAGGTGCGAGGAAATTCTAGTGTGTGAATAGTTCATATGCATGTTGAGGTGCCGATAGGAAAAATTTATGAATGGAATCATTGAGGATAAATCTCGAATGTTGTGATATCTTGAGGTGTTTGAGGATAATGGTGCACTGTTGTTGGAAGCTCGTATAATAGTGTGTTTACGAGCACTAAGTAATATCGTTGTGGGTGTCATAAGGTGTTTAGAGTCCGCTTATGATGATAAAAGTATAGACAATGAAACATCATCGAGTTTTTGGGCTTTTACATGAAATATGTTCGATGTTCTTGGGAGACCAATTATGTTCGGTAAGAAGAGGTAGTAACATTCTAGTAATGATTGAGTTAAGGGTCAAATGATGATCCCAGGTTGTGGGTCATGTAGTGTACGTGTTGGGTATGACTTCCAAGTTGGCATGGAAGGATGGTGCAATCCCTAAGGTAGGATAATAGTAGTTTTGTTATAGGAGTGATGCTCGAATGTCATGGAATAACTAGTGGGGGTGTGGTGATACCCAATCTCGGGATGTGCTAGAGATGTATTCGAGACTTAGAATGATGATAATATGTGGAAAATTCAAAAATGGAAATTAAGGTGGAGTAACATCGAAACATGATTAGTATGTTGGGGTATCGATTATATATTCTAGGGTAGCCTTAAAAAAGGAAGGACTAGTTCTTAGAACATCTGTGCAAGTTAGTACGAGTTAGAAGAAGTAGCTCGTTGATGTACTTACTACCCTTATAATTCCAATGACGGTGGGTATGGTCGTCACATAATTTTGATGTGGGTAGAAACCCGAGGTAGGCTGGATGGCAAAAGACATATTTAGGTGAGGGCCTTGCTTGACTAAGTAATGAATACGGGAGTTTGGGATCGCGATCGCGATTTGTTAAGAAGGAGATAACCTAGGCTAGGCCTAAGTAATAGGTCGATGACATCATCACTAGTTATTGGATAAGATCAATGTAGATAAGGTGTGAGGTATCCACCAATCAGATTGATTCAATTATGCCAAGGGTGTGAAGGGTATGGCCTTCCTCCCAAGGAGGCAAGTCATACATTGACTTACTAATGGACTACTGACTCATAAACTATGCTCGTATATGAGAATGAATGGTTGGGATTCGATTGCTCACAGCTAGTGACCCAGGCCAGGATATATGGCCAGAAGTAGTGCTCGATGAGAGTTTTATGAATGGGTGGTATGACTTCTAGTATACAGTATAGGTTCTCTTCGATAAGTTAGGATCGGATGCCTATGGGCAAAAATTCCTCTAGACGGTTGCTAGTCCCTCTGACTCAAGTGCATCCTTTTCGTTTTTTATAATTGGGAATCAATATTCTCACCTATGTGGTGACTAAGATAGGTACTGTGCCATGGTACGGTGCAGTTGATCCCAGGAGAGTGCAGTGTACAGGGTTTGGTCAATGTAGCATGGTAACTGGGTGATCCCATTTGAGGTATTCTTATTATTGCATAAAAAATTTCATAAGTGTGGCTACACTTTTGGCCTCTCGATTTACTCATAGTATCGTACCCCTTTAGACTAGTGAAATTCTGACTGGTCAGCTCGGCAGTCAGTGGCTCAAGTTGCAAAGAGCGGGATGATGGTTTAAGGATTCGGTATAGTGTTAGAAATTAAGTAAAAACCTAGCACACAATGCTTCTTTGCCACGGTGAGTGTATTAAAGTTCGATGTGACACCCCGCCTAATTAAATACCGGGCGATCACTCCTTTATTAAATTGAAATCAAGGTGAACAGTTGGTTCATTCTTAGCATCACTATCGTAAAAATAAACTTTTCCAAATTAACACCCTAATTAATTAAGCTAAGTGTCAAAACCATTTTTTAACCTTTCTAACCAAATTGTATTTTTTTAAAGAAAAACTTATTTAATTAATTATTAACCACATTTTCAATAAGTAAGAATCATACAACAATTATCCTGGAATAATGATCCAATTAATTGAAACATTCAACATTCAAAATCCCAACATTTAAAACCCAAAGTAAAACACTCATGCTGAAATAAATCCCAAAGTAACCGTACTAGAAATAACTGAAATACAAATGCCCCAATAAAACAGATAAATAGTGGAAAGGGCAACACATGCCCAATAAATGAGAATGATAGATGTGGAATCAAGTAAACGAAGTCGTCTATGCAAGTGGCCTGTAACTCCCACCTAAGCTGCAACACGTTCCTTTCAAGGGATTAGCTGGGCACCTGTAATATATACATATATATACAAGAGAGAGAGGAAAAGAGAAAAATGGGTCAGAGCCCGATAGTGTATATGATTTAGAAATTGTTTAGCAAGTATTTAAATTGATACAGGCAAATGCAACAACATATTAGTGCGACACTCTCTTGAGCAATTCTCACCTCTCTTCTAATGTGCACACCTATCGCACTAACCTTCCCAGTGGTCCAACTCATTATATATCACGCTATCCTTTCCCAATAGTTTAACTTATCTTAGATTATTCGCGGGATTCAAAATTTAACGATTCCATTATTTGAAAAGAATATTTCAATTAGTAATCAAAGTTCTCATTTTTAACTTTATAAATCAATAAAGTTTTTCAGTGTCATATTATACTTTCTCAAAACAAGTATTTACAATTTGAGTCATCAACCATGTCCTACATATCAAATCACAGTAGGCAATTCCAGATTTCAGAATTTCATATATATATATATATATATATTAACTACTCATATAATATATATATTATATCAGCACCCCAAATAAAACTATGGTGCGGTCATACTCTACTATCCAATCCCCGTATCGATCACACTAAGGAAAATACAAGATCGAAATCACTCTCGAACTGTATCAACATATAAACACAAACAAGATTGAGGCGAAGCATAGATTCCATGTCTCTAAGAGGTCAGTACATACCCTCACGTCTCTTAGGACCGTCTGAACTATCGATTCGATAGCCTGTACTAAGGATATCTATCTCCTAGGGTAGGAATCAATATCCCCCATAAGGCAACACAGGATAAGATCGTCCCAGCGCGGTAACCTCGGGGATAGCAAGTAACGCGGGCATGGTTTTCACATGTATATAATATATGCATACACAATCATATAAATATACCACTTTTATCATAATAATATAGGTTCCTCTCATCACCCATAACTACAACATTTATCCTTAATTTTTACATTATTAGTATTATGTATAAGAGTTCGTTTCTAACTTTAACTCGAAGGGTTTTCTCATCTGAATACGTAACATGCATGGACTCTATCCTCCCAAGTATAAAATTCAGTAAGGGTCCTTTCTATGTTCCAACGTAACTCTCTTACGCAACACTCCCGTTAATTCATAAATTCATCAACCCTTAAGTAATTATCCCTCAAGTACAATTCTCGTCTCATATTAAGAATCCCAAAATTATTCATATGTCCTACTGGTCCTCCATATCTCCCAAAACATTTTATTAAGGATGCCCAAGAATTATTTCACATTAAATTGACTTTCAACTAATTAATAAGGGGAAACATGAGTCTGCCAGGAGGGGTCGATCGATTGAGGTCTGGGGCTCGATCGATCGAATCTTCGATCGATCGATCAAGCAGGTCTGCGAAATCTGCAGAATTGCAGTTACGGGTTTCATCTTCTAACTTACACCAAATCCATATTTTACAATCCCAAACGTCTAAAAATTTATACTACTAACATCCTAACATGATATTATACATTTCCTACGTAAAGCATGTAGATTTCTACTATTAAACATGGATTAACAAGCCCCAAATTCATATAAAACTTCAAGAACCCTAAAATTTCATTAACATGGTTCTAATCCATCTTTTCCATAATTTTCTTCTTATAAACATCATAATTTCGTGGGTAAATTCCTCTACATGGCAAGGGTTTCCAGAATTATCATTTAAACCATAACTACATGCGATTCCTATCTCAAATCTTAGGTTTTCTTCCATAAAACTCATCCTAATCATTCATACACTAATATGAAAGATGCATCAACGAAATAAGCAAGATAAACACTTGCCTGGGATTTTTGGTGTTCTGATTTGCAGATGATTTTGGTGTGGTTGCGTAGCCCGTTACGCGATCTACGCGTTGGTGGTGGTGGTGGTGCAAACAGATGACTTTTGGGCATTGGATTGCCTTGGAAGCTCTCTTCTTCCCTCTCCTATGGCCGTCACTTGCCTTTGGTTGTTCTAACCCTAGAAGACAACCTTAGGCATCTGATATAACCCTAAGAATTTCGTGGGTTTAATTACCCATAATTGTGAAATGTCCAAAACGCCCTCCCGGGGTACTAATTAGGCCTAAAAACGCCCCGAGACCCAAACCAAACCCCCGGGTACATATTTCTGACTATCTCGACCCTTCCGGACGTGTTGGCGCACTCAAAACGACCATACGAACGAATTATAAAATATTCACTTTTATTTATCAATATTTATTCCCGACGCGACACAGGCGCGTCCCGACTTAAATTTCCATAATTGTCATTCTATTCACTCATGACATTTAATAGAACCAATATTATATATTACTTTTCTCATTAGTAATATTCAACAAGTTTCCCATAATTACTAACTCTCGTCACGTTAATAATTATAACATAATATTCAACAAGTTTCCCATAATTACTAACTCTCGCCACGTTAATAATTATAACATAATTAATTTCCGGATTTTTATTAAATAATTAACTCATATTAAATTTAATAAATCCCCAAATTAATATAGCATAAAAATACGGGGTATTACATTAGACTCTAGGGAGTACTCAAGGATGAGACGCCTAAGGTAGCGTTAGGTTCATCAGAGTGACGCAGTGGAAGGTGTAAATTGGGCGTACGGTAATGATTTGATGGGATTATTCCTCCATGGATTAAGGAAATAGTTTAGTGTGGTTCTCGACAAGCTCATGCGAGTTGTGTGGTTAGGACGATATAAAAGTTTGTGGGACACAGGATGTACAGTCCTAAGCTAGAGACCGAATTTTTGTGATATATATGACGGTTGGTTGTATCATGATTTACTTTGGGTGAGTGTTGATTGTAAGAACTGGTTTGCCCATAAAGGCTCTAGTAAGCCTTAGATACTATCATAGGTAGTTCTACGAATGGTTTGGACTTGATCATAAGGCGACTGGAGATTCAGAGTAAAATATGTAGTGACATGGTTGATGAAAGGGTGAGCATTAAAACATTCGCTATGTTAAACATTTGGTGACCTTAGTGATGAGGTCTTCAAAAGTTTGTCTTAGAGGATTTCTATGAATTAGGATTGAAGTAGTGAAATCCGTGAATTTGAGGATTGATGGTGCGAGAATTTTGAGGACGAAATTCCCCAAGGAGGGAAGTTTGTAATATCCCGCCTCAGTAAATTAATTAAATTAAATGTTTATTATAATTGAGGAGAACTTTATTATAATTAAGGAAGAATTTTGGGTAATAATTGGAGAAAAATAAAATGATGAAGCAGGGTCGCTCAAACGATATTGAGAAGTCGTTTGAACGACAATAGTACGTCGTTAGTAACGACATGCAAGTCGTAAGATACATGATTCTAATGACGTCCTATTGAATTACAATAGCAGGTCGCACAAGGGGTCGTGCGAACCAGGGAAGGAACGGCATTGTTGAATTCGTTCCAACGACGTAAGACGGGAATTTTAATCTCAGTGCCCTTGTGCATTGTCATAATTTGGAGCATTGGATCTTTAAGTTGCCGAGCCCAGATCATCCCAGAAGGGGAAAAGGGAATTTTGGTATTAAGGGAGGTTTTATATATGTTTGTTTGGTGTGTTTAAGGTTATTTGTGTTGAGAGAAATGGAAGAATGAGAGAGGTGGGTGGTCTTCCACCACAACCTAGTCCCCACTCCTCCACTATAGCACACCCATAAACCACCATTTTTAGGATATATTCCACCATATTTTAACACCTTATAATCATTTCTACCATGGTTGAAAAAGAACTACGAATTTTGGGAGGAGCATTTGGGGGATTTATTGGATAAGATGAAGTGGGCTTTAATTGAGTTTAGGTGGGTGTTGTTTGGAAGCTTGGAAGAAGAGAATTTTTGGAGATTTGGAGGATGCATTTGGTAACCCCTTGAGGCCACCTTTGGAGGTGGGGGTTGCTCTTCCCACACTAACATTCCTAAAACCATTATAGCCATTAGAGGTAGGTGAACCTTACATTTAGTGTAATAGTTTATTTTGCACATTATAGTCTTGTAGTTAGACTATTTGAGTAGGATATATTTAGTTAAATAGTATAATTGTTGTGTAGAAGACAATAAACATTTTTATGGAATAAAAATGTTTGAAAAATGTCACTTTGTTGAAAATAAAGAAAAAGAAAATATTCAAGGTTTGAAATAAGTAAAAGTTGATTTTTATGAAAATGGTGTATTTTTTAGAAATGTTGATGAAAACATATTATGAAATAAAATGTTTGAAGATAATGGCATGTTTTGGTAAACATTGATGAAATATGGTTCTTGCAAAAATGAAGATTTTATGAAAAATAGACAATTGTTGAGGTTGAAGAAATAAAAATGTCTGTTTTCAAGTATAATGATTTCCCATGATGAAACATATTTTAAACCAAGTAGTAGGATTTTTGGGTTTCAAATCCATCTTCTTAGGCATATAAGCTTGTATTATTTGATATTAAATCTATAAACAAGTTTAAGGGAAGGTTTTGTTAGGTTTAAACAAGAAATAAGAAAAATGGGAAATATAGTCTCCAAAGTGTGTGAAATTGGAAATAAAAGATATGATGAGTATGATGTTAAAAGACTACATGTTAAATTAAAAGAAATGACAACTTTCTTATAAAAGTAGTCTTAAGTGTGAATGTATTTCTTGAATGAGAAGCAAAGAAATTTATGTTTGAGAAACTTTGATAAAAAGTATTCATTAAGTGTTAAAGGCTAAACATGGAATGGTTAGTGAGTGTAACTTAGTAATGAAAATGGTCCTAAATGAAGTAGTCTTAAATGAAAATGGTGTGAAGGTTGTTACATTCGTTTTTGAAATAATCACTCAATTCGATTCTATACTGCTTGTAAATTCCCATTAGGAATAGGCTCATACCCTTGCTTTATTATAGGAGGTTGGGTGCGGGTTCGTATTTTCAGGGCGTTATACAAGTAAGTGTACTTTATCTATTTCATGTTAGTAGATCTGTTTACTTGGACTTAGGCGCGCTCCCCATGGGTCCCACACATTGATATACCCATATGTACACTCGGACAGGCCGAGGGTGCCCTGCAACTAGACGAGGCCCGGACGACCCTCTAAGGGGCCGACCCCTCATCAGTCCCAGACGAACCTCCAAGGGGCCGACCCCTCGTCAGTCTCAGACGACCCTCTAAGGGGCCGACCCCTCATCAGGCTCAGACGACCCTCCGAGGGTACGACCCCTCATCAGGGCCAGACGACCCTCCAAGGGTCCGACCCTACATCATTCCCAGATGACCCTCCAAGGGGCCGACCCCTCGTCAGTCTCAGACGACCCTCCAAGGGGCCGACCCCTCATCAGGCTCAGACGACCCTCCGAGGGTACGACAGTACGAGGCCCAAATTGGGCCAGACTCACTATCAAAGGGAACTTTGCCCTTGGCCTCATATCAAAGGACGAGGGTGACATCATCACAGCGCGTGGCTTGGGAGATACGTGGAACAGTGCGTGTGAGGCTCACAGATCACGTGGAAGACCGTTATAACATATCACCCCCTCACGTGAGGGAATATTATGTCATCATTTGGCATCAACAGGTGTCAGCATGAGATTGGTTAAATCATCATTCACATGCACCATGCATACTAGGGAGAAAACTATACCCCCCAAGAACTATATATACTTGTCACCTACAACACAATAGGGGATGGATGGATGATTAAAACCCCTAACTAAAACTCTGCTTATACACACAGTAGAGAGAGAAATGGAGATCATGTGCAATGTATCCAATGCCATAAGTGCCCATACTTAGTGGATCACACACTCATAGTGGATGTAGGCTAAATTGGCTGAACCACTATACATCATTGTCTTATTCCTCTTATACTCATCTCCTTCTACACACTTATACACTTACATCTCTATGGTTGCCATGGCTACTATTGTTTGAGCTCATCATCACTTATCTGGTGGTGCTGAATCCCAGCATCATCACACATAGTTCATCTTGATGCTGGAATCGCATGCTAAACAAGTGAAATGTTAACGAGAATAAAATTGGACTATCAACAATATGTAGGTTATTCCATTGCACTTCACACCTAACTCTCGGGTCGAACCGGGATGACTCACGGGTAACCCATAAATTTGGGTCGGGGCATTAGAATATCTGAACCTTCCAATGAGGGAATAACATCTCATAGTTGTACCTGGCTAGATGATAGATCTAGTCGCATCTGTGACCACATCTCCTACATCTACGGTCTTCTACTTCCGCCATCACGATAAAACTTTGCATGTTCGTGGTTTGTTAACTTCACACCACATACACCCATCTTGTTCCAAAACCCAATAACAAGTCACATCTAACCCATTTATCATTATAGAATATTCATAGATAGCTACTTATAATAACGTCCAGATAAATCAAATTACTAAGATACCCAAAAAATTTATCTTTTATCTTAATATAAACCTCTCCTTTAGTTTTGCCGCTTTAGACATATGTTAATACAAAAACTAGTCAGTTTATCTTAAGGAAATATAACTACCTACGTAATCATCTCTCAAACTAGTAACATATTAATATTAAATTTTTAGGAGTCATCGACATATTCTCGGGATGCATACATTTGGCCACTGTAGTCATGTTTTTTCCAATAAATTCTTCCCACCAACTTATATTTATTAATCCTAATCATGAAATTATCATGTCACCTACATCATGATGTATACATCAAACTATACATCACACCTAGTTCTAGGCCCTAAGAATTTTGTTTTTCTAAATTTGTTATTTTAGGCCAAAATATATTTTGTTACTATTATTAAAAAATCCACAAAAAAATTGCTCAAAATGCCTCACCATGAATTCACATAAAGAATCGCCACAGGCCAACAAAATCTCATGTCTTATGGATGCCAATGAAAAATGACTATGTCAACAAGAGGATGCCGTGTGACTCCAACAAGAAGAGAACACCCTCCTTCAACGTTTTCTGGAAAGAATGGAGTGAGATATCCATGGGGATAAATGCAAATGTCATGAATGTACCCGTAGCCCTCATAAGAGAAAAATTTACAATTGAGGAAGAATTAACGGGGAAAAAAAGATCACTCCAAGCATCGAATCTCTCCAAATAAAAGAGACCACGAAGAAAGTCAACATAATTAGAAGCACCTCTAGAATCTCATTAAAAAAGAGATGGATGCACACCCTCCTTATCGGAGGGCCAAATCCACCAAAGAACTGACCAGGATGGCCCTCATCATTCAAAAAAGTGTCACCCTTCTCGAGTTTGATTCAAGGCTTTGATCCTTCAAAAAACTTTATCATCCCTCGATTTAAAATCTATGATGGGAAAACTGATACCATCTATCATGTCTGTCAATATCGGAAAGCCATCACCCTCTAGAGCTATAATAAGGCCCTTATATGCTGCATTTTTTTCATTTAACTTGGGATATCTCGAATTTCAAGTGGTTTGAGAAGTTTCCACATCGATCTGCTATGAGTTTTAAGCAACTCGCATCTCAATAATATGGACTCACTCCTCACGATAAAGAAAAAGGCCCAAGAGACCTTACGTGAATACGCTAGGAATTATTAGGAAACCTACAATGAGCTGGAGGACTAATCCAAGTTGGTGGTTGTGACCTCAGTTAAGATCTGACTGCCAAGCAGTTCAATGTTGCACTAATCCCTTACTAATAATGAGGCCACCACTAAAGATAACCTCATGTCAAGAATATAAAAGTATGCAGAAATGGAAAATGTGGTAGTTGGCATCTAGTTGGACAATGGTTGATGAAGGTGAGAAAGAATGGAGATAAGGAGAATTCTACAAATGAGGGGGGGAAAGGAAAAATGGTAGATTAAAGGGCAATGATAAAACATACCCCACCAAGTCCTACCGTGCCATTACCCCTATATTAAAAAAGAAGATCTATAAAATCTTGAACAAGATTAAATATCATAAATATATTATGTCATAACCCGGATATGATTATGATAAACTAGGCTTAAATCATGCTTATTGTATGGGATGGGGATATTGTGTTATTAGAATATATAATGTTAAGTTATTGTGTTTAGTCTTGTCCTACCTTCATAAATTATGAAATATTGAATTAGTCACAAACACAAATTTCTGAAGTCTTCAGCAGGAATGTTCAAGCTCGGGACTAGTTTTGACCACTATAATATGCTAATTGACTTAAGGTGAATACTAGATAGTTGTATATATATGAGTTAATTTTGTAACAAAATAAACAGTGTGTAAAACAAAGGTCCGAGGAAGGAGTTATGCTGAAATTACGAACAGGGGGTGAAGTAGTCATTTAGCTTTAAAGGATATTTTGTCTGAAATAGCGACACATGTCATATTTTAATTGGAACAAGGGGAAGGTGACTTATGATGACTTATAACACTTTAAATAATATCTTACTTCATCATATTTCATAAAGGAAGAGTTTTAGCCTAAGCTGAGAGAGTCAGGAACTTCGGAAAGAAGAAAGTGAGGAGAAAAATTGAAGAAAAATCCATAGAAATTACGTAAACGTCCCTTCCATAATTCTATCCATAAATATTATTTCCTTTTTTTATATTAATGATTTAAAGGCTATAAATCATCATTTGTTTATTAAACTTTCATGCCTTTGTGGGTATGCATGGATGGATACACGTTTAAAGAAAGTCGAAGGTGTAAATCATTTATATGGCCTTGTTTAGAACCCTTATGTGTTCAAACTTTTATATCTTTTTGTATATTTATTTGAATTGAATAGTTATAGTTGTAAATGAAACTATACTCATATATGCATAAAATATCAAAAAATTATGTGAAAATACCAAGAAATGAATCTTTGGTGATAGTTTGAAGTTCAGGTAGAAAATCTTCCCCAAAAGTGTAAGTATGCACACCATGTGTTCGATTTTTTCTTGAAATAGCAAATGAACCTTCAAAATTATGAAACTTTAAATTTTGTATTTTTCAATACGCTTATTGATGTTGGTAGAAATATCATATAAATTTATAAAACCTAAAAATTATGAAAATTCCTGGAAGTTGACGGAACGATAAAGGAGCATATAGGGCAAATTTGCTATGTTGCAAAGAAATGTGCATATCTTGCTGTAGGAAACTTGAAATGATATGTCATATTTTGGATTTGGAACCCAATATGTTAAGGATGAAACTACACAAAAGAAATTAAAGTATATTTGGCCTATTATTTGGGTATGGTAAATATCTTACCATGAAGCTAGATTGGACTTCATTTATGATATATGATTTGAATGGGATTATATGATGCTTATGAATTGGGTTAAGTTTAAGTTATTATTTGGATTGTTAATATCTTTATGATGATACTAATATTATAAGAATTTATATGTGAAATGGAAGAAGAACTGGTTGAACAAGTGCCAAACAAATGCAAGTGAAAAACATATGTAGTGTCCAAGGTGAGTGTACTCACTGGAAAAAGATATATTGTACATGGTTATGGAGATGATTTGAATATCACTCACCGATAAGAGTTATTACACATGGTTATGGATATGATCTATATATCACTCAAAGGTAAGATGTATTACACATGGTTATAGATATGATTTGAATATCACTTACTGGATTATATATGGTTATGGATATGATTCGAATATCACTTACTGGTAAGATGATTTATACATGGTTACGGATATAATGAGAATAATATTGTATGAATTTGTTCATTTCGGTTTACCGAAATGGGAGGTTACTCCCCGACCCGGAATGGAGGAGATTTATCTATTAAAGACAAAGGATTACTCCTCGACCAGGAATGGGGAAGAATTGTCTATTGCAGACAGGATATGTGAATTATGGTTCGGATAAGTTGGTCATTCTTTATGAATGAGCCGGATAAGTATATAACGGTTCATTCTTTATGAATGAGCCGGATAAGTATATAATTGGTAATTCTTTATGAATGGTCTGGATAAGTATGCATATATCATCACGGGAATATGATTTATTGCATTTAATTTTATGCAATAGAGTAGTAGTGATGCATTTGCTGAGCTATTTTGCTCATGGTTCTTATGTTTATATTTTTCAGGTATTGTGATATCACTGCCAAATCTAGGGGGTCGGTGGGGTTAGCAAGGGATGCATAAAACCATGATTTGGTCAAACGTAAATGGGATAATTTAAGCCTACTTATCTTTACAGTAAGTTTCAATAAGCACAATTACCTTAAAATCGCGAAAGGCTTTTAGTTTTATTGATCCATGTTAATAACAGAAAAAACTAGGATACTTGTGTTTATAATTTGGTTAAGGTAAGTATGATTTGACTCACTTTGACTTTCAAACTTAATTATAAGTAACTGGGTTGGGGTGTGTCAACTTTGGTATCAGAGCCTAGGTTTTGGGGGTTCTGGGGTCAAGAACGCCTAGATTTGCCAGTGGAAGTAGTAATTTATTTGAGTCATAAGTAAATTGGATTTTTGTTGACTAACATTTGTTAGTTATACATATATAATGATGTGCGAGATAGGAAATGTAAGGATTTTGCAGGCAAGGAAATGAGATGTTAAGGTTTATTCGGGGATGACAACGATTACAGGTACTTTAATATGCATCATTGCATTGTTTTATTTGTGGTATGGACAAACATGTCAATTAAGGAAAACATTTAAAGGCAAAATGTGGTATATGAAAATTGTGAAGTATTGGAAGTAATCTCTTCTTATACTGGAATATGTAGACTTGAGTTGTGTCATTTATTAAGACATGGTTTGGTGTGTGCCCATTTTTGTGGGAGAATGAGGTACGGGAACCCATATTCCGTTATAGGACGAGATGGTAAATTGTTAAAATGTGAATAAAATGAAGATTCACATGGTAAGGGTGAAGTGAAAAGATTAATAGTTGTATATGTTTAAATTTAATATGTGAAATGGTCTAAAATTCAATTACTAGTCAAAATATCATAATTGATCTGAATATGGGTTCATATTGAATTATGATAAGTAGAAGAAAAGAGTAATAAGAGTTGAGATGTACCTCTTTAATATTATGAGTATATGTAGTGGATATTACCCTTGTGATGTTTTGAAATACTAATATGAATAATAACGTTGACACAAGGTGTTAAAGAGTTGGAAGTTTAAAAATGTTTGGGTGCCATTTTAAGAATATGTGTTGTGTATATGTATGGGAAAGAGGCTAGTCAGGTTTGACTATTAACAACTAGGTTGGGTGGATATTGATTTGTATTTGTCATTGTGCCTATGTATTATCACTAAGGGTATGTCATATAAAGAATATGGTTGACATTATAATGAGTCACTAGAAATATGTGTAAGGATAATGTGCTATGTGAAATACTATAATGTGATTCAATAAGGTATTTGTACAGGTTATTTGAAAGAAATACGACATATAATAATTAGATAATTATTATGAAGCTGGTGGGCATGGTTAAGGTTTTAACTTACGATGTTATATTTAACATCCAGGTTACGAAAACTGGTAATGTTGGTTAATTAATAATGTTGCATAAGACTATCATGTTAATAACGATTCGGGTAAGATTATAATTTTAAACTAATTATGTTGGATAAATGACTAGTTAAGGTCATTGTATGTTTAGTTAAAGAACAATCATACGATACTGAAAAGGGGAATATAGTGAGAAGTTATATTGAGTTCATAATGCATGACTGCACAATATACATGAACGCGAATATGAAATCTTGGTTAAGAATAAGCATTTAGTGAATGATTGTTCAGTTTCGATGTATGAAAAGTAGTGAGGCTATATTTAAATTAAGAAATTATAACGATGAGATTTAACATACTCTTAAACATTATAAATGATATGAATAGTAGTTAAGTCAAACATGTGTACTTGGTGTTGAATGGAAGATGGAAATATGTAGTGTAATAATCTAATCTGGTAATATGATATTTATGATTTGAAATATTATCCGATGATAAGGATAGACTATAGGAATGAAGGAAGAAAGGTAAAGAATGATACTAGGTTTCTTAAGAATATTCACTCATTGTGAATATGCGATGATACAACTGGTAATCTAGTATGTGTGAATGTTTGACATACGTATATAAAGGTATGAAGTAATATATGAGTTGGGGATTGTTTTTCATTAATAAGAATCAATAGACGATTATTCTTGCGTGTAATGATAAAGAAACTGAAGTTATTATGAAAAAAGGATTTGTCGTACATCGAAGAACCGATTGAAATTCTTGGTCGTAAGGAGCAAGTATTAGGGAATAAAGTTAGTTCTGTAGCTAAAGTGTGGTGAAGGAACCATGAAATTAAATAAAAAGCTTGGTAAAGGGAAGATAGAATGAGAAAATAGTATCCCAACTTGTTTGATAAGTGAAATTAATCCTAAATTTTGGGGACGAAATTTTCTAAGAGGGGAAGGTTGTGACAACCCGGATATGATTATGATAAACCATGTTTAAATCATTCTTACCGTATGAGATGGGGATAATATGTTATTAGAATATATAATGTTAAGTTATTGTGTTTAGTATATTCTTACCTTGATAAGTTACGAAATATTGAATTAGTCACAAACACAAATTTGTGAAGTCTTCTGTAGGAATGTTCAAGTTCGGGACTAGTTTTGGCCACTATAATATGATAATTGACTTGAGGTGAAAACTAGATAGTTGTAGATATATGAGAAGAGTTTGTAACAAAACAAACGTTGTGTGAAACAAAGCTTCGAGGAAGGAGTTACGCTGAAGTTACGAACAGGGGGTAAAGTCGTCATTGAGATTTAAAGGATATTTTGTCTTATATGGTGACACATGTCATATTTTAATTGGACCAAGGGGAAGGTGACTTATTCCGACTTATAACTCTTTAAATAAGCTCTTACTTCAGAATATTTCAGAAAGGAAGAGTTTTAGCCTTAGGTGAGAGAGTCGGGAACTTTGGGAAGAAGAAAGTGAGGAGAAAAATTGAAGAAAAATCTGTAGAAATTAAGTAAACGTTCCTTAGGTAATTCTATCCATAAATCTTGTTTCTTTTTTTTTATATTACTGATTTAAAGGATATAAATAATCAATTGTTTATTAAACTTTCATTTATTTGTGGGTATGCATGGATGGATACACGTTTAAAGAAAGTCGAAGGTGTAAATCATTTATATGGCCTTGTTTAGAACCCTTATGTGTTCAAACTTCTATATCTTTTTGTATATTTGTTTGACTTGAATAATTATAGTTGGAAATAAAATTATACTTATATATGTATAACATATCTGAAAATTATGTGAAAATACCAAGAAATGAATCTTTGGTGATAGTTTGAAGTTCGGGTAGAAAATCAGCCCTAAAAGTGTAAGTACGGACACCATGTGTTCGATGTTTTGCTTGACATAGCAAATGAACCTTAAAAATTATGAAACTTTAAATTTGTATTTTTCAATACGTTTATTGATGTTTGTTGAAGTATTATATAAATCTATATTACATAAAAATTATGAAAAATCCTGGAAGTTGACGGAACGATAAAGGAGCCTATAGGGAAAATTTGATATGTAGTAAAGAAATGTGCATATCTTGCTCTAGGAAAATTGAAATGATATGCCATGTTTTGGATTTGGAACCCAATATGTTAAGGTTGAAACTATTAAAAAGAAATTAAAGTATATTTGGCCTATTATTTGGGTATGGTAAATATCTTACCATGAAGTTAAATTGGACTTCATTTACAATAAATGATTTGAATGGGATTATATGATGCTTATGAATTGGGTTAACTTTAAGTTATTCTTTGGATTGTTAATATCCTTATGATGATACTAATATTGTAAGAATTTATATGTGAAATGGAAGAAGAATCGGTTGAATAAGGGCTAGACAAAGGCAAGGGAAAAACACATGAAGTGGCCAAGGTGAGTGTACTCACTAGAAAGAGATGTCTTATACATGCTTATGGAGATGATTTGAATATCACTCATTGTTAAGAGTTATTACACATGGTTATGGATATAATCTAAATATCACTCAAAGGTAGGATGTATTACACATGGTTATAGATACGATCTGAATATCACTTACTAGTAAGATGTATTATACATGGTTATGGATATGATTCGAATATCACTTATTGGTAAGATGTATTATACATGGTTACGGATATGATCAGAATAATATTGAATATGAATTGGTTCATTTCGGTTTACCGAAATGGGAGGTTACACCCCAACCTAGAATGGGGGAGATTTGTCTATTAAAGACAAGGGGTTACTCTTCGACCAGGAATGGGGAAGAATTGTCTATTGTAGACAGGATATGTGAATCATGATTCGGATAAGCTGTTCATTCTTAGTGAATGAGCCGGATAAGTATATAATTGGTCATTCTTTATGAATGGGCCGGATAAGTATATAATTGGTCATTCTTTATGAATGAGCCGGATAAGTATATAATTGGTAATTCTTTATGAATGGTCCAGATAAGTATGCATATATCATCACGGGAATATGATGTATTGCATTTAATTTTATGCAATAAAGTAGTAGTGATGCATTTGCTGAGCTATTTTGATCATGGTTCCTATGTTTATATTTTTCATGTATTGTGATATCACTGCCAAATCTAGGGGGTCGGTGGGGTTAGCAAAGGATGCATACAACCATGATTTGGTCAAACTTAAATGGGGTAATTTAATCCTACTTATCTTTTTAGTAAGTTTGTGTAATACCCCGTAATTTTATGGCTTTTAATTGAGAGATTGATTAAATGAAATTGATTTTAATTGTGGGGTTAATTAAATTAATTTGGGATAAGTAATTGGAAATTAATTCGGATTAAATGACTAGCGAGACGAGAGTTAGTATATAATTATGATGATAATGTTGAATATTACTGACTGATTATGGTAATATGTGTTTATTGAATTTATTAAAATTGTCGTGAGTTGAAAATTCGGCGGTTTCGGTAAATAAGTTGGGTTGCACGTGTCAGTCGTGTCAGGATCCAATTTAATGGATTTAAAAGTAATTCATGTTTATGTCATTTGTATGATCATTTTGAATACGCCAACGTGTCCAAAAGGGTCGAGATAGTCAGTTAACACTAGCCGAGGGTTTAGTATGGGTCACAGGGAATTTTTAAGCCTAACTGGCAACACAAGGGGGTATATTAGTCATTTCTATTTTTGGTGAATAGTACCTACCAAAAATAGGTTTGGTATATTAGCAAACCTTTAGGGTTATTAGGTCCATTAACTGTTAAACACAAGAGAGAACAACGTGAGATGAAAGTAAGGGTTTCAAGAGAGTTCCAAGGCCAAATAACCACCATACACCACCATCACGCTGGATTTGTGACCGAAAAGAGAGGGAGGACCAACCGTTATCATCATCAAAGGACCGGAAACTTCTAATCAGAGGCAAGTGATTTATCTTACAATAATATATGGCATATATACTTTACATGATAGTTAGGTTTGATGTCAATTTATGAGTAATGGAAAAAATATGAATTTTGAGACTTAATAATTGATTTTGGGTAGGTTTGCATTCAGTGGTTCTTCTGCGAATGTTTGGTGAATGAAATTATAAATTAGGGGTTAAGAATCACGAAATTTAATTGAGGATTATGATGATTATGGAAGAAATAGTGAAGTATTAGGGTTGTAGTGAAATTTATGACTTTTGATCCAAGAAAACGATATTCTATGATAGTTTGATGATTCTTGAACGTTAAAACTTGTGTAGATATGTTGGTTTAATGATTAGTAAACTTACTTGGGAGATTGGGACGTTGTAATGGAGGATTTGGGGTGTAAAATTTGAAGAACCTGTAACTGTTAAAGAAATTCTAGGCCAATACCTGATCGATCGATCGATCGACTCAAGAATGTCGATCGAGCGACCATTTTCCTCGATCGATCGATCGACTCAAGAATGTCGATCGATTGACCAGTTTCCTCGATCGATCGACCCCTCCTGATTTTTGTAAATTATTTCCCTTTAAGGTTTGACAAATCCCGATCTTGTAAGAACTCTTAGGGGATTTAATAGAATGTTAGGGAACATGGGTATGTTCAGTAGGATTGTAGTTATGCCCGAAAAATGTTATAGCAATTGGGATTGAATGGGATACTAACGGGTGTCTGTCGAGTGAGATACCATTAGAAAATTTATAAATTGGGATTGAAATTTGGGTGAATGATAACTTAATGTTAGAAATAGTAGAAGAAGGACTTTGAATTACTGAGATAACCTTAGAGACTAGTGGGTGACTTAGTAACCTTATGAGGTAGGTTTTAGTATTCGGACACATATGACGGGAGTTGTAGCGCTAAACATACTACGTGGAATATTCGGGATGACACTATGATACGTATGAGACTTAAGATATAGGGTTGGTGTATACCTATATAAATGTGATGATTATTTAAGTTGTGTGATTACTTAATATATGGATTATTGTGTGTATGACATACCTACCATACTTTCGATCACAGGAGGTTAGTTTTCGAAAAAGGACCATCTTATCTTTGTGTGCCTTCGGGGGGGTTTAGATTGGTACCTTAAGGACATAGCACTGTGAATAACTTATTTGCGAGTTGATAAGTCAGCTGACCATGGGACCGTAGGTATATGTGTGACCCATGGGTATGTAAACTATGTTCGCCTCCAATATGTGTGATTTTTATTGAGATGGTTCCTGAGTGATTCGGAACACGTGATCCTTACGTATGTGATGTACATGGATATGATAACAGAGTATGCGTGCACCGCAGCTTAGCCTAGGGGTGCCATATATGTCTATATGTACTGAGAGTGATTTATATGTGTACTTGTGACTGGTTCACTGTTGCTTAGTAGATGTGAATAACTAAGATATTTAAATGGGTTAAGAATGTGAGAATTTAAATAACACTTGAGATAAGTAATTTAATGAATGTGAAAATGGGATATAAATATGACTTGTTTGGGTGATACGAGTAGATACCCTATGTTAGAATGCGAAAGAAGGAGTGCTAGACTAGTTAGTTAGCGGCATAACTAGGATGGATTAAGGGTATACGTTAGGCGTGCACATTAGTTGAGGGGGTGAGAAACTCATGTGAGAGTACGCAACTAACATGTTTAATATATGTGTTGTTTAATATCGTAACTTAAACACTTGCTATATTTTTAGACTGTTTTCACCTCGGGCTCTGACCCGTTTTCCTCCAAATCTATTTTTTCTGTAAAAACCTTTTAGGTGCCCGGCCACAGGGTCGCTAAGCATAGAAGTTTCATTCTGAAGACGTGTTGTAGCTGTTGTGGAAGCTACAAGATCTCGGTATTAGACGCCTCCACATTTATTTTCGATTCCTTCCGAGCCATTCATATCAGTTAGGGCATGTTGCCCATTCTTATTTAGAAGTTGTAGAGATAAACTTTCATTATTTTAGATATTGGTTTATTTATTCAGACTCTTGTATTGGGACTTTATTTTACTCCGGTATTATTATTGGAGTGTTTACTCCAGACTCAGTTTATTTCTTTACGTTGCTTATTTATATGATATTGTTTATGCGATTGATGGATGATGATTTAATTATTTGGTTAATTGTTAATTTATTTATTAAAATTTGGCATATCTCTATTTAAATCTTAGGTTGCTAGTAATTAATTAAATGTTTTCGACAGTGATGCTAAGACTGAACCGACTTGATATTTTTTATTAATCTAATAACGGAGTAGCTACCCGGTATTTAATTAGTCGGGGTGTCACAGTTTAAATAAGCATAATTACCTTAAAATCGTGAAAGGCTTTTAGTTTTATTGATCCATGTTAATAACAGAAAAAACTAGGATACTTGTGTTTATAATTTGGTTAAGGTAAGTATGATTTGACTCACTTTGACTTTCAAACTTAATTATAAGTAACTGGGTCGGGGTGTGTCAACTTTGGTATCAGAGCCTAGGTTTTGGGGGTTCTGGGGTCAAGAACGCCTAGATTTGCTAGTGGAAGTAGTAATTTATTTGAGTCATAAGTAAATTGGATTTTTGTTGACTAACATTTGTTAGTTATACATATATAATTATGTGCGAGATAGGAAATGTAAGGATTTTGCAGGCAAGGAAATGAGATGTTAAGGTTTATTCGGGGATGACAACGATTACAGGTACTTTAATATGCATCATTGCATTGTTTTATTTGTGGTATGGACAAACATGTCAATTAAGGAAAACATTTAAAGGCAAAATGTGGTATATGAAAATTGTGAAGTATTGGAAGTAATCTCTTCTTATACTGGAATATGTAGACTTGAGTTATGTCATTTATTAATCCACGGTTTAGTGTGTGCCCATTTATGTGGGAGAATAAGGTACGGGAACCCATATTCCGTTAAAGGATGAGATGGTAAATTGTTAGAGTGTGAATAAAATGAAGATTCACATGGTAAAGGTGAAGTGAAAAGATTAATAGTTGTATATGTTTAAATTTAATATGTGAAATGGTCTAAAATTCAATTACTAGTCAAAATATCACAATTGATCTGAATATGGGTTCATACTGAATTATGATAAGTAGAAGAAAAGAGTAATAAGAGTTGAGATGTACCTATTTAATATTATGATTATATGTAGTGGATATTACCCTTGTGATGTTTTGAAATACTAATATGAATAATAACGTAGAGACAAGGTGTTAAAGAGTTGGAAGTTTAAATTTTCCTAAATACAAAAATGAAATGATGAATAGGACTCGAGCCTGCAAAATTTGGGTTCGTAACATATGTAAAGTTACGGTTGGACTTGTAACCAGGCTCAAGGGCAGGGTCCCATTTTAAAAATGCGCAAAATTTTGGGTGGCAGACCGACTCGAAATTTCTACCGAGTTTCGGGTCGAAACCAACAATCTAACATGTGTGTCCTAGGCTTGAAACCTATATGTGGGTATGCAGTTGGTTTGGGTGAATCGGAAAGGGTTCCCCACTTTGGCGTGGCTTCCACGATATATGTCTTGCTTTTAAGGGCAATCGGTATGTGTGGACAAGCCATTTGATATATCTGAGTGTACGTGAATTGCCTCACTATATACCTCGTGGGGACGGTACGTGTGAAAGAGAATTCGATATACTCAGCGTACGTGAACGAGTTCCCTGCCTGTGATATACCTCCCGTCATGACTTTGGTTAAGCGGTACGATGCGGGGGAATCGTTTGATATACATCTTGGCCAATGAAAGTTGAGAGTCATATCGCTTAGGATAACAGAGCCCTGTCGCACCAGCGCCTATCACGAAGTGACCCTCCAGTTACCGAACGAAATTTGGTCAATCACAATGCTCTTTGGTGATGTCGTGTGAATCATGCATGATTCTCTTATTAGTATCTTATGATGAGAGTATCTTTCTTGATCATGCCCAACAGGGAGCAAAGTACAAGTACCAATGGTATACCAAGTATGGATGGGTGATGCGTTTAATATGTGGACATATGTGATCCTAGGTGCACGTGGTGTGAAGTGTACATGGAGAATCTTCTACAAGTGTGTGAACAGAAGCATAAGCATGAGGTACACATGAATAGTAAAAGGGGCATGAAAAATAGAGGAAAATATAAACAAATATAACACCCATGCAAATATAGTCTAGCCCTCAAAATGAATATCCCCAGCGGAATCACCACTGTGGTCATCCCCCTGATCCTTGCGGCGGGTGAAACGGAGAAGAGTGGGCGTCTTCAATGTCGAGAGGATCTTGGTCTCGTGCATCCCTCTCGAGATAACTTTGACCGGCGTCGGTGATGAGGTGAAAATTGTAGAGAGATAGAGTCACTAGTCTATTTTACTCAAAACAGGCAAACGAAAAGGGAGTCATCCCGTAAGACAGAATCTAAGGACATACTGATACATACAAAACCAAAAATGATTCGAAAAGGTTTCATAGGCTAAATTACAAATGGGAAGGTGTTAGGAACCCGCTCCGCCCTTACATACTTCACCTTGGGTTTTCCGACGACCTTTCCAGCTAGTGCGTGGTGGTTCTGAGATGCTTCGAGGTGGTTTGAGGTTGAGGACCACCGATTTCTTCCTTTCCAGGTAACTTTCTCAACCACCAACCCTGAATCGTTTACCTTAAACTGAATAAGAGAGAATCATGGTTATCTTGAGCTAAAATTCTTCAATAGCCTTGAATCGAACTTGAATCATGTTTGATGTATCTGAACTCATGTTAGATTTTTCTATAATTTGAACTTATATGTCTGTTCGAAGTTGAATTTTTGTCAGTTTGATTGAATATAATGGATCTTGAACCTTGAATTCACTCTTCATCTCATATAAATAGGCTTTATGGATTGAACATTTGAAATGCATTTTCTTGAATTGCGATAAACAACTGATGTTATAATCGAGTTTGCATTTGCTACAGTATAAATTTCTGAATGTTTCAATTGTAAAGATCACTGCATTTGTTCCTTGTGTTCCTGAGAGAGACTCTTCATATTCTAGGGCTTGCAATTTTTTGAGAGAAGTTTCACTTTATAGAGCGCTTGATCTTAGAATTTACAAAGATTGAATGCTCATCTGTTTGAGTGAGTAGCCGCGGTAAGATAAAATCTCTTTAGTAACTTAGGGCTTTCCTGAATCAATGCCCTCATAGCATAGAAAGCGTTGTTGCAACGTGGAGACATACAACTGCAGCCTGTAGTAACTCAGGGTCTTAGGTACCTATACAGAGTCCGCGGAATTTTGTCATTGCATTGTCCGTAGTTTAATGACTACGGCGTGTAAAAAGATAACATCCTTCCTCACAAAATAATATATGTCGTGGTGATAATAAACTTCCAGGGCTTTAGAACCCCACATTTGGTATACTTGCCCAGTTGGCCCAAAATATTTCTTGTTCCTCAACTTGATATATCATTACACCTGTTGTGGCCTATGAGTGGCCTTAGGACCGTATTGGCCGGGACGCCTAACTGCGGCCTCTCTGCTTTTCAGGTACTGCTGTAGCCATATGAGTTTTGACCCGGATGAAATTCTGAGAGGCTTTTGGAACAAACATTTAGGGGCCTCTCCTCCCGAACTTCCTTTAGTCCGTCCTTTGAGGACACGGGTATGGACGAAGAAGCCAATTTTAGTAACCATCCCGAGGATGCCGCGGCAGGAGTTGCATCTAATGTTAGGGATGAACCTGCTGGAACATCTGGGAGGGTTGATAGACCCCTTGCTGAACTTTGTATCCATAGTGTAATGACCCAAGAATGGGTTGATCAGGTGGCTATTGCCTTTAAGTTTCCTAAGGGTTTGATATGCTCAGCACCTGCCGTGGGAAAAAGGCCATGCACAGCACTTGCTGACAATGGCATATGCTTCCCCCATGCATGCCTTCATTTACGGGCTATGGATACCAGTCCCTGTCCTAATTAGAAGAATCTTCCAAACCATGAGGTTAGCCCCAGCCCAACTAGATCCCAATGGCTGGAGGGCCATTCTTGCAGTTGTTGTACTGTGGGAGAATAAATTCAGTAGAGATATTACTCCCGCGGAGTTTTTCCACTTCTACCGTCCAAAGGAAAACTCCGTAAAGTTTGCGAGGTATTAATACTTCTCAATCCATGTAGGGATTAGACCCTTTACTCCAGTAGGCCCACCAGTGTGAAGAACTGGAGGGGAAAATACTTCTACATTTCTGGAGAAGGGTGGAAGATTCATCTTGAAGAGAGAGAGAAGGAGAGGTCATTTAGAATGTCGCGGCAATGGGGGTGTCCCTCCAAACTTGGTAAATACTTTTGAACTATGGACGCATCCCCTCTTCGTAGTTTGTTACTCCTCACATTATGATTTCGTACTGACCTTTGCATTTTTCTACAGTTCTAGACAACTTGCAGTTGAGTACACGAAAAGAGAAAAGATTTGGTGAGGCCACGGCAATTCCTACCGAACAGAAGAAATTCAATACACTTGTAACCTCCACGTTTATTTTTGAAGAAGGATATTTCCCCAATAAATACATTCCCAAAGAAATGGGTGCTGAAGGTAATGCTGTTATTTGATTCTTGATTCTGTATCAATCATCTTTAACTTTGGATGTTGACTGCTTCATGTTTTCCCAGGTGAAGAAATTAATAGGTCTCGATTAGCAGCTCAGCTAGCTGAGATGGATGAGGACGCAGTGGTCCTAAATAATACCGCTCAGTGGAGGAAAAGGAAAAGTACCAAGTCCAAGCCTCATGTCGCAGTCGCCTCTAGTGGCCAAATTGATCCTGCCACGTCGCAAAATCTTATTGCAGATCAAACAAATGTTATCGCGCCCTCACATCAAGATGAGGATTTATCTCCTAATGAGAGGCCTAAGGGCACCTTTGATGATGACAGCGGAGCTAACCATTTGGTGACAGGTCTAATGTCACCCTCACCTGATCAAGGTGTTCGTGGCACCTCTCCTGTACATGAAAGAAATTCTCCTCCCCCTCCATCCATAATTTCTATTAATGCAAATTTTCCGCCTCCACAAGGCAGACGTCCGAGGCCACAACTTTACAGATCGGATCCCCAGTCTTCTTGGGATAATACTTCCCGTGCCGTCCACAGCATAAGGAAGGCAATAGATAAATCCGACCTTGATCGGTTGGCAGTTGAGGACCATGAGGACTTGGAGTCATATGCCCTCCACAGTCTCCTGAGGTTAAGTAATGACAGCTTACCAATATTTTTCGCAATTTTGAGTTTTACATTCTAACTCAATACACTTATAGGTTGCGGAAGCTGTGGTGACCCAAAAGATGCAGTATGAGGGTCTTTATAGGCTTAAAGAGGCTGCGGAGTCTATTCATAAAGATGATTTGGAGAAAGCAAGAGCTGAATCTTTCGAGGTTGGAAAGAAATCTTTTGCCGCGGCACATCAGGCGACTAAAATGGATCTTGAGGTTGCTGTCAAATTTAGGGGCAAAGCGGAAGAAAATTTTAATCAAGTCGCGGAGGCTCTCAAGTCTACACAAACTCAAACTGCGGAGGCTTGTAAGGCCACGGATCTTACAAGCAGCAAGCTGGGACTTCTTGAGAAGTAATAGGAGGAGTTAAAGATTAAAGTTTCTAATGATGCTGAGTCCCATGCCGCGGTGATAAAGAAGATGGAGGAAGATCATGCCGCGGCTATTAAGAGGATGGAGGGGGACAACTCTACAGCCCTTGCTAGGAAAGATGAGCAGCACAGTGAAGCCCTCCAACTAGCCATTGATAACACCGTTTCATCTTATAAAGGATCAAAGGACTTCTTCCTTATCAATAACAGGGCTTATAACCGCAGCTACCAGGAGCTGAGGTATAAAGTAACAAAGTATTTCCTTGATTCTGCGGCTACAATCAAGTCTTGGAGTGTCGCAGATGCCGAGCATGATGCCTGTGTGGCCAAAATGAAGGTTGTGGCCGAGGAGAGGGCCAGGCTGAGGCGGAGGCCACGACTGAAGAGCAAGAGATGGAGACAGCGACAGATGAGGAAGATGGGAATGAAGAAGATGATGCCACCTCCTAACCTTCTATCTATTTGCAATTATTGGGGTTGCGTTCCCTTGCACTTTTAACTTTTACAACTCTTGAATCAGCTGTGGCCCTTTGTCTATAATTAATTTACCAATATCTAGGTCGCAGCTACCTTTGATGTTGACTATTCTTGTCTCCTTTTTCTAGTAGGTTTTTTATTCTTCTGTGTTACTAGCTTCAACACTTGAATGAATGCCTTCTCTACATATCCTTGATTGCTAGAAATGTACATTTACTTTTTGAAAAAATGCACTTTAACTAACGTATGGGTCATAGGCTGCGACCATATTTAGAAACCAAAATGGTATTTAGCTTAAGGTCGTGACACTATGATGTGGATGGTTTATTAACATGGGCTGCGGCCTTTTTCCCTTACACGGGTTGCAGCCCTTTTCCCTTTTCATGACTGGAAGTAGCCGTTCTTCTTGAACAGGGCCGCGGAAGTTTGACAATCCTGCCTTTATCCATCGCGTCTTCTAAATAAATTTACTTAATTGCCGCATCCATATTGACAGTAATGTGTCACTTTTGAATGTTTGAATTCCCTTTGTTGTAGCTTTAATTGGATCTAAATCCAAGTCATTACCGCATCAACTCTTAGTCGCTTTAATGGTCGTAGATGTATTAACAGGGCTACTGCACTCTTCTAGACCTTCCATATGAACATGGGCCTTTGTAGATATACGGGATACAATCAATACTCCCTAGGCTGGGTTATATTATTAAGCCACCCATAGCTAATATACGGGATACTTTCAAGCCTCCCCAAGCTGTGTTATGTTATTAAGCCACCCACAGCTAATATACGGGATACTTTCAAGCCTCCCTAGGTTGGGTTATGTTATTAAGACACCCATAGCTAATATACGGGATACTTTCAAGCCTCCCCAGGATGGATTATGTTATTAAGCCACCCACATCTTATATACGGGATATTTCAAGCCTCCTTAGGCTGGGTTATGTTATTAAGCCACCCACAGCTATGGATATATATAAATCCATCCCTAGCTAGATATTATAAGTCTCCAGACTTAATGACGAATCCCAAAAGCTAAGAACGGGCATTGGAAGCCCTTGCAGCTAATGACACGTCTCGAAAGATAAGAATGGGCATTAGAAGCCCTTATGAGTGATGTTGCAGACCAATTTAAATAGACGCTCTCGGTGGTTGCTATCGCCATTTTCAATTGTCACTTGATTTCGAACAATCAGGCGTCTTAACGGGCATTGTGGGACCATTTAGATATTATCATTCCCAATATAACATATTATCTCGAACCGAGATCTATTTAAGACGAAAATGGTCTTTATAAGATAACATTTAATGGAAATGAGAATCAAAATATGGCACTATAAAAGTGAACTTGATTTCATATAACTATTCATATATATATGACTTTGTAAGGATAATACAAAGTTTAGTTTAAAATAGCATAAGAAGAGTTTTCACTGTAAAGTAAAAAAGGATGGAATATAAGACATAATCATGAAAAATGGGCATGTGGTATGTGTGACTAGACTTCATCCCATAATCATCTTTGAGGAACCTCCACATCATCCCTTGTCCAATCAGCCTTTCAATTTCATCCTTTAATGCATAGCACTGCTTAGTGTCGTGGCCATTGTCCAGATGGAACTTGCACCACTTGGCTTTGTTCCTCTTGTGGGGTGGAGCTTTGAGCTTCTCTGGCCACCTCAGCAGCTTGTCCTCCTTAATGGACTCAAAAATGTCTTCAATTGGGAAGGCCAATGGGGTTTAGGCCTTTGGGCTCCCTTCTTCCTTTTTTGATTTCCTTTTCTGATTCCTGCTTATTGCCTCCACGGATGAATCCTCTGGTATTACCGCAGCAGCAAAGAGTGTTGAAGCAATGTTCCTGGGTGCCGCACCCACATTGGATGAGGTTGTGGCCTCTATCATGAGGACCCTCTGAGTCAAATAGTTGACCTGGGTCTGGAGTGAGGCATGACTGTCGTAGAGATGGTTGAGGTGATTGTACAGCTGCACAATCTCATCTTTGACTTCTATGCTCTGGATGGATTCTCCCTCTATTTATGCTTTTGTTAGTTTTTACAAAGTATATATAATCTGAGACAAAACTAACAGAATTGAGTAATCTCAGAAATATTGGAGTAACCAAGTAGGAACTGGGAATGCAACTTTTGCACTGCTACATGGTATTGTTGTTGAGGCCGCGGCTAGTATGGCACATAGGTGCACTGTCGTGGCCTTTGGATCTATTCACCATGGTTGAGCTGGAGTCCATCTTAGTTCGTCCTTTGATGTTTTGTAGCTTCAGTAATAAAGTCGCGCTAGTAGAGGCCACGATCATAAGGAATTTTAACTTCCCGGTCACACCCCCTCCTAGGCAGCAAAGGGAGCAATCACAGAATTTTAAGCCCAGACTGAGTTTTTCTCTCCCAACACGTGGAGAGCATACCTATGAAGGTTTGTAAATGAGAAGACAGCCTCACGGCACACAAAATGGCACAATTTCAATGTTAAACCCTAGATCATAGGTCAAGAACAACAAACAATGGGATTAAATACGATCCTTCCCTAACCATTCACCTTTCGGGGCTAAAGCCCATCATGCTTTTTAGCACTATGTAAACGAAATGATGTCATAAGGGTATTGTGACACCCCGACTAATTAAATACCGAGTAGCTACTCCTTTATTAAATCAATATAAAATGCCAAGTTGGTTCAGTTAATAGCATCACTGTCGAAAACATTTTTAATGATTACTAACCACGAAGTATTTAAAAAGTGAGTTGCCAAATTTTAAATTAAATCTGATTAACATGCAATAAATGAAATATAGAAATATAATACAACCATTCACGATAAAGTCTTAATAGCGTAACCAACAATTAATAATGAGTCTGGAGGAAATACTCCTCACAACAATCCCAATATGGAAATAAATGAAACAAGTCAGCATCCTGAATTAATTACAAACCAAAGTCTGAATAACTGAAATGTAAAATGTCTCTAAAAGAAATGGGCGACGTGCCCTACAATTGATGAAACTGAATATGGAATCAAGACAAAAGATGCGTCTACTAGCAAGGCCCTGTAACTTCCACAACAGCTACAGCTAGTCACCTGAATGGAAATCCTATGCATGGTGTCCTTGTGGCTGGGCACCTAAAAGGTTTTTACAAAAATAGATTTGAAAGCAAACGGGTCAGAGCCCGAAAGTGGAGAGTATTTAAAAATAGCAAGTGTTTTAATAACATTAAAACAATGAATGCAAAGTACATGTTAGGACGTGCCCTCACATGAAGTACTCACCTCTAGACTAATAGTGCACTCCTAACGTACCATACCCATCTAAGTGGTCTTTATATCTAACCCAACCAACATAAGTTCTAACCAATCTCCTCGATTCGCAATATGAATTCCCAATGTTATCACTTGAATAGATATCTTTACTTAAACTCGGATTCTCAATTATCAGAATTACCATTTACTGGAGGTTATCCCCTTATTTATCTTCTCAAGGAGTTACTATAAATTATTCTCATAATTAAACATGACAAGTCTGTTCATTTAACTGTATATCATTCACATCATAAATATACAATACAAGCACCCCGAGGCTAAGCTGCGGTGCACACATACTCTGCTATCCATCCCGGTACATCACGTACATAAGGATTACAAATTCTGAATCTCTCAGGAATTGTTAGAATAAGCACAACACACAAAAATGAAGGCGAACATAATTCAACATATCCATGGGTCACGTACATACCTACGCTCCATAGTCAGCTGACTTATTAACTCACAAATAAGTCATTCTCTTGAACTATGTCCTCTAGGCACCAATCTAAATCCGGGCACACAAGGATTAGATGGCCCGAAGCGAACGTAACCTCCCGTGATAGCAAGTATGGTAGGTATGTCTTACACATAAAATCATATACATATACTAAGCATTCACACATCTTAGTAATCACCATAATTTATTAGTGGTATACTTCTCATTCTTATACCAATACACGGGCCCCCGGTTTATATATACACATTATCCATTATCCTCACGTCGTGATTAGTTATTCGCGTCCTAACCCACAATTTCCATTTTGTTCAAATCATTATTCTATATTTTACTCCTCAATATATCCTGAATATCCCAACTATATCATTTAGTCATCAAGGTAATGTTATCTCATCAAGTAAACAAGGTTACGGGACACTAGAAATCAAATCAGGCCAAAAAGGCCAAACTGTCAACTCGTTAGAAGTCTCGTTCGAACGAGGTCGTTCGAATGAGAGTTTGTTTGAACGAAGTGGGCATCTAATGAGATCTCGGCATCGAACGAACATCCAAATCGTTATAAGTCAAACTGTCAACTCGTTACAAGTCTCGTTCGAACGAGGTCGTTCGAACGAGAGTTCGTTCGAACGAAGTGGGCATCTAACGAAATCTCGTTCGAACGAAAGGCATCGAACGAACATCAAACTCGTTAGAAGTCAAACTGTCAACTCGTTAGAAGCTCATTCGAACGAGCTCGTTCGAACGACCTGGGCAGGCCTTCTAACGAGGTGACAGTTTCGAGCCCAGAATTCCCCTATTTCGTTTTTCCCAATTTTCTTCACCTCTAATCTCATCTAAACGTTATTCCAACAGTATTTTAAGGTTTCTAATCATCCCTAAACATACTAAATCGTATTACAACATTTATATGGGGTCAAATCATTCTAAATCACATCTAATCAACAATTCTCCCCAATTTCCCCCCAAATCCCATGAATATGAACCCTAGAAAATTAAAGTCATCCATAGACATAATTAAATCCGTTTTTGTAGTATAAAAGATGTAGTTCTATCAGAATAATCACCCAAACAAAATTCTACATGCAATCTCTTTATCAAAAAGTAAATTTCTAAATCCAATTCAATGGGTTTTTATCAATCTCCCAAAACAAATGAAATTTTCATAAATTCCTACGCATGGAAGAAACATTCGTTGCAATTAACGTAATTAAACCACTTGCCTCTGATCTTTCTCTGAATTTGATGTTGAATTGATGAAGGTTGGTCTCTCTCTCTCTCTTTCTCTGCAGAATTCTCCTTCCTCTCTCTCTCTCTCTACTAGTTTTTCTCCAAGATGACAATGGTGGTTTAGAGGTTGCCTTAGGAAACTCTTAGAACTTTTTCCAATAACTCCCATAGCCCATTAAGTCATTTAGTGTTGTTAGTGGGTTTAGTGGGTAAAGACTAAATCAGATTTTAACCTCTAATTTTCTTGGGTTTTAATTCCCAAAATTCCGAAATTACCAAACTACCCTTTTGGGTTGCCGGTATGGCCTAAAAATACCCCGGGACCCAAACTAAATCCTCGGCTAGTGATTTCTGACTATTTCGACCCTTCCGGACACGTTGGCGCACTCAAAATGACCATACGGTTGATAAAAATAAAATTCACTTTTTAATTTAAATAATTACATTCCTGACGCGACTGTCACGCGCGTCCCAACAAAATTTCCCAAATTGCCGTATTTCTATCTCACGACAAATTCAATATTTTCAATATTCATATATTGCCATATATACACATTATAATCAAATACCAACTCACATCTCGTTAGTATTTTATCCGTATTAATTTTTAATTAATTCACATTTAATTTAATTAATCCCATAAATAAATATTGATAAAAATGCGGGGTATTACAGGTATGTAAAATATATATAAGGTCATAGAATGAAGACCCAAGAACAGATCTGAATATATGAAATACCCATTTAAGGGTGTGAATATAAAACAGAGCTCAATAACCAAAATTTACTCATAAGATGATGATCCAAAGAATCCCCATGAATAGAATAAGGTGTTTAAGAACTCAAAACATAAAGAAACAAGATAGAAATATCTCCTTCCCGCAGATGGCGCCAGATTGATGATACGAGAAAATGCCCATATGTCGTTCCCATATCAGCAAATCATATGTAAAATAAGTAATGAGAAAATAAAGTAAGTAAAGAGAGAGATAAGACAAGATATAGAGTGGTTCAGCCCCTAAAATAGGCCTACGTCCACTTTGGTTCTCTACTCTTATTATATGTGTTACATTGTACAGTATTATCAAGATGTATTAGGCGTACAAGTATAAGTATAAAGGAGAATACATGGTTGTAACGGTTCTGGGTGTGCCGGAGATCTGGCTACGATATAGATGAGTTACCCCCAAGCTGTATGTTGAGGTTGCGTAGAGAGAGTTTGGCAAGGCTTCACTAGGTGTTGTAGAAACTTCCATGAGGGAAAGGAATCGATTCCTTATTTCGAGGTGTGGTCCTCTATTTATAAGAGGTATGAGAGTTGTGTTACGTGCCCCGAGCATGTGATGTATATCAAGTCTCGAGTTGCCTTAATAGAGAGGGATGCAGCCTGTAAGGCAAGTATATATGACTGTTTCATCACACGAGGCTACAACCAATGGTGTCGCGCCCTGTACTTGGTAGGGTCGCGGCCTGTATATAAGGCCAAATGATAAGTGCCGCACCTTGTACTTGGTAGGGCCGCACCTTGTGCTGAGTATGGCCGTGGCCTATGAGCTTTTGTATATGTTTGAGTAACTTTCACGGCAGGATGTTATATTTGTACTATCACATCATATATTAACTCACTTCTAATATCCAAATAGGACACCCACCCCTAATGAGATTCCCCACTACATCGATGCAACAAGCTCCAATACATATGTATATATGTTCCCAAAATAGACTAATACATCACCACGATCACATCATGTGAGAAACCCCCAATAAATCTCCAAAACGTATCTCTCTCATCATATAAGAATGTTCCAAATCGATAGACCCAATCGAAATGGAGTAAAACTCACTCTAGAAAAACATCGTAAAACAGCCCGTTTCCCAATTGATTCGACCTGGTCCGAATCGATTCACCCCTTATGTGAATCAATTCGGTCCAAAGGACCAGTAAGTCTGTCTGGGTACGAATCGATTCGGTCACACAGACTTGTAAGTCTACCACATTCTGAATCGATTCAGAAAGGGGCCGAATCTATTCGGCCTGTTCAGCAGGCTACGAAATGGTCATTTTTCTCCAAAACCTAAATTTCCAAAACCAAATATTAACAACTTCCAACCATTAATCTTCCACCCAATTATGTTTCTAACATCAAAACTCGTCTATAAATCAACCCCACTCATTATACAACCTCAAATCCATATCCAAACATCAAATGCAAGATTTAACCCACAAAATCTAGGTTTTGATATATATACCCAAAATTCATACTTTTATCCACAAATCATGAAATAAAATACACACATAAATTATTTGGCAAGATTAATCACTTGCCTCGAAGTTGTAGAGGTTGAATCTTCCTCGAAATCACGCATTGGCTGGAATCCCCAAGCCTCTCTCCTCATTCTCTTCTTCCTTTCTTCTTCACTCTCTCTCTATGGCTCTCTCTCTTAATCTCAAGAATGAGATTATCATCTCACATAGGCTTTTTAAGCCTTACCTCCAAGATACCCAACTTTAAATGATAATACACACTTAAATGACTCGTTTACTCCAATTCCAGTCAAACTAATTTAAAATATTCTCAAACGGAAATAAAACTCAAGGACAAACATTTTGACTATCTCGACCCCTCCGGAATCAAACCCACACTCAGAATCGTCATCCGAGATACTTTATGACATCCTCAAATTTTGACCTCAATTGCCAAATTTAAAATTCTCCAATTTAAATAAAATTTATTTCTCCCAAATAAATTAAATTCTCAGTCCTAAAAATCATGGTGTATTACAGACTTCCCCTTACAAGAATTTCGTCCTCGAATTAAGTTAAGCCTAGGACTCCCAACCTCAACTAGTTCTTACTTCACCTGCCCTCTTTAAATGAAGGTGATACTCCTGAGATTTTAATAATGTCATATTCATCACATCGGTAAAAGTCAGAAATGTTGGGTTTCCTAACAAATGTTGCCGAATTCACCAGCCTCATCCTCCCAAGAACTTAACTATTCGTTCCTCCTCCATATATATCTCATCGGGCACAAATTTGCCTATCGAGTAAATTCTTCTTCGTACTCAAACAGCGTTCGATCACCTTGAATCACATACAATAATCTCCTCCTCATCTTCGTCTGAATCACGAAAAGAAAATACTTCCAGTCAAAGCATACCCAAAAATATGTTATGGGCATTGCATCCCTCTACTTCGATGTGGTGACTGACTCCCACCATTAGAGAATTACGCTTGTTAGCCTAAAGGTGGAGAGCATTGGTTTCTGCACCTCAATGTACTCAACCATCCGAAGGTGCCTTTGCATCCTTCTTTCACTGACTTGCAACTATTCCATTAGCTCCCCCCAAAATATCTGGAGGATGTCCTTTCCTAAAGGCTTCTCTTACTCTTCCCCTCACAGATGGCTCTAGGTGGTCTTGAGCTATCGGAACTGCAGGATGATGTGCCATCACAGTAATGGCAGCATCTACTGCTTGTGTCACCATATTGGCAACTTCAGCTACAATCACAGTCCCTTGAGGCATTTGGGGTTCTATGTTCTCAGCCCCTCGGGTTTCCCTACCTGGACTACTTCTTCTCGACGGCATCTGAGATGAAAGAAATTGTATCATATTTGCATTCAATTGATTATAACTCGCAGAAGATAATATAGGCGTAGTGAACACAACAATCCTAATAATAGGGCTCTACATCAAGAGAGCTTAGGGAAAAACGCAAAAAAACTGCACAGATCCTAAGACACTAGAACCTAATGCTCTGATACCACATGTGACACCCCGCTTAAAATAATTACGAGTGGCCAGCCCTATACTAAAATAAATCAGGAATCTCAAGTGGATCATTCTTAGCATCTACAGACGATACTAACTAAACATAGCTAACTACCAAATACTAATATAAGCGGGTGCCAATAAAATTTAAAACCACCCAATTAATCATCAAACCAACAACATACTAACTATTGAACAAAATAAAACGTACACACGTGTCATAATAAAAGGAGTACTCATATAAAACATAATAAGTACAACAAAATAAATATACCTGAATATGCTATCGAGTCACAGACAATACAACAAAATAGAGGAGAAAAAAATATAAAAGTGCTAAATATAACTCTTGGGTACGAACCCGATACACAAAATGAATCCTATCTATATTTACAAACGGTAGGAAGCATCTATAACAAAATCCCGCAATAATCCGCATCTGCTATGGCTCCCAAAACACTGGATATAACAACATCATTGGTATCCTTGCGGTGGGACACATGTGGTACACAATATATATATATATATATATATATATATATACTAGGGTATGCCCGGGCCTGAAGGCACGCTAATAATTTTGAAAAACATAAAGTCGTGCCTTAGTATGATGGCAAATGTCCTCGCCAAAGCTACGGTTGATCTTGAGTTCGAAAAACTGGAGCAACTTTTTTATATATGCTTGTGCCCGAAGGCGTGACGAAAATTCCAAAGTACGTAATTACAAACCGATGCAAATTTTCAAAGTACGTAATTACAAAACGGTGAAAATTTCGTTCCCCGACAAAATTTCCAACGTACATAATATTTTTAACTCCCAAAACAAACCAAAGAACCTAATGTTTTTTAAACATTCACATAAAGCTTTTAGAAAATGGTTGAAAATAATTTTGGAATGTTTTTCGTTTTTCTATTAAAAATATCTTTAAACAATTTAATAAAAAAAATGGGAAAAAAAATGGGATTGTCACTATTTTTTCTGTTAAAACAAAATTAAAAACAACAAAGATAAAATAAAAATAAAAATAGTTTTTATTAATATTTTCGGATATAAAACTATTTTTATCTTCAAATAATAATAATAAAATAATTTATTTTTAAAAAATTTTAACACCCATTTTGTTATTTTTCAATAAATATGGGTATTTTATAATATCTTCCCAAGGTGGGGTGATAAATATTTGCTCCATTAAAATATTTTCAATAAAGCGGAATTTTCGTGCCTGAAGGCACGAAGAAATTTTTTCAAAGTATTAAGTCATGTACAATTTAAGTCGAAAAGATTTTTTATTTGACAAAAATACTTATAAAACAATTTAAAATTTTTGGGCAAAATTTTCAATTTTTTATAGGACTATGCGCCATGTTTATGAAATAAATAAAAAAAACTCCAACAGCAAAATTAACAGTCCGTAACAAAAGTGTGCACCGTCGATTGGTGTATTGAGCGCATCGTTGTGATGATTGTCTGCACTTAATGAATTCAATATGTTTTTCCAAAATATTGAATGTTTAAACAATTATCAAGTTTTTACTTGATAATTTTAGAGTCCTTTTATGGCCATTTTTGGCATTTCAATATAACTAATATATTCATATCATACACAACTCCTGTACAAAAAACTTAGCTCACTTGCTGATCAGCAGCTAAAAATGGATTACTTGCATTAATTAAATATGAAACCCCAATTACCAAATCAATTACTTTAATGAATTGTAAGACCAACAAACTAATGAGGTAAATTAGTACTAACTCGAGGAAAACTCCTTTACCGAATGAGGTAAATTAGAGTTTCCCCAATATATTATTGAAGTTGCCACAGAATAACACTGACGATACAACATACCCAACAATATTCTCTTTTCCCCTAAATAAATGAGGGAATGGAAGAGCTAGTTATGTCTAAATAAACAAAGGCTAACTTGAGAAATGATTAGAACTGGAACAGCATCTCTGGTGCATACCCTAGAGCCTCAAGGTGAGCACCCATGGCCTTGTTCATTGGTGGTGGTCCGCACCTCGGAACCTTAATATCAGAGGCAGGTATAGGGCAATGGTCTTGGATCATTTCCCTGGATACAAACCCAACCCCGCCATTCCACACTTTAGGTGGCTGGTTCAGTACGTAGTAAACTTTGAATTGATATTGGTAGTTTTTAGCAAGTCCATCCAGTTCCTCCTTTAGAAGAATATCCTCGAATGTAACATTAGCATAAATGAGATCCACCTTGGTCTTGTCTTTTGGGTTTTCTAATATAGCTCTGGAACATTGGAGTAATTCCAGAACCCCTGTAAGCATTCCAAATCTTGGCACTTCACCAGGTTGATACTTGAAATGACCTTTGGTTCCCTTTACAGCCATATAATCACCAACACGGATCTCACGGAAATGGTGGGACATCCTTCCTTGCGGATACATCTTTATAACCAACTCAAAGTATCCAACATCTGAGTCCAACGTATTTTGAAACAAACAAAAACATATTTTGAGACCATAAAACTTTACCGATTAGTTGTAAAATAACCTGCACAAAAAAGAAAAATCCTGAGTGAGAAAGGTGAGAGGAAAGAGTGAGCGAGCGGATAATATCCATGTACATTCTAAAACAGAAAAAAAAACTCCCTATTTATGAAGACAAATTCAGCCGTAAATATATGATGGAAATACATTTTTGGACCCCATTCTCATAATATGAAAAGCTTTGAACTTAACCTTATGTTTAGCATAACAAATGGACCCCATTGTCCAAATAACAAAAAAATGTAATCATTCATGGTGGGTGTTTCTAACTATATGTTAAAATTTACATGAAACACAACCTAAATTTAAATTTAGAAGTAAAGAAAAGAGAAATTGTTTTAAACTCAAACAAATCAAAACTAAACCTAGCTTCTTGTTGTCGAAATTTGTACCCTCTTCCACTCGATATACAAAGTAGTGAAGTAATCCTGCTAATTTCATGTAGATACATTGTGGGAATCTTCGAGTGGAGAATTCCAAGCACCTTTTGATCTGCCCATATTTTCACAAACTCATCCGCCAATTTTCTGTCGATTAGAATATCAACAATCCATTGCATATTAACTTGAAACGACCATTGATGATGAACACATAGATTTTAGTTTCCAATCCCTGGACTGCAAATGAACACTAAAAATAGATATTTTTGTTTAAAACTTTAAGTTTTTAAATTTTTGTTGGACCTGCTTCTCATGTTTTCTTTTTTCCAATCAAAGAATTGGTTTAGATTTACATATTTTGTTCCTAAACTTCTAATAAGATAGAATACATGTTAAAAGCAAGCATCTTAGAAAATCAATCATCTTTTTTCCACTATTTTATTACCTCTATATAAAATTGAACAAATTTTCAACTTTGTAATGAATCACACTTTTTGTTCTTTGCCAACATTCCATGATGATGACATAGAACTAAGGAAATGAAATCTAAAGCCACAAACAGTAATAAGGAACCATAAACTGAAAACAATTTAGAGAAGACATTATAAATTTAAATACTTATTTTTCTAACCATGCCATATACCATATTTTTCAGCTTAATTCTAACATCAACAGAAAACATATGATACCCTAAAATGCATTTTTATGTGCCCCAAACAATAAAATTCAGCATTTCTAAACTTTTCAAATTCATTCGTTCATTCTACGTGCTCCTGTGCAAAAGAAAATTATGCATCTACAACATCGATTATATCTTTTTGCTCAGCAATGCTAGAGCAAAGTAGAAAAAGACTGACTAAAGATAAACCTGAAAAATCTGACATTGCAATCCATAACAACTTGCCTACTATTTTTATAAATCATCAAACAGCAACCTTTACAGATAAACATGGGCATAGGAGGGGAATTAAACACAGAAGTAGAGTTGATATGAGTAAAACACTACCCAAGGTAGTTGTTATTTAAACTCTATAGCTGTTAGCACACGTGGCCTAATAAAATAGAAATCGAAGAGGCTTGAGATGCATAAATGAACGAAAGCCTCTCTTTAACAGAAACTGATTTCTAAGATGGTAAAAAGGGAATCAAATACCTTAATTAACTGAGTGGCCTCAAAACTTTATGTGATGTTAATAGATTTACCATAAACCCACAGTGAATTCATCAAACCTATCATCATCAACAAATATTAACAACAAAAACAAAAGTATATGCATAGATCATGATTTTCAATGCAATAGATAATTGTAAAGAATAGATAGTTAAAACAAAAAAGTACGAAGTGAACGATTGTTCTAATCCCCCATCACTCTATATTACTTCCTGTCAAATTCATCAAATAAAAAACATGAGTAATAATTTTAAAAGTTTACACACTTCACCATACTCTATGAAAGATTTAGTTCCTAATGGGGCCCAAAATCGTTCCAATTTCATGAACATTTCTCCAATTTAAAATCAATTAATATAACCAATATATAGAGGAAGAGAAATTTGATCAGAATATAAGCAAGGTTCATAACATTTAGGATATAAGGAAGTTTACACTGTACTAAACCCATCAAACTATATATGAATCATACAAACAAATCACAAAATTATCAAGTTAGTGCATAAAGCTGAAAATACATGTTTTAGTTTAAAACGAAAACATGTGCTAATAACGATCAAAACAATTTTATAAAATTAGTAAATAATATGCCCCTAATTACGGACCTCAACCACTAGCATATCCATCCCTAACGGAGAAGTTAGCCATCGGAGCAGTGCACTTACAAAACCTGAGCTGTTTCTGGACAAAGGAATTGCAAGAGGAATCATCCCTTGCTTGGTTGTAGGAGAAAGTATTGGTTCTCCTCTCACCTGAAGCCTTTTCTAAAGATGATTCAAATGCTCAGGAGGTTCAGTTATAGCTACATATTTGATAAATGAAACATCTATTCAAACGATGAGAACAATTTTGTTTTATCAAATCTGTGACAATAAACCAGTAGGGTTTCAAAAAAAGATTAGAAACTTATACGCCAAACGATGAGAACAAATATGTTTTACCAAATATGTTTTATCAAATGTGCAACAATATATCAATAGGTATAGGTTTAAAAAAAGAGTAGAAATGTATTGTGTAGTACCCCAAAATGATGAGAACAAAAATTATCTTTTCAGAACAAAAATCTGCATCAATATATATATCAATAGAAACGATCAAAAAAATAAAAGGAAAAATGATTATAAAAATCTGCAACAATATATTAAAGAACAAAATGATTAGAAAAATGAAACAACAAAACCATGAGAAGAGGTACAGGTATAAAAATTTACCTTATTGTTTATCGTACAACTAAAACGATGAGAAGTGTAATTGGTTTGAAAAAATCTGCTACCCCAATCGGAATGGATCTTTGGATACAATTAGAAAAAAACCCAACATTTAGTGCCAAAAAAAAGTACCTATCCAAAATCAAAATCATAACACATGAATACGATGTTATGAGTTCATATAAGAAACACACACCACTAAACACACGAATACCACTCCATAAAATAAAAATATAAGAAAGTAACCGTTGACCCAAAGAACCCACATTCTTCATAACCCATTGTTCAGTCGTTGACCCAAAGAAAAACCACATGAAAGAAAGATAAAAAAAATACTGAATCTAACAATAAATCGAATTTGAAAAAATACTAAATCGAATTTGAAAAAATACTGTGTACCTGTGTTTGGAGTGAAATGAAATAGAAAATAGACTACCGATTTGGGAATGACTGTGCCCCTCATAAATCAGTAACAAAAAGGGAAAAACATTGAAACAAATTCTGAAAAAAAAAACTACTGAGTATTTACCTATGACAAATCCAAATATCCAAAACATAGAAACTTCAGACGACATTTTCTAGCAACAATACTTACTGAGGAAATGGGTCTTAAAAAATTGAAACTTCAAATTCAAAAAGAGTCAAAAGTTTGTTCTTACCTGAAGAAAAGCAAATAAACGATTACACCAAAGCTACATGATCTTGGTGGCCATGCCTCTCATATGAGTAATTTTTCACAGCTTCGAGCTTGGGTACGGAGTACCCTCTTCATACACAAAAAAATACAGGATCATACAGAAAGAGGATCGCAGTCTTAGGTGAGAAAGAGATTTAGAGAGAGGTTCTATGCATCGTTTTAATGGAATTGACCGAAGATCCTTTCTTTAGAGAGAGATATTTAGAGAGAGAGGTAGTGGTTGTAGAATAGCTGGAGGATTGTGTAAGAGCTCACGTGATGTGGAAGAGTTTCAAATTAAAGTGAAAATGTATTCTAATGTATCTTGAGCCACGCGTTCTTCATATAGAAGCGTGTTGGAGAAGTGTTTGGATGCCCGTAGTTCATTTGATAGTGCATTGGGTTTAAGAGAGTGAAATTTACTTTGTTACCCATATTTTTGAATTTTAAAGAAAGTGTAAAATAAAGTAGTCTCTCAAAAAAGAGGGGGAATTCAAAATTGAAGGGGCAAAAGAGGAAATAAAAGAAAAAATTCATCTGATGACATCATCATTTGATCTTATGACATACATATGTTTTATCCTTTATTATATATATATATATATATATATATATATATATATATATATATATATATAGAGAGAGAGAGAGAGAGAGAGAGAGAGAGAAGTAAACGAGTGGAGAGCCCGAGGTGTGAAAACATTTTTAGCAAGTGCATTAAAATTCATAATAATTATAAATGCAAAATTTTATAATTAAAGTGGAGTCGCACACTCGTGGAACTCAAACTTACCCCTCCACAAAAGCGCGCACCTAAGCGTATGCACATGAACCTTAATTAAACTAACCGACCCCTTTCTGGGGGCAATTCCATCTTAATGTGTGCATAATCTACACCCGCGTAACTCACTATCTCACTTATATAACCAGGATCCTCTTCTTCTATCATGTCCCAAGTTTATGCCCCAAACTTATATGTTAACGTATATCTATACACACATATATCTTACTAGAGTTCATCCGATTATAATTATTAACTTAAACAAGTTATTAAGATCAGAATAGGCTCACAACATCTTCCTATTCTTATAAAGCATTCTTCCATCACACAACATATACCTGAGTACTAAGGACTAAACTTCTCTCCACACTCAACAGTGCGCTATGTTTCGTGCGTGGGACGTCTCGCAAAGCGAAATCCAAATAAGGAATCCCCTCGATACACTACTCCTTGACAATGTAATCGTTGAGATCCATTATGCCCTCAACCCACAACCTATAACCTCAGCTACTTACTATGAGAAACTATCTCTAAGTACATAAGTAATACATCGCACATAACCTTTAGGGTCTATATAACATTATTCTAGTTATAAAACACTATCATTCAACCCTAACAAGCACGGACACATAACACACTTAGCGTACATGTAAATATCCAGAACACAATCACTTATAGGATATAAAAATACTTCACAATGCTATCATCTTCCAGGAATTACACACTTTATCCCGGGTTACCAGCCACCGGACTATTATCACACCGCCCAGTAATAAAAATAATACACAACGCGTGGGAAGCGGTCATAGTTCCGAACTCGAAAGTGAGAACGAATCATACCCAAGACTTCTCACCCATAGTAAAAATCAGGCAATAAATATTGGATGAATATGACCTGGGGACTATACACTCCCTGCTCCTCAAGCCATGAGCCTCACCCACATCGCGCAACTTCCCATGATAGCACTGGAGGGGTATGCTCACACAATAAGTATATATATCATTCACGCTAGATATAATGAGATCACATCATACATAAAAATTATCACACAAGGTATATACATTCATTCCACACACACACACACACACACACATATATATATATATATATATATATATATATATATATCTCCCATCCGTATATATAAACGTAATGAATTCGGCTATAGGTATATAGAACTCTCATTATACTAACCGACGCTATAACCCATACTTTTCCAATTCATTTCATTATACGATCCCTCACTTGAAATTTACTTATCCATTACACCTAAGATGAGAATAGTCTCTCAATTTAATCAACCTTAAGGATATTATCTCAAAACTGAACGTATATAATGATCATCAAACACGCACCATCAATTTTCGTACGCACGCCGATACATGATAATTATCCCGTCTATAAGTATATACATAACTTATTCTAGTCAATAATTCATAAGCTCATTTCTAATTCATTTTATGATCCCATCACGCGTTGGAATACCTATCGTTAATTGCACATAGATATATTATAACTATTTTGGCTATAAGTATGCTCATAACTAGTAGTCAGTAAACCACACGCTCAATCCCAAATTCATTCTCAATTTAGATTACGGTTCTGTTGATTATGTGAACCCTTAACGTTATCGCATCTAAGATTAAACCCTTAAGTTCATCGTCACTTAGGATATATGACATCTCTCTCATTGGTCCACCAATCGTATCTTAATAAAATCCAATCGCTAGAAGGATTCGACACAATAGTCGACATAACAATTCCACGCCATACCTTCACAACTCCCTCGAAGAGTCCTCAACGTTACATCATATATTAACTCACTTCTAATATCCAAATAGTACTCCCATACCTAATGAGATTCCCCACTACATCGATGCAACAAGATACAATACATATGTATATATGTTCCCAAAATAGCTTGATACGTCCCCACGATCACACCATGTGAGAAACCCCCAATAAATCTCCAAAACGTATCTCGCTCATCATATAAGAATGTTCCAAATCGATAGACCCAATCGAAATGGAGTAAAACTCACTCTAGAAAAACCTCGCAAAACAGCCCTATTTCCGAATCGATTCGGTCCCAAAGGTGAATCGATTTGCCCCTTCTGCGAAACAATTCGGTCCAAAGGACCTGTAAGTCTGTCTTAGGATGAATCGATTCGGTTTGGGTCCGAATTGATTTGGTCACATAAACCTGTAAGTCTGCAACATTCCAAATCGATTCGAAAAGGGGCCGAATCGATTCGGCCTGTTCAACAGGCTACGAAATGGTTATTTTTCTCCAAAACCTAAATTTCCAAAGCCCAATATTAACAACTTCCAATGATTAATCTTCCACCCAATTATGTTTCTAACATCAAAACTCGTATATATATTAACCCCACTCATTATACAACCTCAAATCCATATATATCCCCAAATGCAAGATTTAACCCACAAAATCTAGGTTTTGATATATATACCCAAAATCCATACTTTTATCCACAAAATAAAATACACACATAAATTATTTAGCAAGATTAATCACTTGCCTCAAAGTTATAGAGGTTGAATCTTCCTCGAAATCACACATTGACCGGAATCCTCAAGCCTCACTCCTCTTTCTCTTCTTCCTTTCTTCTTCTCGCTCTCTCTCTCTCTCTCTCTCTCTCTCTCTAGGGCTTTCTCTCTTAATCTCAAGAATGAGATTATCATCTCACGTAGGCTTTTTACGCCTCACCTCCAAGATACCCAACTTTAAATGATAATACACACTTTAAATGACTCATTTACTCCAACTCGAGTCAAACTAACTTAAAATATTCTAGAATCGAAATAAAACCCAAGGACAGTCATTTTGACTATCTTGACCCCTCCGGAATCAACCCCGCACTCAGAATCGTCATCCCAGATACTTTATGACATCCTAAAATTTTGACCTCAATTGCTAAATTTAAAATTCTCCAATTTAAATAAAATTTATTTCTCCCAAATAAATTAAATTCTCAGTCCTAAAAATCATGGGGTATTACATAGTAATCCTCCATTTGAAAATGATGAAAGTTGGATTCCTCTTGATGTCATTCCCATTCTGTTATGGAATTATTACTTATCAATTCATGATTTTGATAATGAGTTTCAATATAATCCTGATAATAGAGGAAAAGTTGAAATTTTCGAGCTGATAACTCGCCAAAGATGATGGATCCTTGCCATGATTGTGTATATTCATTTTGTAACTTTTCCAGTATAGGCCTTTTGTGAAATAAATTCTTTCTGAAACTCTTAGAGAATTCCATGTTTGGCAATTTCCCCATATTTTTATGTCGAGCATGTTTTTGTTGTTTGCCTTACCTTTTAGAGACCGTCATCACACGGTCTTAAGCCTAAGTTAAACTGTGAAGAAAATGCACTTAGTTATAGGGCCATCCACCCAATTAGGATTTTAGCTGACTGAAGTTAGGATACTTCGTTCCTTGGGATCCCCCTTAGATATTTTTCTTATCGAAAAAATTCTTGATGCTTTTGTGTTTCTTAATGACGAAAACATATAACCTTACAGTTTTGATTAAGTGTAATTGTATTAAGGCATTCATGCTAATAACCAAACTTGGGTTTGACATAATAACAAATAAAAAGAATTAGTTTGCCAATTAGAGCGATAATGAAGCTAATTTCATTATAGAACTTAAAGTCTTCCATGAAACAGGACCTCAAAACTTGAAATACAACTAGAAATGAATTTTTTGAGAAATAAACTTGCAAGAAATAAAACTTCCTAAGGATGTCTGCATTCAAGTCTCTAGGGATCTCCTTACCCCTATTGTTTCCAAATGGTAGGCTCCTGGGAGGTCTTCTCTAATAATCTTGAATGACCCTCCTAGTTAGGGCCTAACTTTCTATTTGATGAATTATTCGCCCTGCCAATCACTTTTCTATGGACATAATATCTAACCTGAAACCTTCTTGGGTTAACGTCATTGTTGTACGGCTTGGCCAACGTCTGTTAGTAGGAATTTACCTTAACTAAGGCTTGTTCCCTTTGTTCATCAGCTAGGTCGAGCTCAGTCCTTATGATTTCTCCATTTTATTTTTTATCGACAACGGTCATGTTCATGGTTGGAAAGTCAGATTCTAAAGCAATTATGGTTTCCATAACATAAGCTAAGGCGAAGGGTGTTTCCCCAATCAACCCCCGGGGAATAGTACATTATGACCAAAGTAGATGGGAAAGCTCATCCACCCAAGCACCTTTTGCCTTTTTCCAACCACTTCTTTATGCCATCAAGCATTGTCTTGTTGGAAGCCTCAACCTTCCCATTTCTTTCTGGGTAAATGACCAATCTTCAGTGGTACTTGATGTTGTGGTTGTCGCAGAATCTTTGAAATGACATGCTTTCAAATTTCGTGACGATCATTGTTGTTATGATAAAATGAGTCACGATGTTTTTCCAGATAAATCTTATCATATCAATCTCTTTGATGTTTGATAACGGTTTGACTTCGATCCAGTTAGTGAAATAGTCTATGCTAACCAGGAGGTACTTACAATTTCTTGGATTTAGGTATGGGTACCACAAGATTTAAATCCCACTAAGCAAACAACTATGGTATGGTTAATAACTTTAGGCCACTAGCTGGCTGATGAAGCATAAGCGAGAACTCTTGGCACTTTCTGCACTTTCTAACGTAGGAAACATCATCATTCTACATGTACGAACACATCTAGCCTTCCTTCATTTCTCTGAATGCCAATGATCTCCCCCTATATATATCTCATATATATCGTCATAAGTTCATACAGGACTTAGTCGGATACACACATTGAAGGTAGGGGCATGTGAAAGATCTCCTATAAAGTGTGCCTTCACGTGACAAGCATAAATGAGCAGATGTTACCTATACTTGATGGTCTTGTTACTAATCTGTCGATAAGATGTCCTCTTACAAATAGATAATGATCAGTTTCATCAAGATAGGAGCTTTCTGGACGGTGAGGACTTACTCGACGAGCTTTGGTCTTGTGATTATTAGTTGGGTGAGTTACTCCACCTCGAGGTTCTTTTAAGATTCGAGTCTACTAATGATCCCAGAGTGGATAAGGCATCAGCATAACTATTGTTTCCACGAGGTAATTGTTGAATGTTGGCCTTCTCAAACCTAGCGATCAGGTCTTAGGCGATATGTAAATATATTGACATTCAGTCATCTTTAACATTGTAGTCTCATGATTTACGATTGGATACCAGCCTTAAGTCATAGTAGACATCAAGTTGGCTTACGCCTAAGGATGAAGATTTTTTTAATCCAACGATGAGAGCTTCGTATTCGACTTGTTTGTTAGATGCTTCGAAGATAAGTTTGATCCCCTACTCGATTATAATTTGCTCGAGAGTAATAAGGACAATTCCCACTCATATCCCTCTTTAATTAAAGTCCCCCTCTACATAGAGAGTCCACTTATTTAGTTGATCAAACTCTTGGTTAAATACTTGATCGGTGAGGTCCTTGTAGTCAGGATTCTCCCCCCTTATGAACTTAACGATGGAATCAACTAGCACTTGACTTTTTATTACAGTCCTAGGATGATAGTGGATGATGAATCTTCCAAGTTCCATTGACCATTTGGACTTCCATCCGTATAGGTTTACTTTTATAAGTACTACCTTGAGCGAAAAAGAGGTAACGACTATGATTGAGTGATCTTCAACATAATGCTTCATCTTTTTCGAAGCAATAGCTAGAGAGTGGGATAAATTCTCAAGTGGAAGGTAGCATTTCTCAGCGTCGAGGAGTGTTTTGCTGACATAGTAAATAGGGGCCTGGTACCCTTCCTTCTAGCACATGAAGGTATACTATGTTAGAAAAACACTCCTTGATGCTGAGAAATGCTACCTTCCACTTGAGAATTTAGCATACTCTCTGATTATTTCTTCTCGCACATCAAGGTCGAGCTAACTAGGTGATCAGACATTGGGAGATACAAATAGACTGGATCTCCCAGATTTAGGATTGCAAGAAGATGTGATCGGCTCAAGTAGTTTTTGATTTTATCAATTTATTTCGAGCATTACCCATTCCAGTTTAAGCCTTTCTCTTTCTTCAACAATTGAAATAATGGTCAATAATTTTTAAAATATTTTAAAATAAAGAGGTTCAGTGATGCTAACATTTCTAATATCTCTTGAATATCGCAGTCTTTGGTGATTGAACATTGTTGATTGCCCCAATCTGGTCGAGGTTGTCTTCAATCTCCCTTTGGATGATCAATCATCCCACGAACTTCCCAGATTAAACTCTGAAAAAGAACTTGGCTACGTTGAGATTCATTTTGTAATATTCGAGGACCTCAAATGTCTTCGCTAAGCCCTGTGGGTGGTCAAACTTATTCTTGATTTTGATAATAATGTCATCTATATAGACTTCCACGGTGTCACCTAGTTGATCCTTGAACATTTTGGTGACCAACCGTTAATATGTAGCTCCCACATTCTCGAGACCAAATAACATGATTTTGCAATAGTACATGCCAAGAGTGGTAATGAACGAGGTCTTATCCTACTCAGGGTTAAACAGAGAAATTCAATGGTACATTAAGTACTTAGCAATGAAATAGAGCAAGACAGTTAGTGTAGGAAAAACCCAAAGTCATGACCTGGTCGATGACGTCTACAATAAACAACAGGTTAGAAATAGAGCAAGATAGTTAGTGTAAGAAAAAGTCGAAGTCGATTGTTTGGGCAGAATGAGAGACAATCCTAACAATGAGCAGGCCCCCAACTAAAGTCTGGTCGACTAGAAGGTAAGCCCCTTCAGCAATCCAAGAGACAAGTCGGTGTTCTTGGCCACTAACCCTTCAGCAAGTCCTTTCCCCTTTTGGGCAGGTAGATTTATTTCAAGACTTGAGTTGGTCTTGCCTTCTTTCACAACTAGACCCTATGTCTTATCGGGGGTGAAAGTGCTAATATACGGAAAGATCTAAATAAAAGCCAATTTTTGAATTCTTTCAAACTAAATTAAACTACAACAAAAATACCTAAAAAATTTGCAGTGATTAAACTAAATATTATGACTGAACAGTTAGCCCAATTTTATCTTAACTTAAAACATACATCTAGATGAGTAGAAAAAAAAGATAAATCAATCACAATAACACGTCGATGTACGAGAAAAAACCTCGAATGGACCAGATAGTGCAATTCACTTTGATGAGGAATTACACAAGACAAACAGTAGACTTACAACACAGACTCGACCTCCATTTAATCCTTGTTGCTCTTCAATCTTTAATCTCTTCTCCACAGGGCACGTAAGAGTCCACCTACATAGTTCCATAATTCATGAGTCCACACACACCTCAGTATCCAATGATATAGGCTTAGGAACCATCACACACGAACTCCATCGTATGTAAACAAACCAGGAACGGAATCCACCGTACGAAATAATTCTCAATAAAATGTAAAGAATAAACCAAGGTGCCCCACTACGCCAAAACGCGCCTTTAGTAACAGTATTTTACCATTACGAAAAAAATATTAGTAACAGTAATTTTTTGTTAGAGAAAAGGCGTGGGGAACAAAATTAGTAACAGATATTTATCGCTACTATTAGTAAAAATAAAATTCTGTTACTAATTTTGGATTTACCAATGGTATTTTACCATTACTAAATCATAATTAGTAACATTATTTTACCGTTACTAAATCCAAAATTAGTAAAGATAAAATACCGTTACTAATTCTGATTTAGTAACGAACTTTTATGTTACTATTTTTACCTTATTACACATGTTCTGTAATGTTTTTTGTCTGATCTTATAATAGTTAATGTCCGTTCGTAATATTAATACATACATATATATATATATATATATATATATTCAAAATCCGATATCGTGTCCTGAATTTAAACGAATTTAATTATGCTTACCACACTATTCAAATCCCAAGAACATATATAAAAATTGTCCACATAAACAACGACACTTTATTCAACATTTACATTTTATATTTTCCATCACTGTTTATTTACAAAAGAATCTTACATACCAAGATAAAAAATCTCTATTTAAAAATAACATAGAAAAAATATGAATCTATATAAACCAAAATTATCCAAATATGTAAATTGTGATTACTACTAAACATTTGTATTCACATGAAATGCTGACACATTAACCCTTCATATACCATGAACGGTAACCAATGTTTATCAACACCCTTCTTGAAAGCTCCAGCAATAATAACAGTATTTGGATCTCTTGGGTCAACAATTGTTAAGATAGTCTCTAAATTGAGCACATCCAACCTATTATAGTAATAAAACAAAGGACAATGAATTTTAAGGTTATATAAACAATATCATAACAGTATTAAGTACGAAACTCTAGGTATATATGTTTATTTTCAATCCAAATTGAAGGACGTCTACCACAAATCATGTTAAGTTGGTATACTCCATCTATATAACCCTAAAAACTGTGAAAATAATATTATCTAGAGAGTAAGGGGAGGAAAACCTGATTTTGCAAAACCAAATAAACACAAAATATAGCCAAACTCGTACCTACAAATCAATATAAACATGGAACATAAGTATATGTGAAGGAAGAGCAAATAATATCAAAAACTTCTCTAATTCTAAATCAACCAAAACTCACAACAAAGGAATCCATAAAACCCCTAACATACAAATTCAATATATATATATATATATAGAGAGAGAGAGAGTAAAGATGTATGTAGTAAATGAACTTGAAACTTCCATATATTTAACATAAATATGTTAATCATTAAAATCCATAAAAAACTATATTGAAAAAAAAGGATTTCCCAATATTAAAATATAAGATTAATTTTATTCGATCCCCATGCATCGATCAAATGTATAACAAACACATACAAACAAAAAGGCATATCTGTATACCTAAATAATACAAACACATACAATACATAAAAGAAGATCTTCATACCTAAATAATACACACACGTGTGTGTGTGTGTGTGTGTGTGTATGCACGCGCTGAGTTGTTCTAAAAAGTTCAAAAAGGAAGAAAAAATAATTTTTTATTTCTAAAAATGTATCAATGATATCAACTATGCCTGAAACCTTGCCCGTTTCATGACCAAAATCTCCCAATTAGGTCATGTTGTCACCACTTACCCTTGAGTTTTGAGGGCTTCAAAGAGAATTTCTTGGAATGAAGGCCATTTTCTCCTACATAAAAGATGAACCTCATCAAATTTAAATACCAAGAGAACAAAATAGAACACTAAGAATAAGTAATGCGGAAACCCATCATTTTCTAGGAAAATTCCCTCCAAAGTCTAAAAATTTATAGAATTACATAAGAAACCATCATATGGACCTAATATATAGAAGATTCAAAACATAATAATGTGCTTATGAGTCAGATTTCATGTATAAAGAAACTATTAATAATGTACATATTAATATTTATATATACAAAGTTGCATAGTAAATTTATAGACATGCCTACGGCTTACAGTATAGTATATGATTATGGAAAAACAAATCATGAATAGTAAATTTATAGATTAAACTTACTCAACGAAACATCTTCAAGCCTAAAATAACATGAAGTTGCATATTGTTACTAAGAATTAAAAGAGGCATGCATGTACATATATACATACATAAGTATAAGTGAAAAAAAAATATTCAGGCATGTTTATATACATACCCAAATGGAGATAGGAAGTCTAGGAATTACTCGTTGTCCTTCGTAGCAATAAGACCTTTACTAAGTGGCTAAAATGGAAATAATATCTATGAAATAGTATATCTGACACATTAAAATCAATTAGTATTAGTTTGTGAAAGTGAAATGAACCAGTCTAAAAGATTCAAAACCCAAAATTTTCCTTTGAAAACGTATATATATGATGTCTATAGTTCTAGCATGAGATTTTTTCCTTTTTTAATTTCAAATCCTTTTCATTTCGAAATGAACTCCATAAGTTTCAACAATACTCAACACTAGTTTTTACTCCTCTAAACATAAAATAAAGGATCCAAAAAAACTACCTCGTTGAGGGTGGATGAATCAGATTCCAAAGAAAATATTTTCTTTGTTTTTCTAAAATCTGGGAATATATATTCCCCTTTGTCTTGACCAACAGGTTTGTGTCCTCTTTAAATCATGTTGTTTCAGATTTCATTGCATTATTTAAGAATAAGCTCAAGAATAAACCTTAAATTGCATTATATATCATCAAACAAATATCAATATCTTATGTGAAAAATGTTACAAGAAATCTTAAACATAAACATTTATTCATGCAAGAACTATTATAGATACCCCTTCAAGAACAAAGGAATTAGTGTAACACCCCGCCCGCCCGGGAAGAGAGCGAACGGAGCGCTAATGCGATAAAACTAAACTAAATCCACAATATAGCAAGGTATAGAGCATCTAAATAAACCCACAATAATATAAATCCAATAATCTCAATCTCTTCAAATTAATACAACATTATTCTCTCGAATAAATACAACAACTAACTCGAAAATAAAATACAAATCTCCAATGCTCTATACAACCAAAATAATACAAATCTTTCCCAAACAATCCTCGCTAAAATCAATCTCCATAGAGCCCCAAAATCCGCGCTAACCTGCCACTAACAGAAAATTTGGGGAAGTACACAATACGACAAGAAAGATGCTTAACAAATATATGTTAGCGATGAATAAAACGTAACAACATGAGTACGAATATTCAAATCAAAATGCAAATCTCAATAGCATTTCATCATTATAATTTTTCAACAACACTTTAACCGGTTCACCAGGCCTCACCACATCCGTATATGCTTTATCAAGCCATAGCCCGGGAAACAGGAATTTTGGCGGGTGCCCAACATCCGTGCTATATTAAAATCTCATGACAACGTGCTCATCAACAATATAATGGTACCACATGAATCAAAATAATTTCATCAATTATTTTCCCTATTTCAATGGATTTATCAATTCAAATATGAGTTCAATTAACAAGAATTCAAAGAGAATGACACTCGCGAGATTTAAGGAGCATATTGTGTAAAACCCCATACCTCAAACCATGATGAGAAACTAACGATCACATCCTCCAGATCAACTCAAAAGATCTACAAAAGCTCCTCCAAGAACCTCCAATAAAATAGCCCCAAGAACATCTCTAATTTAAGATTGGAACTCACAAATCTCAAGGGCCAATGTGTATATAAAAAGAAGAGGAATATAAAATATATTTGCTGCCAAAAGTATGTTAAAAGGCTTGCCCACGACTTCCTTTTATAATGCAAAGAAATGAAGAGTTGGAATCCAAAAGACTCCTTTAAATAAGGCAAATAAATGAAGAGTTGGAAGTTAAAACAACTCCAAGAGTTAAAAACATTTTAAAATCATTTTAAAATTCGTTTTAACTCCGTTTTCGAAACCGTTTGAAATTCTCGCCTTTAAAAATAATAACCAACATATTTGAGCAATAAAAATAATTTTATCAAAAACTTTATTTTTCCTCTTTATTTTGAAAATACCCCAAAAATTACGCGAGTTATTACACTTCCCCACTAACAATGGAATTTTGCCCTTGAAATTCGCCGAATGCCTAACTCTCGAAATCAGGCCAACAATCTCCAAACTAATCTCGTCTCCAAAAATAAATTCCTCACATCTAATCTCGAAACTTATCACGAATATCACCTAAATTTTCTATCTTCAGAAATTGCTAACCACACAATGAACCCAAAACTCAAGCCCCGAGGGTTGCCGTATACCTAAGCTCTGATACCATTTGTAACACCCCTCCCGCTTGGGGAGAGAGAGAACGGAGCGCTAATGCGATAAAACTAAACTAAATCCACAATATAGCAAGGTATAGAGCATCTAAATAAACCCACAATAATATAAATCCAATAATCTCAATCTCTTCAAATTAATACAACATTATTCTCTCGAATAAATACAACAACTAACTCGAAAATAAAATACAAATCTCCAATGCTCTATACAACCAAAATAATACAAATCTTTCCCAAACAATCCTCGCTAAAATCAATCTCCATAGAGCCCCAAAATCCGCGCTAACCTGCCACTAACAGAAAATTTGGGGAAGTACACAATACGACAAGAAAGATGCTCAACAAATATATGTTAGCGATGAATAAAACGTAACAACATGAGTACGAATATTCAAATCAAAATGCAAATCTCAATAGCATTTCATCATTATAATTTTTCAACAACACTTTAACCGGTTCACCAGGCCTCACCACATCCGTATATGCTTTATCAAGCCATAGCCCGGGAAACAGGAATTTTGGCGGGTGCCCAACATCCGTGCTATATTAAAATCTCATGACAACGTGCTCATCAACAATATAATGGTACCACATAAATCAAAATAATTTCATCAATTATTTTCCCTATTTCAATGGATTTATCAATTCAAATATGAGTTCAATTAACAAGAATTCAAAGAGAATGACACTCGCGAGATTTAAGGAGCATATTGTGTAAAACCCCATACCTCAAACCATGATGAGACACTAACGATCACATCCTCCAGATCAACTCAAAAGATCTACAAAAGCTCCTCCAAGAACCTCCAATAAAATAGCCCCAAGAACATCTCTAATTTAAGGTTGGAACTCACAAATCTCAAGGGCCAATGTGTATATAAAAAGAAGAGGAATATAAAATATATTTGCTGCCAAAAGTATGTTAAAAGGCTTGCCCACGACTTCCTTTTATAATGCAAAGAAATGAAGAGTTGGAATCCAAAAGACTCCTTTAAATAAGGCAAATAAATGAAGAGTTGGAAGTTAAAACAACTCCAAGAGTTAAAAACATTTTAAAATCATTTTAAAATCCGTTTTAACTCCGTTTTCGAAACCGTTTGAAATTCTCGCCTTTAAAAATAATAACCAACATATTTGAGCAATAAAAATAATTTTATCAAAAACTTTATTTTTCCTCTTTATTTTGAAAATACCCCAAAAATTACGCGGGTTATTACAATTAGGAAAGAAAATGACAAAATATTCTATGTTCAACGGCTCATGCAAGTTCTATAGCTGTCTAATTTAAAATTCTGTGGTGGAAAATGAGGACAAAAGTCAATCAAGGAAAATATACAAGTATGATATAGATGTCGGGCTCTTTAGTACCAAGAGAACCGTACAAATCACTCCATATCAAGTCAAATTAAAATAAAACTAATAATTAGTTTTATTTTTATTTCTTTATAATACTTCAATCCTAAATAAATTTGAAAATATGCAAAATAAAGGTTGGCTATAGATCAGCTTCCTCATTAAACCCCTGCGTAACCATGTTAACACTTATAACACTATATAAGAAAAGTGAAAATACCTTTATTCAGGGGCTTAAATTTTCATATGACACAATGAAGAAGGTTTGCAGCCCTTATAGACAATTTCATAGAAAATCTTATTCATGATTCTCATTATTGGTCTAAGTCTTATTATATAAATAAATATAACACATATGTAAATAGAAAGCCTATATAAATTATAAAGAAAATGACATTCAAACGGGATGAATCCTGCATACAAATTGAGTCTTATTCTCATACTTCTTTTATGTGCCATTCGATAAGCTTTGAGGATGAATATCGTATACATCATGAGACATTATCCACATACTTCTTTTATTTATAATATCAGTAGGCTTATTACACATTTGCATCCAATGTGAAATCATTTTCTATGCAGAATAATGTTTGGAAACATGTACGTTGACACATTGATACCCTTATGTCAGTATGCAGAATAATGTCGACACCCTTATTGATAAAATATTAAACTCCAATAAATGAAATGGTAAACATATACGTCGATGCCCTTATGTTAATATACATAATAATGTTTGGGGTGTGTTTTTCCTACACAACAAACTTCGAAAAATATGTAAGAAAATGTAATGAACAAACATAATAGATACTGAAGAGACATAATAGGTAATAAGCAAACATAATAGGTAGTGAAAGCCAATTATTAGGTATTTCAAATGCTTTAATTTGTCTTAGAGGAACACAATTTAATTTGTCTTAGCTCTAGATTGAAGGGGCTCTCAGACTCAGGCAAACATTATGCAGAGAATAAAGTGGTGAATGGAGATGTAATCGTCATTAAACTACAGAGGAATATTCCTTTTTGTTCAAACTAACAAAAATGGTTCTTGTTTGTCAGTTGGAATACCTTTGTGGCTGGAGCTTCCTTTACTCAAGAATCTTGAAATTAGTTATTTCTTTAAAGGCTGCTACATTTTATGTAGTTAAGTCTCACCTCTGTGGTTATTTAAGGTCATAGAGTGACTGTTGTTATGAGGATTTGGGAGTAATATCTTCCACTCCAAGAAAGAAAACATCTTGAAGTTGTTGATATTCAACCTTGACCAGACTTAACACTTGTCATACAAAGGTCTGGAAATATTGGGTAGTCCTGACTCAAGAGTATCCAGGAAGGGATTAGTCTTTACTACAATGGAGGACCAATCCTCACTCGGAACAACCCTAAAACATTCTCTATACTTTTTAAACCTATAGAAGTTTTTCAAAACCAAAAAGCCTGCATGAATCGAATAGTAAGAATCATAATTCAAACCATCTTAAATCTATACCATTTACTGAACTTCAAATGCTTTTACTGAATTCCTTTTGCATTATCAAAACGCATGCAACAGAAAGAAAAAGAGTCTGTGTAGATTTGTTCTTTAATAAGCATTGCATAACACTTCATGAGTAAGATGTTTGTGTGACACCCCGCTTATCAAACTAAGAGGTGGCCAGCTCGATACTCCAATAAATACAGAAATCATAGATGGTCCAATTTTAGTACCACTGTCGTGAAAATAAATATACGAGATAACCACCAATTATTTTAGAAAACGGATGTCAAATTATTTTGTAAGTTTAAATAAAACCATTTAGGCAATCAATTTTTAAAAGAAGGTGGATATAAATAAAAATAGATAACAGATTAACGATCATTCAATACATAATAACCGAATAAGTTATTGGTTAACAGACTAGTACAAACGGTTACACCGAGTATTACAAATAAATATCACAGTATATAAACAAGTATAAAACTTAGGCAACACGCCCGAATGTTTAGACTGATCATAATTAGAGTACACAAAAGATAGAGGCGTCTATAACAACTATCCTACAACATTCGCAAAAATGTTATAGCTTCTGGACACTTAGAAGGAAGGATCATCATGGGTGTCCTTACGGTGGAGAACCTGGGCGTAAATAGGATCCATACAAAATAAGGAGATATAAACGGGTCAGGGCCCGGTTTGATATGATATTCATGTGAATAAAATGCATGACAGTTATGAATATTTAACATCATACAATAAGAATAATCCTCACATTTCATCTAAATGCACAACCTAGCGCAATGTCATTTATAATGATAACTATTCATCAATGTATGAGAAATGACTCAATTCCAACTTAATAAGCTTATATTTCAGTTTTGCACAATATGACTTCACAAGTTCATTCCTTATTAGGAAACTTATTCCAAACAGTTGATTTATAAAATGCTTTAGCCATTTATAAAATATCACATTCATAAGAATAGTTATAATCACAATATAACGATTCTAAGACCATCCTTTCGGGAGTCACCCCACTAGATGCGCCCCTAAATAGCTATCATCTTCCAGGGCCTATCACTAAGACTACTTGGGCATCCTAAATCGCCTCGCTTGGGAAGCGGCCATATACCTTCGACAGTGAGTCATAAACATACCCAGAATTACCTCACTTCGAATAAAATAACATCACAATATAACAATCGATCCTATAGCCAAGGACTATATTCACTCTACATGCACTATCCATGGGACTTCACCTCATTCGCGTAACTTCCCTTATGATAGCATTTAGAGAGGTATGTATATGCAAGTCATAATTCACAAGATATGCTAATTAAAAGTACATTTTATTACATCTGGAACCATGTGTGTCTAACGGCATAAGTTACCAAGTTTAATTTGCCACCATATTGACCTCCGAGAATTTATAACAAAACTAAGTGCTACCAACTATAATTTTCCTCATTTCAGTCTCTAGGAGTCCCAAAATAATACCACCTAACTTTTCTTTAGTCCCAGGCTAGTTTGCTAGAAGAAATACTACACTACTCTATCTAAATGACCCCTAAAATAAGCCCAATTACCCCTTTCTATTACAAGGTATTCATCACCCTAATATAAGACTCTAGTACTCTATATTACTTCATAATAGAAGGTTCCTAGGCGAAAATGGCTAAAAACTAAGTTAGAAAAATGTCCTAAAACAGCAAAATTTTAGAATCGATTCGGTCTTGAAAGCGAATCGATTCGGCCTAGCCGAATCAATTCAGTCAAGAGGGCCAATCTTTTTTCTTATTTGCCGAATCGATTCGGACAGTCCTATAGCCTACCATTTTAGCGAATCGATTCACCTGGGTCAGATTGCCCAATTTTGGCTATGGGTCTTGAGAACCCTAAATACCCCAAACTCATTTCTCTTCCATTTAGTCAACCCCATCCATCAATAATCCCACCAAATCAATCCTACACAACCATTAACTAATGTAACCAACACAAATTCATATCTAACTCAATGTTTAAGGCTTAAAACACCAAAAAATCATCAAAACCCATAAATGGCTTAAATCTTCAAAAACACAACTATCAATACAATTTAGTGATACTAAATCCTACATTTGCAAGTTAGAAACTTGCCTTAGGGTTGTAGTCTCGAATTATCTTCCGGTAGCAATAAATCCCAAGCTCAAATCTTCAATTCTCTTCCTTTTCTCTTCTTTTCTCCCAATCTCTCTCTCTCTCTAGGTTTAGAATATATAAATGAGAATAAATGTTGTTGGAAAACTTAAATTCCCATTAACAATAAACACAACTTTAAATGTTACTACAAAATTAAAATGACTCGTAATAATATAATTAAGTCATAACAGGTCAAAAGTACCCGGAACCCTTAAATACAACGTGGTACTTATTTTGACTATCTCAACTATTTCCAGACTAACCGTGCCCTCTAAATTGTCATTCGGGATAACATAAATTATTTCATGTTCCAACATCATTTAGGTATCAATAATTATTCAATTGGAATATAATCCATACCCGTCGCTTAAAGAACAACGACGCAATAAAACATAATATGATGCTATTTACATTCACTTAACAGTAAATCTGCAAAACTCAGTAAATATTATCTCTTAAATCACTTAAAATAATATTTACTCCAACTTCCGTTATTTTATATAATTAACTCGCATGGAAAATTAATATAAAAATAATTACTCAAAAATAAGGGGTATTACATACTCCCCCCCCCCCCCCCCCCTTATAAGGGAATTTCGCCCTCAAAATTTAGGTGTACCTTATAAAAGAGGTGCGGATACTTTTCTCGAATATCATCCTCGTGCTCCTATGTCGATTCCTCGGCATTGTGATGTCCCCATTGGACACGAACCAAGGGCACCACCTTTGACCTTAGCCTACGCTCTCTGTTATCTAAGATTGCAACTGGTCGTTCCTCATATGAGATATCTGGTTGCAATTTGATATCATCCAAAGGAATGTGCCAATGAGCTCTATCACACCTTTTGTACTTCTTCAAGGAGGAAACATAAAACACATCATGAATCTGTTGTAGGCATTTCGGCAAGGCGAGTTGATAAACAACGGGGCCTACCTTAGCAATAATGGGAAAAAGGGCCTATATAGCGAGGCGCAAGCTTGCCTTTCTTCCCAAATCGCGTTATAACCTTCATTGGTGACACCCATACCAAAACTTGGTCTCCTACATCCAATTCAACATGCCTTCTATTCACATCGGTGTGGCTTTTTTGACAGTCTTGGGTAATTCGGATGCAGTTTCAAATAGGCTCAATCTTTGAAGAGGTGTCTTGGATTATTTCAGGTCCAAGGAGATTATTATCTCCTACTTCTAACTAATAAGTAGGTGATCTAAACGGTCGGACATATAATGCTTCATAAGGTGCCATACCTATTGTGAATTGGTACGGATTATTATAAGCGAATTTGACCAAGGGAAGGTATTGCTCCCATCCTCCTTTAAATTCAAGTACACACATTCTAAGAATGTCTTCCAACATCTGATTGACTCTTTTCGTCTGTCCATCCATTTGCGGGTGGTAGGAGGTACTCAGCTTCAATTCGATTCCCATGGCTTCTTGGAAACTTCGCCAAAAATGGGACACAAAAATCTTGTCTCGATCGGAGACTATATTAATGGGCACCCTATGGAGTCTCAAAATCTTCACAATAAAAAGCTGGGCGTAACAAGCCGTACTGTAATCTGTTCGTACCGATAAGAAATGTGTCGACTTGGTCAGACGATCGACGATAACCAAAATGGAATCATAACCTCTTTGTGATGAAATCCATCGAGATACTTTCCCATTTCCATACCAGTATTTCTAACGGTTGTAGCAGTCCCGTTGGTCGATGGTGGTCTACTTTCACTAAATGAAAGTAGTACATTGGGAAACAAATTCAAAAATGTCCCTTTTCATACCCACCCACCAATACTGACGGTGCATGTCTTGATACATTTTGTCTCCACCTGGATTTACTGAAAATCTGGACTCATGAGATTCAGTCATGACGACACGCCTCAAATCTCCCTCATTCGGGACAATAAGTCTCTCGTGAAAATGTAACCCACCCTCCGAACTTATAGAGTAGGATTCCGCTCCCTCAATTAACAACTGGCGTATTCGATCTTGGCAATCTTTGTCCCTTCCTTGAGCTTCCACGACTCTCATCACAATCGCAGGCGTAACGATCAACACTAACATAAATTCCCTCGCTGCAGCATCCTCCTGGATAAGTTCTTTCCACTTAGCCTTCCATACCTTCGTTAACTCCCCCTCGGGTTTTCGACTTAGCGCATCCGCTACCACATTAGTCCTTCCCGGGTGATAATGAATATCAAATTAATATTCTTTCACAAACTCCAACCATCGACATTGTCGCATATTCAAATCCTTCTGCGAGAATAAATATTACAACGATTTGTGGCCCGTGAAAAGACTAAACTTATCCGCCAAGAGGTAATGTCTCCATATCTTCAAAGCGAACACTACCACAGCAAGCTCCAGATCATGCACGGGGTAATTCTTCTCATGGGGCTTTAGCTTGCGAGAAGCATAAGCAATATCCCGATGCTCTTGTTGCAACACACCTCCCAATCTTTGCAGAGATGCGTCAGTAAAGACTAAATAGTCCACCCCGACCTTAGTAACGCGAGTACTGGAGCAGAAGTCAACTTATCCTTCAACTCATCAAAATCTAGTTGACACAAATCATCCCAAACAAACTTCACTCCCTTTCGGGTCAGATTTATCAAAGGTCTAGCGATATTGGAAAGACCTTTAATAGAACGGCGGTAATAGCCCGCCAAACCCAAAAAACTACGAATTTTCATGGGCATCGTGGGCTGACCCCATTCCCTCACCGCGGTAACTTTAATCAGATCTACCGAAATGCCCTCAGTTGTCACAATGTGAACCAAAAACTACACTTCTTGTAACTAGAAACCACACTTCTCGAACTTAGCATACAATTGATGATCCCGTGGCGTTTACAGGACCAATCATAAATGTTTAGCATGATCGGCTTCAGTCTGAGAATAGACTAGGATGTCATCAATAAACACTATAACAAACTTGTACAAGAAGTCACGAAACACTCTATTCATAAGGTCCATAAATACAACAGGAGCATTGGTTAGCCCAAAAGGCATGACCAAAAACTCGTAGGACCCATATCTAGTTAAGAATGCAGTTTTTGACACGTCCTACTCTTGAATCCGCAGCTGATGATACTCAGTCCTTAAATTTATCTTCCCTACACCAAAAACATCAATTTGGCACACCCTGATATAAAAAATATGACACAGTATAAAACTGTGCCAGATTTTGGCACGGTTTAATAGAAATTTGGCACACTTTAAAACAGTGCCAAAATTTGGCACTCTTTTAAAGTGTGCCAAAATTGAGTACACTTACTAAAATATATAATACCCAAAAAAAATCTTTTCTATCACTTTTCATTCCCTCTCACTCTCACTGCGCCCGATTCCCGCTCACTGTCTCTCTCACTCCGGTCTGCGGTCTGCCGTGCACCGGTCCTCTCTCTCTCTCTCTCCGGTGCTAACTCAATATTTCTCTTTCTTCGGCGCTAACTCAACCTCTCTCTCTCTCCGGCACTAAATCACGAACACCTCTATGGCCGGTGCTTTCTCTCCACTCAGGTATTATTTTTTTTAACCTAAGTTAGGTATAAGATTTGATCCGTGATTTGATTCAAGAGTTTATGATATGCGTGATTTGATTCGTGCTTGCTTTTTAGGGTTTTGGTTTTAGGAAGAAGATGAAGCTGAAGGGTGTTTTAGGGGTTAAGTTTGCTTAGCAAATAAGTATTTTAGGAGTTTCAATATTTGTTACATCATATTGGACTCAACAAAAGTGGAGATGGTCATGAATTCTTTTTGTGTATATAGATTGTCAGTACATATTTTCTGTGAAAGTATAATTAAAGTCTTACCCAATGACGATATAATTGTGTGTTTAAATAGGTGGTTGGGTACATGGGGGAAGAACAACTAGGGCAAGCATTGTTAAATCTCTTTGTACTGCGATTGCCAAGTATTGCCCTCATGTGGGTTCCTTTTTCAAATGCCCAAATTTTGTTAAATGTTGTTTTAGTTTATGGTCTTTTGTAATTTGGGATGTGAATTTTGTGGAAACCAGGCACTTGTTAACATGATAAGCAACCCGGTGAATTCAACTGTCCCAATTGTTGCTGAGGTCTTCAAGAAAGAAGGGACTTATGATGAGAAGAAACTGTTTGGCATGACCATGCTTGATGTCGTTAGGGCTAAGACTTTTTACGTCGAAAAGGCAAAGTTATTGGTGTAGTGTGTTTAGTGGAAAAAAATTTGGTGTTGACGCTTGCATAACTGCACTCTTGGTAAGAAATTATCATGTCTTTTATGTTTTGGATATCTATATTTGGTGTTAACGTTTGCCTAGCTACGAGTTCGAATTTGGATCTTCAATAAATTTAAGGTGTTCTTTTACTGATTTGAATATCATGTCTAGGAAGGATACCGAATATTCTAATGTGTATAATCATAGCATTATATTACTGTTTTAATACATGCCTAAAGAGTTTCATTTCAGGCATAACATAGTCGGATCCAAATTTTTGGTGTGGTTTGGGTGGTAGTCTAGGGAGAGCATCAAGAAAATGCTCTTTGTTTACATTCTTCCCCCCATCAATTATTTACTGGTAATGTAAATTTAGTTATTAAATTAGATGTTGGGTGTCTACACCAATATAAATTTTCCTTGTTTTTTATGTGGTCGAGTCATTTTATCAAACAATATGTATGGCTCATCCATCTTTACTATCTGGGGGTAGGGGTGGGGAGGTGGGGTGGGGGTGGGGGCATTCCGAGAAATGAAGGTGTCTGAAGGTGGACTTGGACCATGGGAACTATGAGAGGTTCCTAGATATCAAGTTGACATGTGATAATAATATCACAACAGGAAAGATTTACCAGGCAAGCGAGTTACATGTTTTTTTCCTAATGAGAATTACAATGGGGTGTGATAAATAAACATAGGGTGTGAAACTTCTATTTAAAATGAGAATTACAATGTCAGTGAAATAATTTTGTTTTCTTTGTTCAGAAAATAAAGCCGACACATCACACTATGAGGGGACTAAGAAGCTTGGGATTGACATCAACTATTTTATCTTGTCGAAGCACAATTTGTTATATAGTTATCAAATTGATTTTACCCTTGCTAAATTTGATTTCAATTTATGTGTCACAATAATATTCTTGACATTGTGCATATTAGACATGTTTTACCCGCATCATCAACTAGTATGGTTATATTCTTTCATTCATTGATTTTGAATTCAGGAGCAAGAAACTGATGTGAAATCTAGCATCGTGGAATTCTTCAAGACATCTCATTGGAGTAAGAGAAGGGGTGATTTGATAAATGATAAGTGCAAGGATACACATGTATGTTTCAGTTCTTTCCCCCTTTTATCCTTTTTGTATTTTATAAGACAAACCTTCTAATATAAGTCTTCTGACACTTCAACAGTCATAGCACAGTCTCGGTCTCATAATGAAGAGCTGAGAAACTTGAAAGATAAGATATCGTCTCATAAACAACTAAATGCTGCTCAGAATAGAAGATTTGAGAATTTGCAGACATTATTGGACCAAAATGGGATACTTTCAAGAAGTCATGGCATGAAGAGTTCATTGGGTGGCTATCAAAATGCAAATGAAATCTAGTTAGTCTCAAAGTCTCAAATTCTCTTAAAATTTGAAGTAGCGTTAAATAGAAAAATGGTCTGAAATACCGACAAGTAACCAAACGTAAAATGACTAACTTTATGAGCTTATTTAGTTAAATTAGTGGAAGGGATTTGCTAGTGGTTTGGTTTTGAAATTTGCTGCTGCTGTTGAGTTTATTTCAAATGTTAAAATGGGTTGGATTTAATGAATAAACAAACGAAATTATGTCAAAATTTTCTAAAATCAATAAACATTCTAAATTGATTAAAAACATGCCGTTAGAGGATGAAAACCCAAAACAGCCCCCAAATGGCCCCGTAAGAGGCACGAACACCTCATACGGGACCAATGTAACTAGTACGAACTGACCGCGTAGTTGCGGGTCTCCCGGTTTGAGAACACGACGATAATTTACAAAAATCAACACTTAGACTTAAAAAAAACCATTAAAGGGTGAAAACCTAAACCAGCCACCAAACGACCCCATAAGAGGACGAACACCTTGCACGGGACCAATGTAACTTATAGGAACTAATCGCATAGTCTCGGGTCTCCCGGTTTAAGAATATGACGATAATTTGCAAAAATAAACACTTAGACTTAAAAAAAAGAAGTTAAAGGGTGAAAATTTAAACCAGCCCCCAAACGACCCCGTAGGAGGCACGAACACCTCACATGGGACACATGTAACTTATTGGAACTGACCGCGTAGTCCAGGGTCTCCCGGTGGGAGAATATGACGATAATTTGCAAAAATCAACACTTATACTTAAAAACAAACCGTTAAAGGGTGAAAGCACAAACCAGTCCCCAAACGACCCCGTAAGAGGCACGAACACCTCGCATGGGACTAATGTAACTTGTAGGAACTGGTCGCGTAGTCCCAGGTATCCCGGTTTGAGAATATAACGATAATTTGCAAAAATAACACATAGACTTAAAAGCAATCCGTTAAAGAGTGAAAACCTAAACTAGCCACCAAACGTCCCCGTAGGAGGCACGAACACCACGGACGGGACCAATGTAATTTGTAGGAACTGACCGCTTAGTCCCGGGTTTCCCGATTTGAGAATATAATGATAATTTGCAAAAATCAACACTTAAACTTAAAAATAAGCCGTTAAAGGGTGAAAACCCAAACCAGCACCCAAACGACCCCGTAGGAGGCACGAACACCTCGCACAAGACCAGTGTAACTTGTAGGAGCTGACCGCGTAGTCCCGCGTCTCCCGATTTGAGAATTTGATGATAATTTGTAAAAAAACAACACTTAAACTTAAAAACAAGTCGTTAAAGCATGAAAACCCAAACTAGCCCCCAAACGAACCCGTAAGAGGCACGAACACCTCGCACGTGACTAATGTAACTTGTAGGAACTGACCGCATAGTCACGGGTCTCCCGATTTGAGAATATGACGATAATTTGTAAAAATAACACTTAACTTAAAAGTAGGCCGTTAAAGGGTGAAAACTCAAACCAACCACCGAACGTCCCCTTAGGAGGCATGAACACCTCACATGGGACTAATGTAACTTGTAGGAACAGACCGCGTAGTTTTGGGTCTCCCGATTTGAGAATACGACGATAATTTACAAAAATCAACACTTAAACTTAAAAATAAGCCTTTAAAGGGTGAAAACCTAAACCAGCCACCAAACGACCCCGTAAGAGGCACGAACACCTCGCACGGGACCAATGTAACTTGTAGGAACTGACCTCGTAGTCCCAGGTCTCCCGGTTTGAGAATATGACGATAATTTACAAAAATCAACACTTAGACTTAAAAACACGCCGTTAAAGGGTGAAAACCCAAACCAGCCCCCAAACGACCCCGTAAGAGGCACTGACACCTCGCACGGGACAAATGTAACTTGTAGGTAATGACCGCGTAGTCCCGGGTCTCCCAGTTTGAGAATATGATGATAATTTGCAAAAATAACACTTAGACTTAAAACTAGGCCGTTAAAGGGTGAAAACCTAAATCAGCCACCAAACGTCCCCGTAGGAGGCACGAACACCTCGCACGGGACCAATGTAACTTGTAGGAACTCACCGCGTAGTCTCAGGTCTCCCGATTTGAGAATATGATGATAATTTGCAAAAATCAACACTTAAACTTAAAAACAAGCCGTTAAAGGGTGAAAACCCAAACTAGCCCCCAAACGACACCGTAGGAGGAACGAACACCTCGTACAGGACCAGTGTAACTTATTGGAACTGACCGCGTTGTCCCGAGTCTCCCGGTTTGAGAATATGACGATAATTTGCAAAAATCAAACTTAGACTTAAAAACAAGCCATTAAAGGGTGAAAATTCAAACCAGCTCCCAAACAACCCCGTAGGAGGCAAGAACACCTCACACGGGACACATGTAACTTATTGGAACTGACCGCGTAGTCCCAAGTCTCCCGGTTTGAGAATATGATGATAATTTGCAAAAATCAACACATATACTTTAAAACAAGCCGTTAAAGGGTGAAAACACAAACCAGTCGCCAAACGACCCCGTAAGAGGCACGAACACCTCGCATGGGACAAATGCAACTTGTAGGAACTGACCGCATAGTCCTGGGTCTCCCGATTTGAGAATATAATGATAATTTGCAAAAATAATACTTAAACTTAAAAGCAAGTCGTTAAAGGGTGAAAACCTAAACTAGCCAATAAACGTCCCCGTAGGAGGCACGAACACCACGCATGGGATCAATATAACTTGTAGGAACTGACCTCTTAGTCTCGAGTTTCCCGATTTGAGAATATAACGATAATTTGCAAAACTCAACACTTAAACTTAAAAACAAGCTGTTAAAGGGTGAAAACCCAAACCAGCACCCAAACGACCCCGTAGGAGGCACGAACACCTCGCACAGGACCAGTGTAACTTGTAGGAACTGACCGCGTAGTCCCGGGTCTCCCAGTTTGAGAATTTGATGATAATTTGTAAAAATCATCACTAAAACTTAAAAACAAGCCGTTAAAGCGTGAAAATCCAAACTAGCCCCCAAACGGACCCGTAAGAGGCACGAACACCTCGCACGTGACTAATGTAACTTGTAGGAACTGACCGCTTAGTCCCGAGTTTCCCAATTTGACAATATAACGATAATTTGCAAAAATCAACACTTAAACTTAAAAACAAGCCGTTAAAAGGTGAAAACCCAAACCAGCACCCAAACGACCCCGTAGGAGGCACGAACACCTCGCATAGGACCAGTGTAACTTATAGGAACTAACCGCGTAGTCCCGGGTCTCCCGGTTTGAGAATTTGACAATAATTTGCAAAAAATCAACACTTAAACTTAAAAATAAGCCGTTAAAGCATGAAAACCCAAACTAGTCCCCAAACGGACCCGTAAGAGGCACGAACACCTCGCACGGGACCAATGTAACTTGTAGGAACTGACCACATAGTCACGGGTCTCCCAGTTTGAGAATATGATGATAATTTGTAAAAATAATACTTAACTTAAAAGCAGGCCGTTAAAGGGTGAAAACCTAAACCAACCACCAAACGTCCCCTTATGAGGCACGAATACCTCGCATGGGACTAATGTAACTTGTAGGAACTGATCGCGTAGTTCCGGGTCTCCCGGTTTGAGAATATGATGATAATTTGTAAAAATCAACACTTAAACTTAAAAACAAGTCGTTAAAGGGTGAAAACCTAAACCAGCCACCAAACGATCTCGTATGAGGCACGAACACCTCGCACGGGACCAATGTAACTTGTAGGAACTGACCGCGTAGTCTCGGGTCACCCGGTTTGAGAATATGATGATAATTTGCAAAAATCAACACTTAGACTTAAAAACAAGCCGTTAAAGTGTGAAAACCCAAACCAGCCCCCAAACGACCCCGTAAGAGGCACTAACACCTCGCACGGGACAAATATAACTTGTAGGAACTGACCCCGTAGTCTCGGGTCTCCCGGTTTGAGAATATGATGATAATTTGCAAAAATAACACTTAGACTTAAAACCAGGCCATTAAAGGGTGAAAACCTAAATCAGCCACCAAACGTCCCCGTAGGAGGCACGAACACCTCGCACGGGACCAATGTAACTTGTAGGAACTGACCACGTAGTCTCGGGTCTCCCGATTTGAGAATATGACGATAATTTGCAAAAATCAACACTTAAACTTAAAAACAAGCCGTTAAAGAGTGAAACCCCAAACCAGCCCCCAAACGACACCGTAGGAGGCACGAACACCTCGCACAAGACCAGTGTAACTTGTTGGAACTGATCGCGTAGTCTCGAGTCTCCCGATTTGAGAATAAGATGATAATTTGCAAAAATCACACTTAGACTTAAAAACAAGCCGTTAAAGGGTAAAAACCCAAACCAGTCCCCAAACGACCTCGTAAGAGGCACGAACACCTCGCACGGGACCAATGTAACTTGTAGGAACTGACTGTGTAGTCCCGGGTATCCCGATTTGATAATATGACGATAATTTGCAAAAATCAACACTTAAACTTAAAAATAAGCCATTAAATGGTGAAAACCAAAATCAGCCCCCAAACGACCCCGTAGGAGGCACGAACACCTCGCATGGGACCAATGTAACTCGTTGGAACTGACCGCATAGTCCCGGGTCTCCCGGTTTGAGAATATTATGATAATTTTCAAAAATCACACTTAGACTTAAAAACAAGTTGTTAAAAGGTGAAAACCCAAACCAGCCCCCAAATGATCCCGTAAGAGGCACGACACCTTGCACAGGACTAATGTAACATGTAGGAACTGACCGCGTAGTCCCGGGTCTCCCGGTTTGAGAATATGATGATAATTTGCAAAAAATCAACACTTAGACTTAAAAATAAGACTTTAATGGGTGAAAATCCAAACCAGCCCCCAAACGACCCCGTAGGAGGCATGAACACCTCGTACGGGACCAATGTAACTTGTTGGAACTGACCGCGTAGTCCTGGGTCTCCCGATTTGATAATATGACAATAATTTGTAAAAATCAACACTACTTAAAAACAAAATAGTTAAAGGGTGAAAACATAAACCAGACACCAAACGACCCCGTAGGAGGCACGAACACCTCGTACGGGACCAATGTAACTTGTAAGAATTGACCGTGTAGTCCCGGGTCTCTCGGTTTGAGAATATGATGATAATTTGCAAAAATAACACTTAGACTTAAAAGCAGGCCGTTAAAGGGTGAAAACCTAAACCAGCCACCAAACGTCCCCATAGGAGGCACGAACACCTCGCACGGGACCAATGTAACTTGTAGGAACTGACCGCGTAGTCCCGGTTCTCCCGTTTTGGGAATATGACGATAATTTTTAAAAATCAACCCTTAGACTTAAAAACAAGCCGTTAAAGGGTGAAAAATCAAACTAGCCACAAACGACCCTGTAGGAGGCACGAACACCTCGCAAGGGACCAGTATAACTTGTAGGAACTGACCGCATAGTCCTGAGACTGTCGGTTTGAGAATATGACGGTAATTTTCAAAAATCACACTTAGTCTTAAAAACAAGCCGTTAAAGGGTGAAAGCCAAAACCAGCCCCGAAACGACCCTGTAAGAGGCACGAACACCTCGCACGGGACCAATGTAACTTGTAGGAACTGATCGCGTAGTCTCGGGTCTCCCGGTTTGAGAATATGATGATAATTTGCAAAAATAGACACGTAAACTTAAAAACTAGCCATTAAAGGGTGAAAACCTAAACCAGCCCCCAAACGACCCCGTAGGAGGCACGAACACCTCGCACGGGACTAATGTAACTTATAGGAACTAACCGCATAGTCTCGGATCTCCCGGTTTGAGAATATGACGATAATTTCCGCTCCTATATGTAATTTTTTAGTTTGAATAAAAAAAAATTTGTAAATTATTGCGTTACTAATATCGTATCTTTTTTTTATCCTATTTTTTTTTTGCAGGATAACAGTTTATCGTTGGCATTTATTCACGTGGAAGACATAGAGAACTCAATGGTTTACAACAAGGGGTTTATTCATGATTCCATTTTTTTGTGTTATGGTTGTGCGGGCTTTTGTAGTTTTATTGTTAACTTTTATGGCCGTGTGGGCTTTTGTGAGTTAATTGTTATATTTTGTGGCCGTGCGGGCTTTTTGTTAGGCAGGTTTTGTGTTAGCAGGTTTTGGAATGTCCAGAAAATAGAGGAAACTCTGCCCAATTTTTTTTTTTTGACCTGTGAACTATTAAACACTTGTAATATTTTGAAGTGTGTATGTACATTAGTTTATCATTAACATGGAAAATTTTTAATTTGTGAATTTTTGTGCTTTCAAATAATTTTTTTTTTTTTATAAAAAAATTTGGCACAGTTCAAAACCGTGGCAAAAGTGTATCATATTTTGTCACGGTTTTGAACTGTGTCAAATTTTTTTAAACTATGCTGAATCTGGCACAGTTAAAAACTGTGCCAAAAGTGTTCCAGAAATATCAAATTCTGGCACGGTTTAAAAGTGTGCCAGAAGTGTTCCTGTTTGGCCAAATCTGGCACACTTTTGAGCCGTGCCAGAAAAAAATGGCCATTTTGGAACACCTGATTCTGGCACAGTTCAAAACCGTGCCAGATTTGATCTGGCACGGTTTTAAACCGTGCCAGATTCCTATTTTTGGTGTAGTGCTTAGAGAAGTACGATGCTCCCCTTAATTGATCAAACAAATTATTGATCTGAGGTAACGGGTATTTGTTACTGATAGTAACCTTATTCAATTCTCGATAATCAATGCATAACCGGATGGAACCATCTCTTTTCTTCACAAACAACACAGGAGCACCCCATGGCAATGTACTACGCTGAAAAAACCCTTGCTCTAACAATTACCGAATTTGATCCCTTAACTCCCTCAATTCCATAGGAGCCATATGGTATGGAGATCTAGCAATCAGTCGAGTTCCTGGTGCTAAATCAATCACAAACTCGATCTCATGACTTAAAGGTAAACCTAAAATCTCCCAAAAAACATCCTCAAAGTCTCTAACTAGGGGAATTAAATCTAAGGAAATGACTATATCACGAGAAGTCTCCTCCGTAAAGAAATATAAGTATGTGCTCGAACCTCCCTCCGAAAGAAGCATAGCCACTAAAAACATTTATGGCCCCGTAATAGGAAACACTATACTCCTCCCATAACAAATTACCGTAGCATGACATTTCACCAATCAATCCATACCCAAAATAACATCATACCCGACCATATCCATGATGAGTAAATCGTCCTCAAAATGCAAATTACCAAGGTCTATTCCTACCCTTTTACAAACAAAGAATATGAGCAAACCATCACCCATGGAAGATTACACACTAGTAATGGTACTCTCTGCAGACTTAATCAACCCCGTCGATTGAGCAAAATGTCTAGCAATAAACGAGTGCATTGTGCCCGTATCAAATAACACACAACCTACATACCCATGGATGGGAAAATTACCCTCAATAGTTGGCAACGCGAGCGGGGCTGGAGGAAGTAAAGCATTCTGAATATGATAAACACGCCCATACTTTAGTTTCCCCTATTATAGAGGGACGGCTGGAATAGGTGTTGGTGGCGGTAGATGCGCCTGCTGATATTGAGGACCCCTAGGAAACTGTCCCCTGATCAACTGTGGACAAGATTTCCTAAAGTGATCCCCACACTGAAAATAGAGGCCCGTTATATTCTCCGGATAATGACCCCAATTATTTCAAAACTGCCCCACGCCTTGGCCGGGATGGCCTCGACCCCCATTATTACCTCGGCCTACTTAGCCTTACTGGCCCAACTGCTGTTGCTTCTGGGCACCCTGACCGTGCCTAAAACTGCCTCCACCAAAATTAAATCCCCCAAAATGTTATCTTTTGGATGAAACCCCCTCCTAGGTGTCCTTCTCTTTTTGTTTGCTTCCTGACGATTGTGATGAGGGTAGTGCTCCTTCGGCACCATTACCTCCCTGCTTACTAGCTCGACCCGAATCCGTACCCTTCTTAATTCCTTTCCCATGAAGATGATGATCTTCGCAATGAAGAAATGCTTCATTCATCACGTCACCAAATGTTTATAAAGCGGGATTTCCCAACAAGTGCGGTCGTATTCTCCAATTCAAACTCCCAAAAAACTTCAATATTCTCCTTTCCTCCAAAATTACTTCATTCGGCACAAAGCTTACTAGACGAGTAAATTCCTCTTCATACTCCACAACTTACTGTTCCCCTTATACCACATCCTGGAGTTTCCTCCTCATCTGCTTCTGGACTGCGGG